>JAJEKV010000059.1:5751214-6231612 GCA_021234155.1 Isoetes taiwanensis | reverse complement strand
GCCCATACAAGAGGCAAAGCAATGCAAAGTTATTACAACACATTAACTTATGTAATATGATGGATTACATTCACAAATAGATAAAACAAATCTAAACAGAGACAGTTTACTAAAATAATCAAAAGCCTACGTGGAACAACAAAATGTATCACAAAAGAATACAAAGGTAAGATGGAATGATTTAACACCAGAAGATGGAGCACCTGTGTAACATTCTTCTTTGTGGCAATTTTCTGATCAACTCAAACAATGACTACATCCTTTCGTCATATTTTTAGAAATAATGATGGATCTATCAATGTCTGGAGCGGCGCCTACTTTTCTCCTCTTGATTCCACTGACTTTGTGTAGGGAGCCAATGCGATTGGCTTTATGTTTTTCCTCTCAAACCGCGGAGGACTTTAAGCGCTTTAATTTTAGCGCTTGCTTCTCATTTTCCTCCCATCATCCGCTTATCTCACCTTCTTCCAAACAACCTTCCAGCTTTGCTTTTGCACTTCGCTTGCAAACACTTGCTTTGCAAGCCGGCGTACAACAATATAACGAAGCATGGCGATTGGCAATGCGCGTCAAGGTATGCTTCATCACGCTAGCTTGAAGCTGAAAGCTATATGTTTGGTGCTCTCAGAGGCAGCCTAATACCATCAATTTTAGATCCACTTTACAAGTTTCTTGGCAATATCCAGTAAAGCCTTGAGTTCCCATGCCTACAGGTAAATTTGAACAAGGCCGTGGAGAACCAAATATTGAATTCTGATTTAAAGGATCTCTTTTGATATAAATCTCCATGTGTCCATAAATCAATATTGCTGCTCCTCTACTGATCTTAAAGAATCTTTCATCATAATTTATCTTGTGGCCCTATCTTTCTTTTTAAGAGGCATAAATTTTGTGTACCTCCACAAAATTCAAGGCAAACCTTCCTTCCTGCGGATTTATGTTTTCAAATAAACAGAGGGCCTTTAGATATGAATGTGGATTTACAAATCTTATGGAGTTGCAAATTATCATACCTTATCATCCATCTCGACTCTTAGAATGAAGCTTTTAGTAGCTCCAAAAGAATGTACAGGACCTCACAAAATACTTGGACCTACTGTTGCAGAAATTTCCTTCCGAAATGATCCGATTTAGCAAAATTTACAAGAAATCCTGCCTAATATAAGAGACAATCCAAGAATTGAGCAATTCCTGCCTACAAATTTGAGGTGGAAAACATTTAAACGTACTAGTTGTAATGTATATGAGGAGGAGGAAGAACTAAGGTTTTGAATTCCGCTATTTATTTTTTGTTATGGCTACACCAAACAACAAAACCAATGAAAATTAACGTAATCCACGTATGGAAAAGACAAAAAGGCACGGAATAAGATTAAACATTTAACGCATCTTCACCAACAAGAAAACTGGGTTCGCTGCCCACTTTCCCCTTTGCAGGTAATTTACGTGAAGCTTTTAAGAAGGGCCTTTTCTAACCCCAAAAATCCCTACGTTTGTAGTAAGTGTTCATAAATAATGGTGTCATGCACTTTTATCATCGTGAAATGTAAAAGTGAGTTCTTTTATGATCTTCCTACCTGCTTGTTGAGTCTATTCCTCAATCAAGCCCAACTTTCTGCTTCTTTTTTCTTTTGGACAGCTCTTCTTCACATGTGAAATAGAATACTGGTGTACTTTTGTCATGCTCTATATGTTATGTGAAATGTGTTATGAAACTTGACTGTATGCTGTGCTGTATTGATCAGCTTTCCATTCTCGGATCTTGATGTTTAATACCTTCGCAAAGTCATTAAATATACAATTGTATCTTCCCCGAAATGTGATGACATTAACACCTGTTAAACCATTACCTGCTAATGCTATAATGTGGAAAATGAAAATCCGATATTACCTTCTACTTCCTTGAAATTCTTTGGACTGGCCCTGTATAATTAACTTCAAGACAAAATGAAATTCTCAAAGCCTTCTGGATCCTCGGACTCTCAACTCGGTCCACATACAAAAGCGTTTTCAAATATGTCTTCTCCAAGTAACTAATCGGTAACTCCGTGGCTATCCTATATACTCTCAGACATTTTCTTAATTTATCCAACCACATTTTTTACATACCAACATTCAAGCGCTATGATCAAACTACCTTATCATCAATTTTGCTGCACTAATTTGTTCCATAAATCATCGTACACTTGATTGTATGTCTGGTTGCATGATTTTAAATAGGCTACAAATCCTGCACAGCAATTGTCACGAACAACCCGATTTCAGCTACCAACTTTTGCATGATATTCAATTTCAAGTGGTAAATGTTTCAAAGGATACAGCCAGCCTCTCACGATCCTCCTTAAGTGTTAAAACTAGGGGTTGTTTCAAACCAAAAGTTCTGTGCAATGTAATTTTGATGGAGTGATTCTGAACCTGAGGTAGAATTGTAAATCGCGAAGGAAATCGGTGAATGGGTATTGCCGGTTATATAATGAACTCCTACATAGATGAACATTACTTACTTATCATAAGGTGAATTGGATGTTCCATCTTTATTCGCTCCTCGCCTTTCAGTATGAAACTTGTATTCGCCCCGTATCCTGATGGGCAGCCTCTATTGTGATTCAACATGCTATCCATCCGCTTCCTCCCTTTAACACGAATTCAAGGTCCTTCCTCTTTTGTTAGCTTATGTCTTCTTGGCGTTATTTGAAATTATTTTTCCTGTGGGATGTCAGCACTGCACACTGCTTTGATTCAGGTTTGCTTTTGATACCCATTTACCAGCCGCCATTATCAGGACTTCCAATGGGTTGTCACAGTAATTCCTTCCAAATCTATGTTCTGCATTGTTCCTTCCACCTTTCACTATTTGCTCTACAGTAATCCCGCTTTAGATTTCTTTATAGGCCATCTAAATTCCTTGTCTCCAAAGACTGGCCAATGATGCCTGGTTTTGTCACTAACATTTGTACTAATTTGTTTGAATATCATAAATTTCTCCTAGGCCTTCATTCTCATTACTCAGCTCAATTTAACTCATTTTAGCGTTGAATTTAGAAGGGAATTCTTCATTTCATTTCTTTTATTGCTAAATGGGCTTCCGATTTCTTCCTTGCCGACATCAATGGCTCGGTAGAATTGAACGGGAGGAATGGGGTTTTATCGTCCCGATTTCGTGGCTGGCCGAATTGGTGAGGCAACCTGTTGAATTCCTGCCTGTAATTTGAAGAATTTAGTCCTCTCCATTGAATTAAGATAAGAAGCCCGCCATCCAGAATGCATGGCTATGCGTATCTGCGCCTGTACCAAACATACCATATTCTCTCAGCCATTTGATTCGCACTACCCGTATATGTCATTACTTCAATCATTTACGCCGGTTTTGTAAACACACCGACGGAAGTACTTAGCGCACCGATTTTATTTCGCATCGCGACTGGCTTCTGCACCTCGTGGACTGTAACGTGGCAGCAAAATTGGCTGTAGGTCTGTTGCTCTAGTTTTGCCTGATAAGTAACTTTCGTCAGTTTTTCTTTTACTATGAGACTATCTTAAGCTGCTTATAACAAATACTTCACCCTACCCCTATGTGATAAAATTGATGGAGATTCAAACTACTTACTATCAAGAATCCTAAAACAAGAGCTACAAGCCTAAGTGACAAATTAAATTAAACCCACAAATAGCAATTCTCGTGACTGCAATTATTTATGTAAATTTACATGGAAAATGAAACACATTATGAAACAAGGATGCTTTAACTAGGCATGAATATCTTACTATTTAACTTAAAATATGTTGTTGCCAGAAATGGACAACTAAATGATATAATTGTCTCAATAAGATTTATTCAATTTCTGCTTTGACTTGCAAAATTTGTTTTCATGGAGGTATAGCCTTATAGAGCAATTACCGTATACCTACCTGTGTCATTAGTTCAGTTCGTTGCCTCCTTTTAGTCGCAAAGGCCTTTGATAGTGCAACTTTCACGCCTTTTTTCTTTTACTAAGATTATGTTACAGTTATGCCTAAATACTTCAATTCACCATGCGTGACAAATTGGATGAAAGATTCAAAACTAACTACTTACTACCAAGAATCCCCAACAAGACAAGCCTATGACAAATTAAATTGAACCTACAAATAGCAATTTCTGATCAGTAAATTATTTTATGCAATGTATATATATGGAAAAAAATGAAAAACACATTATGAAAGCCTGGAAGATGTTTCTAAACCAGGAATATTCTACGACAACTTAAAACATGGCATGAGTTGTTCCACTGGGCCAATCTTAAAATGATAATTGTCTCAATAAGATTTATTCGACTTTGTTTTGACTTCTTGCAACCATGGAGGTATAGCCTGGGCAGAGATAACATGCAAACAATATAGGCTCACGCCCAAACCTGCTGGCTCCTTAGCTCAATAGGCTCTTAATAGTAATCCTCTTTTCTTTACTAAGGTTATCTGCCATGAGTGCCTAAATACTTCAATTCACCCCTCATGTGACAAATTGGATGGAGATTCAAAAAGTTCAACTACACAAGAAACTTAAAAACAGTAGCCACAAGCCTATGACAAATTAAATCTGGAACCCACAACAGCAATTCTCATGCATCAGCAATTATTTTATGAATTTGTAAGGTATTGAAAAATGAAAACACATTATGAAACAAAGTGATGTTTAAACTAGCATGGGAATATTCTTACTATTTAACTTGAAACATATGTTGTTATGGTAATGGGCCAATTCAAAATGATATAATTGTCCCACAGATTTATTCACTTGTTTTCTTGTAAGTTTATTTTTTGACAGTAGCTCAAGGTATACTAGTTTGTCTAGTTTAGGTCATTTGGTAACTAAACCTGGTTGCCTTTAAATTGCCTGATAGTGCAATCCTTCCTCCTATCTCTTTTACTAAGATTATCTTAAGCTGTGCTTATGCCTCTAAATATTTCATTTCTACCTGGGCCTATGTATTAAATTAAATTGAACTCATGAAATAGCAATTCTCAACTGTGTGGCAATTATTTATGTATAATTTTGAAAGTATAGAAAATGGTGCAAATATGAAATGGCGATGCTTAAACTAGTATGGAATATTCTTACCATTTATAATTTAAAAAATATGTTGTTGCTGTAATGGGCCAATCTCACGATATAGTTGTCTCAATAAGATTTATTCAATTTTGTTTTTGACTTTGCAAGTTTCATTTCCTATGGAGTATAGGTCAGCAGTATAATTATTAATTACAGTCACCACCAAACCTGCTACCTTTTAGCTCAAGCTCTGATAGTGCAATCCTCTATCTTCTTCTTTTACTAAGATTATGCATGGCGCTCTGGGTAAATACTTCTATTTCTACCTATGGACAAATTGATGGAGATTCAAAGTTCAACTTACTTATACTGAACTTCAAACAAAGAGCCATGCTCTATTAAAATTAATTTGGAACTCCCACAAATAGCAATTTCGAATTGCGGGTAATTATTTTATGTAAATTCGAAAGTATTATGCAGTAAATACATTATGAAACAAGTGATATTTAAATTCACAGCATAAATATTTTTACTATTTAACTTTAAAACATATAAGTTGTTGGGTTGTAAATGGCCAATCTAAATGATATAATTGTTCCAATAAGATTTATTCACTTTGTTTTCTTTGTAATATTTTATGAGGTATAGTCATTTTGGTAGAGCAATTAACAAGAAATTCACAGGTCAGTCGTGTCAGTTTGTTTGCCTCCTTTAGCCTTGCCTTGATCTTTTTTCTTTTACTAAGATTATCTTAAGCTGCTTATGCCTAAATATTTCAATTCTACCCCATGATAAAATCTTGGATGGACAGATCCAAAAGTTAAACCACGCATATCAAGAACTTCAAACAAAAGAATACAAGCCTATGACAAATTAAATTGAACTCCTACAAATATAAATTCTGACTGCAGCAATTATTTGCGCGTGAAAATTGAAAAGGAAAAAATGGTAAAACACATTATGAAACAAGGATGTTTTAACCAGTATGGAATATTTCCTTACTATTTAACTTAAACATATGTTGTTGTTGCAATAATCTAAAATGATATAATTGTCTCAATAAGATTTATTCAATTTTGTTTTGATTCTGCAAATTTTGAGCCGCGGAGGTAAGTAGCTCAAAGGTAGAAGTAAATTGGCTGCATTGTCTGGTTGCCTCCTTTAGCTCGTTGCCTGATAGTGCAATCCCTTTCACCGCTTCTTTTTCTTTTACTAAGATTTCAAGCGCTTATGTTTAAAATACTTTCACCTTACCCCATGTGACAAATTCGGATGGAGATTCAAAACAACTACTTCAATATCAAAGAACTTCAAACAGTAAGCTCAAGACAACAAATAAATTGAACCTACAAATAGCAATTTCTAATCGGTACTATTATTTATGAAATTTCGAGAATGGAAAATGGTAAAAACACATTATGAAACAAGTGATGTTTAAAATCAGTGTAGAATATTCTTATCATTGAATCCTAAAACATATGTTAAAGTTAAGAAACCCATGGACAATTCAATGATATAATTGTTCAATAAGATTTATTCACTTATCGCTTGACTGGTAAATTTGTTTTCACGGAGGTATAGCCTGCTGGTAGAGCAATTCACGCAGCCCGGTTAGGGTTTACCGGCTCAAGCCCGGCAGTTTCCTTTAGCCTGCCTTGATATAGTGCAACCCCTTTCGCTGTCTTTTACTAAGATTATCTTGCCGCTTATGCCTAAATATTTCATTCTACCCTATGACAAATTGGATGGACATCTCAAAAGTTCAACTATTTATTATCAAGAACTTTCAAACAGAGCCACAAGCCTGCGACATAAAATTAATTGAACTCCACAAATAGCAATTTCATAACGGCGGGCAATTATTTGGCGTAAAATTTTCGGTATTAGAAAATGGTGTGTAAAACAGCATTATATCAAGCGACATGACCCAATATGGAATATTCTTACTATATTTAACTTAAACATATGTTGTTGTTGCAATGTACAATCTAAATGATATAATTGTTCTCAAGATTTATTCACTTTGTTTTCTGTAAATTTATTTTATATGGAGGTAGCTCAAGTGGTAGAGCAATTGGTCAATCCACAGGCTCAAACCCGCTGCCTTCTTTTAGTACTGCCTTGATAGTGCAATCCTTCCTATCTTCTTTACTAAGATTTATTCCTTAAGCCGCTTACTTTTCAATTCTAAATTCCCCATGTGAGTAAATTGATGGAGATTCAAAAAGTTCAACCATTTGGCTATCAAGAACTCAAATGTACAAGCCTATGACAAATTAAAATTGGAACTCTACAACAGCACCGTGGCAATTATTTTGCAGAATTTCATATGGAAAATGGTGTGCAAAACATTATAGAAACAAGTGATGTTTAAAACTAGCATGGAAATATTCTTATTTATTTAATTTAAAATATATGTTGTTGTTGCAATGTACAATTCAAATGATATATAATTATTCCAATAAGTCATTCGACTTCTTGTTTGACTTGGTAAGGCATTTTCTATGGAGGTATAATGGCAGTAGAGCAATTAGTCATAGCCCAATAGGGTTATCAGCTTCCAAGTCTCAAGGCTCCTTTAGCTCAAGGCCTTGATAGTGCAACCCTCATTTTTTACTTAAGATTATCTTAAGCTTATGCCTAAAATACTCTCAATTCCCTACCCCATGTGACAAATTGGATGAGATTCCAAAAGTTCAACTACTGAAGCGTCAAGAACTTCCCAAACAAGAGTCACAAGCCTAAGGACAAAATTAACGGAACTTGCCAACAGTACCTCCTCTAATCGTGCAATATTTATGTGAAATTTCGAAAGGCATGTGGAAAATAGAAAACACATTATGGAAACAAGTGATGTTTAAAACTAGCATGGAACACTTACTATTTAACTTAAACATATAAGCATGTTGCAATGGCCAACCAATGATATAATTATTCCACAGATTTATTCACTTTTGCCTTTGACTTGCAAAATTTATTTTCTTGTGGAGGTATAGCTTAGTGGTAGAGCAATTGGTCATACCCAATAGGTTAGAGTTCAAGCCTGGCTGCCTCCCTTTAGCCAGCCTTGATAGTGCAATCCCTTTCTACTGCCTTTTTCCTTTACTTCAAGATTATCTGGGCTTATGTCTAAATACTTCACACCCCACCCCCATGATAAATTGGATGGAGATCTAAAAAGTTCAACTACTTGGCTATCAAGATCCTGTAACAGTATTTTCACAAGCCTATGACAAATTAAATTGGAACTCACAAACGTGAATTTCTTGACGGTGGGCAATTATTTCATGAATTCTTGAAACATGGAAAAAATGGTAAAATACATTATAGTAAAACAAGGATACTAAAACTAGCATGGAATATTCTTACTATTTAACTTTAAAACATATATGTTGTTGTTGAGAATACAATTCAAATGATATAATTGTCTCAATAAGATTTTATTCGAATTTCTTTGTTTCTTGTAAATTTATTTTATGAGGTATGCTCAAAGGTAGAGCAATTATTTGTGTCCAATAGAGTCAGCTTCAAAACCTGTTGCCTTTGAGGCCCATACATATCATCTCTGATATGTAACCTTCCCTATCTCTCTTCTTTTACTAAGATTGTCTAAGCTGTTTACTTTCAATTCTACCCCCATGTGACAAAATTGATGGAGGATTCCAAAAGTTCAACCATTTCTGTATTATCAAGAAACTTCAAACAAGTACACAAGCCTATGACAAATTGAACTCCACAAATAGTGCAATTTCTAGATCAGTGGTAAATTATTTTATCATAATTCTTGCAGCATGGAAAATGAAAATACATTCTCTGTAAACAAGATGTTTAACTAGCATGGAAAATATTCTACTATTTAACTTAAAACATATGTTGTTGTAATGGGCCAATTCAAATGATATAATTGTCTCAACAAGATTTATTCATCTCTTGTTTGACTTTGCAAAATTTGTTTTCTATGGAGGTATAGGGCTAGTGGTGATAATGGTCACCAGAAGTTATCGCCTGGCCTGTTTTTGCCTCCTTTAGCTCTGCCTGAGTAGTGCAACCTCTTCGCCAGGTTTCTTTTTACTTGGGATTATCTTAAGCCGCGGAGTCAAATACTTCGCTAATTCTACCCCATGTGACAAATTGATGATTCAAAAGTTCAACTACTTCTATCAAGAACTTCAAACAAAGAGCCAGCGTTTTATGACAAATTAAATTGAACCCACAAATAGCAATTCCCTGACCGTAAATTATTTGGCGTGAAAATTTGCATATGGTGTAAAAACATATTGAGAACAAGCATATTTAAACTAGCATGGAATATTCTTACTATTTAACTCAAACATATGTTGTTGTTAATGGGGCCAATTCAAATGATATAATTATTGTCCCAATAAGGATTTATTCTAATTTTATGACTTGCACCCCATTTTCTGTTGATATAGTTCGGTAGAGCAATTTCACTGGCAAATCTAATAGGGTCTGTTGCCTCCTTTTAGCCTGCCTTGATAGTGCAATCCCTTTCACCTTTTCTTTTCTTTACTAAGATTATCTTAAGCTACGGTACGCACATTTCAATTTCACCCCCATGTGACAAATTCATGTATATCTCAAAAGTTCAACCATTTGGCTATCAAGAATCCCTCAAACAGAGCTTTCATGTAAAGCCTTATGATACAAATTAAACTGCTGGAACTCATTCAGTATAAAATTTAGACCGTATAATTATCGCATAAATTTTATAGAATGGAGTGCGAAACACATTATGAAAACAAGGATATTTACACTGGCATGGAATATCTTACTATTGAAACTTAAAAACATATGTTAAGACCCAATGGGATATCCAAATGATATAATTGTCTCAATAAGATTTATTCAATTTCGCTTTGGACTTGCAACGAGCCACGATGTACAGCTCATGGTGGCGATAATTGGTCAGTACTAATAATATCGTACTCAGTCTGGTTGCCTTTATTGGCTCCTGATAGTGCAATCCTTTCACAGCTTTTTCTTTTACTAAGATTTATCTTAAGTCATTATGCCTAAATATTTCTATTCTACCCCTCTATGTGACAATCAGATGGAGATTCAAAAAGTTCAACTTATTTGGCTATCAAGAACTTCCAAATGAGCCACAAAACTCCAGACAATTGAAATTGAACCCACAAATAGCAATTCCTCGACACTGCAATTATCATGAATTTCGAAAGCATGGAAAAATGAAAACACATTTATGAAACAAGCTTATGTTTAAACTAACATGGAATATTCTTACTACTTAACTTAAAACATATGTTGTTGCTGTAAATGGGCCAATTCAAATGATATACCTGTCCCCAATAAGACGTATTCGACTTTGTTTTCTTTGTAAATTTATTTTTATGGAGGTATAGGCCATGGTAGAGCAATTATCAGAATCCACAGTAGGTCATCAGCTCAAACCAGCCTTTTAGTTTCGCCCGATAGTGTAATCCTCTTCCCCATCTTCTTTTACTTAAGATTGATCTTAAGCATTTTCAATTCTACCCTCATGAGCAAATTCGATGGAGATTCAAAGTTCAACTAATGGCTATCAAGAATCCCAAACAAGCCATGCTTCTAAGACAATTATTAAATTAAACTCCACAAATAGGCAATTCTACCCAGTAAATTATTTTCATGAATTTCGAAAGCATGGAAAATGGTGTAACGACATTGCGAAACAAGTGATGTTTTAAACTAGCATGGAAAAAATATTCTTACTATTTAACTTAAATATGTTGTTGTTGCAATGGGCCAATTCCAAATGATATAATTGTCTCAATAAGATTTATCTACCTCTTGTTTTGACTTGCAAATTGTTTTCTATGGAGGCTCAAGTGGTATTAATTACCAGAGTCCAATAGGTTATCGGCCTCAAGCCCGTTGCCTTTTGCCTGCCTGCGTGATAGTGCAACCTTTCGCTGTCTTTCTTTACTAAGATTATCTTGCCGCTTATGCCTAACACTTCTACACCCTACCCTCTACGTGACAAAATTGATGGAGATTCAAAGTTCAACTACTTGGCTATCAAGAACTTCCAAACAGCTACAAGTTTCCATATGACAAATTAAATTGAACTCCAATAAATAGCAATTCTCGACTGTAAATTATTTCCATGTGAATTTTGTTATTGAAAAATGGCAAAAAACACATTATGAAACAAGATGTTTAAACTAAGGAATATTCTACTATTTAACTTATGTAAACATATGTTGTTAAGTTATTTCAATTCAAATGATATTATAATTGTCTCACAAGATTTATTTGACTTCTTGTTTTGACTTGCAAATTTGTTTCTATGGAGGTATAGCTCAAGGTAGATAAATTGGTCGCAGAAATTCATTAGAAGTCCGCTGCCTTTAGCTCCTGATAGTGCAACTTTCACCGGCTTTTACTAAGATTATCTTTAAGCGCTTATGCCTAAGACTTCTAATTCTACCCCATGTGACAACCTGATGGAGATTCAAAAAGTTCAACCATTTGCCATCGTTGAACTTCAAACAAGAGTCAGCCTATGTATTAAATTAAATTGAATCTACAAATAGCAATTCTAGACTGCAATTATTTCCATGTGAAATTTTGTAGAATGGAAAAAATGGTGTGCAACATTATGAAACAAGTGATGTTTATGACTAGTATGGAATATTCTTACTATTGAACTTAAAACATATATATTCCAATGGGACAACTAATGATATAATTGTCCCCAATAAAGATTTCCCATTCGATTCTCGCTTTGACTTGCAAATTTGTTTTCAATGTAGATAGTCTGCTGGTAGAGCAATTGGTCAGCATTTTAATAGGTCATCATCGCCTCAGTTCTGCTATTCCTTTAGCCTCGCCCTGATAGTGCAATCCCTTTCGTCATTTTTCTTTTACTAAGATTATCTTGCTTATGCCTGCAAATACTTCTTCATTTATTCTACCCCCATGACAACAAACTACGGAGATTCAAAGTTCAACTATTTGGCTATCAGAACTTCAAACAAAGAGCTACAAAACCTATGACAAATTAAATTGAACTCAAATAGCAATTCTGACCGCGGGTACTTATTTCCATGTAAGGAAAGTATGAAAATGTAAAAATACATTATGGCAAAACAAGTTACGTTTAAACTAACATGGTAATATTCTTACTATTTAACTTAAATATATGTTGTTATGTAATGGGCCAATTCAAATGATATATAATTGTCTCACAAGATTTATTCGATTTCTTGTTTTCTGTAAATTTATTTTTTATGGAGGTAGAAATTGCTAGAGCAATTGGTCGCGAATCCATAGGTCACTACCGGCTCAAAACCCTGGTGCTTTAGCTCACAGGTCTTGATAGTGCAATCCCTTCCCTATCTTCTTACTAAGATTATCTTTAAGCTGCTTCTTCATACCCCATGATAAATTGGATGAGCATCCGTCCAACTGGTTATCATCAAGAACTTCAACAAAGTGCTACAAGCCTATGACAATTAAATTGAAACTCCACAACAGCAATTTCTGACTGCAGTAAATTATTTGCAGGCGAATTTCGAAAGCATGGAAAAATGGTGTGCAAACACATTATGAAACAAGTGATGTTTAAACTAGCATGGAATTTACTATTTAATCTAAAAACATATGTGTTGTTGTTGCAATGGGCTAATTCAAATGATATAATTGTCTCAATAAGATTTAATTCGGAATTTTGTTTTGATTCTGGTAAATTTGTTTTCTATGGAGGTATAGCTCAAAGTAGAGCAATTGGGTCAGAGTCCAATAGGTTATCGGCCTGGCCTGGTTGCCTTCCTTTATTTCGCCTGATAGTGCAGCAACCCTTTCATGTCTTTTCTTTACTAAGATTATCTTTTGCCGCTTATGCTTGCACAACATTTCAATTCTACCCCATGTGACAAAATTGATTGAGATCTTGCAAAAGTTCCACCATTTGGCTAGTCAAGAACTTCAGCCGAAGACAGCTTATGTATTAAATTTAAATTGAACTCAAATAGTGCAATTTCTGACTGTGGGTACTATTTTCTATGTAATGAGTATATGGAAAAAATGGTGTGCAAACACATTATGAAACAAGTGATGTTTAAACTAGCATGGAATATTTTACTATTTAACTTAAAACATATGTTGTTGTTGTAATGGGCCAATCTAAATGATATACCATTCTATAGATTATTCCTTCTGTTTACTGCCGGTGAGGTATGAACAGTCGCAGCCCGAAGTAGGCTGGGTCAAACGTTTCGGCGCTTCCTGAAGCTCGCCTTGATATAGTGCACCTTTCGGCCGCTCTTTACTAAGATTATTCTGCTGCTTATGTCAGTACATTTTCAATTCTACCCCATGTGATAAATACCCATACGGAGATTCAAAAGTTCAACTACTTGGCTATCAAGAACTTCAATTTTTGGGATAATGAACTCGGATTTGATCTTATCTATGAGAGTAGGCGAGGCTGAGCGCCTATGGTCAGGCGTTTAATCTAACTAGGGTCTCATCGTGATCACCTGCAACCTAGTAAATCGAGGCGGTAAGGTAATCTACATTATGATCTTTGAGATCTAGATTTTTAACCTACCACGCCCCTCGAAAGTTCTTTTCATCTTCAGATAATTTGCGTTACAACTTTCCCCTTTCTCTCTGACTTCCAATCATCTTAATTCTTCTTCATCGCTTTTATATCTCTCCATCCTTCTCATATCATGGTCCCACTGGACGAAGGCGGATTTATCTCCCCGAGCGCACTCCAGCATTCCTAAATACCTTCGCCCTAAATGCCGTAATACCGTAAAGAAATTCTGAACAACAACAAATACCGCTTCAAGGAGCATATATAACCTCGATCTCATAATTTGGTGAATTCTACAACCTTCGCAAACCGATGGCTAAAGAACGCTTCTTTCCATCTTCCTTCCCGATAGACCCTTCGACCGCGAAATCAATGCCACCACAAACATCTCATGCGCGAGAGTCAAACCTAAGGAAGACAGATATTAAACAAGACATTCCGACTACAGAAGAGCCAATCCACCGGATTTACCGCAATACCTGGGAGAAATTAATTGAATCCCGTTTGTCATCTGGCGTACGAATTTCTATGTCAGCTACCACACAACAAAGGAAGCTGGTATTGTTTAGGAATGTGTCCAAGCAAATTTGTGCTTTTGCATCTAAAATCGATCCAAATCTCGCGCATCTACCGACTCTTCCCTATATTTCATGATCGACTCCCCTGCTCGGAACAGTCATTGAAAATCTAAAGATGGGGCACCTCATCATCTTGGTTTTAGAATTAAATTCCCAGAAATGGTCCACGAATACCATTTTAAACCTACTCAAAGCCATCAACTCTTATGTTAACCTCTATGATCTTAATCCAGCCTTTTGGGAGCCCCAATGCTTAAAAATTGTCTTTTCTTCCTATTGGCTCTTGATAATCCAACGCAGACTGGCTGTGCCTCTAATTACAAGATTCATAAGCAATTGGATCTTCAAACCTATCCCGCTTGAATTGACTTTCCGGTAGATATGTCAGACCTACCAATCCTTGCTCTAGTGATGGAAATGGGCTGCCTCTCTGCTGTCCCTCTGATCTCAGAAACGCTTTGTATGGAGAGGAAAGCGTTTCCCGATGCCGTCCAACCAATTGACGTGAGCAAGCTACCTTAACGAGAACAATTTTAATAATCGCCGCGTAATCGCGGTACATTAATGCAGGTGTTAGACGACCAAGGAGATAAATCATTAAGGAGAAGTTACTGCCTTGTACAATAAGGAACTTAGCACTCAAATCCTATGATCTGAATTCTTTGTAGGTCGTAGCGTTTTAAAGGGTCACTATTAAAGGTGTGTTTTATTCAACTCTCTGTAATTATGGTTAAAACCTTTGATAAGCACACAAATCCTCTCCGTCAGTGTACGCGATAAAGCTGGTAATAATTGCAACAGGATGGTGGTATATAAGATGATGTTCCATCTTCTTCAACCTACACCGCTGATAAGGAAACATATGGTCACGATGCTATAAGATATGCGTAACATACCTGTTTTGAGTGCGTTCCGCCGTGACCTGTCACCGCCTCGAGCGGGATCGCCTCTCCTTTTAGAAAAATGTATTCAAATTCTTATGGCTCTTTCAATCTGGATCTTGGTGAGGAGTTCAATGATCTCCTCACACCACAAGGAAAGGATGGATACATGTTGTGCTTGGCTCAAATACCATCAAGTATATCCAGGAACAGGATCACTTCAACCTCTCCACCAGCTACTCCCCATCCTCCCATCTTCCACCTCTCCAAATTATCTTGTTACCAAGATCCACTCAACTGCTACTCATACCGTATTGGTCATCTCATTCCCTTTCTACTGCTACCCTTTGCTTTCCTGAATCCTATAAAAAGTATGGAAAGTCTATTGACCCATGAGTGGTAGACGTTCCTCAAGCCGTGGATGAAAAGTCTTTTGATAAGCAAGTGATTGAAGATAAGGAGTATGGAGTAATCCAGGTAAGTGATCACTCCTTGTTTGCTGTGAGCAGCCTGACTCCATAAGCCAAACACAAGACCAACAAAAAGGACTTTATCCCTCAACACAAGATAGTCCCACTTTCCATTTCTGACTGGATTTTGTCCACTCCACCTACCTATAATATCAGAAAGAGAGTATTGAATATGGCCTGCAAGCTCGCAGAATTGAACCTTGACACTGGACAACCTTTGACCAGAGTCAACCATCTATCTTTCAGCCCGGACATTCAGAGGAAGTATATATAGCACCCCTTGGCATGATATCAATACCAATACATCTCTTAGATCTTTAAAAAGAAAAGGTATTACAATCTGTCCCCGGGAGACCGAGAACCTTCACAATAATACTCAAGGCTCACCTTAAGGTCCGTAAGTCTTATTTATTTGCTTCTCTCAAAAGTTCTTTCTCCTGTATCTCCAAAGATGAGGATCTTAACTCGGAACTTGAGGTATCAAAGGCCCTACTGCAAAGGAGAGAGGTAGAAGGTCGATACCGGTGAGATTTCAAGTGATATTTATTATGATTCAAGAACACAGATTCTGGGAAAGTTTCCACTCCAAAGAACTGGTGAATGGATTCGTCCCGCTGATGGCCTTCCTCTGCGATATCCCGTACCGATGGCACTAAAGGGATTGCCACCTTCGTACAAACCGGTTAACAAGACTTAGACACTCTTCCAACAGATGGCTTTCTCATTACCTCCAAATTACAGGACTCTGCCAAGTTGTTTCATTAATATTGCCCAACTTCCATGAAAGAGGTAGAGCCCATGGCTTGAAATCAACAATCGATGAGCGCGATCAAGATGGAGGAACTGGTGGTTTACTGGACTTCAATAATACCCCCAGTGATAGTGAAGCTGGCGTTAAAATCAACATGCCCATTAATGAAAGATATTCCCGGACAATTGGATGTCCAACCGTTCCTTATCTATGTCCCATCTTCTAACACTAAATTCCCCGAGCACAAAGAGAAAGGCGGGTGATCAGAGATCTTCATGTTGTAGGGACAGATTTATATCCATAAATTGCCATCGCTTAGACCGTGATATCGATATAGCACCATCTCGACACCAACCACACTCCTTGACACTAAAGATCTGAAAATGTGCCCGTGAGCAAGTAGAAATTCTTCAAGTTTAAGACCTCTGCTCCGGGTAAAATTTAGTCTTTTTTGTCAAGAGTTCACCCTTTTCTACCTCTCCTCCAAAGATTGGCCAACACCAATCCATGAAGTGCTTTCCACTGATAAAATGAAGAAAGTCAAAGACCTGGGTGAAACAATGGGGAAAAGACCTTTGTCTGAAAAAGGAAAGCTTATAAATATCCAAATTGCTGGAACAAAATCAAGAATAGATCTGATCTTGAAGGCAAATCCTAGGATGACTCTCTTCATTTGAGAGAGGAACAATGAAATTCAGATCAAAGCCTTGAAGAACACAAAGTTAAAGGGATGGCCTCTAGGAGTAAAATTAAGATGTACAATCAATTGATCATGAGCTTCCTGAAATGTTCTTTAGAATTATATAGAAATGGTGTTAATAATAACTCCATTACCTGCCTGAATTCGAACAAGGTTCCACTTACAGATGAGAAGCGAAATCACTTCAAAATTTCTGATTTTTTATACCTTAATCTTTTTAAAGCACACCCTCGATAAGATCAGAAAATCCAGAAGTTCCTATATCATTGGTCCTCCTAACAAGATGGATGATGACGATCAAGTCCTCAACTTCCTGAAATCTTTGAAACTCTACAAAAATGGAAGGCTTAGCGGAGTATGTCCCGTATAGATGGTTTTCGCAACCGACTCTCATGAATTTTGGCCTATTGGTAGGCTGAGTGACATCATCCACTGTTCAAACTGAGATGCAAGAGACTATTTCATCCAACCTTCCACGTTGAGTATCTCCTCATCCCCATGACTGAATCCCCCCTCAAACAATGAATGCATACTTCCATCTCCTGACTACAACTTTGAGGCGTTGTTAAGATTATAGCCGGTAGAATCTGAACAGTGAATGCCTCACACCGTGATTTCTTCCCAACAGATCTATTTTGGATAACTATATAATTTTAAATGAGGCTTCCGTGACCGAATAGATTGACCAAAACAAAGTTCCAGATCTCCTCGTTTACTGTATGTCGCATGAATCTATTTCCGAAATTCTTAGAGAGCTCATGAACCATATTACATTCATATCCGCCTCACTAAAGCTCAATAGCTGGGATTAGTCCAAAATGCCACTTCTGCGTGTTATTGCCACGGACTCCTACTGGTTTTTCCACATTCAAAGAGGGGAGATGCTAGCTGCCTCCCCGGCTCCTCCACTCTTTGCACTGCTACCTTAATAAAATGGTCCTCTTACTCAAGATAAGGGCGTGCTCCATGGCCTTCTAAAATGCTCGACATTCCACAAATGTTCTTTCCATTCTTCAATATGCCGAAGAGATAGCCTTTACTATGTCTGAGCTCTATAATGACAATATAAGAACTTTATGGATCCAAGACTTCAACAATCAGTGTCGGCCTGGATCACCTCGGACGCTGTTCCATCCTACTGGCGGTTCGTATCTCAGACTTTAATATACATGGTACCGGCCTTGTTCTCTACGGCTACCACTGAATTCTTTTAGCCTCCTCAGCTCATATGTCCCATAAGATTGCTTCTGGCGTACTCTGATTAATAGGATCAGAAAAGTTTATCCCTCCTTAAGGGTTCTTTGTCTCTCGGTCAAGTGATTTGATTGCCAACTCTGTTCTTGCTAGTAGCCATGTCTATTTTCGGGCTTTGATTGCCGCTGCTTCCCTATAACAAAATTGAGCAATGTGGTTTAAAGAGTATATCCGGCAAGGTGCTACATTCTTCGCTTTGGGATCACCAATTACAGTAAAAGCCGTGTATTTGGATGTAACTTATTTCTCCAGTGCCCAAGTGCTTGGGGCTATAAAATGTGTGTGGAGCCATCTCGTTTCCAATCTCCGCTATGGATTTTATTAGGTTCGATTAATAAAAGTAACCCTTGAAGTCCTCCTGCCATGTTTCCAGATTTTGCTTATGAGTTCTATAAATAAAATGCATTTCTCAGAAGTATCTTTTAAAGCTTGGGAGAAAGTGGTCGCTAACTTTATCACATTAAAATTGTCTAATCTGAGAGATACTTCCATATTCCCGGTCTCCCCGTATGGCCCCTCCTACTCAAGCAGGTGGCTATCTGCCACCTACAAGCAAAAATGGCACTGCTAATATTTTGCAGTGTCAAAGACCTCATTGATGATGAGTGAATTGATTCCTTGGGAAATAATTAAGAAAGCTGGAGGTGCTACTCATGATCGACAGAGGCGAAAGTGTGTCCTACTTAGGCAAAGATGGGTGCAAGTGAGCATAGTCACCTCCTCAATTGGTTTCTGGAAGGTTAAGGACCTCAAAGTTTCTATATGTAAGATCATCATGCATGCCTTCCCTAAAGCATGCCTCTCTCCGTATTTATTCCTCTTCCAAGTATAATTTCAAGAAAATCTCCAAATAGCTGGAAACTTCATGCTTGCCCTAAGATAAAAGCGTTCCTGCCTATCCTGCAATGCTATCCCGAGTAACACTAACATGATCAAGAGAAACTTTAAGACCCACCATAGTGCTCCTCTCTGCCACTGCAGAACAATCATGATGAATCTGCAGGTTACACATTTTCACTTCCCAAGCAAATATCCGTGATTCTTGAGATGGTATGACTTGGCCGGGCCTGAAAATCCCCCATTTCATTCCATAACCAAGAGCTTCAATTTTTCAGGCCCGTAATTCCAAAGGTTAATGCACAAAATTCTACAAATAGCCCTCCTGATTGTTCTGAAACATAGGAAGGTTTTTCCGTAAACAGAAGTGTGGACCTTAATTGATGAAGCCTAATTTCAATTTGAAATTTATTAGATGCGGCTGCTCAGTAAAGTCTCCCAAATTAGAGAAGTTTGATGCCTGATTGGGAAGGAATTGGGGTTCCTTCCAAGTTCATTTTCTTAATATTTTATCTTTTGACTTTCCTCGATTGATTTGAATGCCTTTTGTGGATTGCAGCCTTTGGAACAGTGTGGTTCAGGTCAGGATCAATCCTACCGATGATGTTCCTACCACCATTCAAAAGACTTCACAAGCCTCTGCCAGAGCTACGCCGCCAGCCTCTGCCGGCTAAAGCATAAATGCATTATATTCTCCACAAGTCTATTGGAGCCGGAAACCCATTTACTCAGCAGCTCTCTGTTTGCGCCCATACTACCATAAAGGCGTATAGCCGCAGCCTGGTGTGTTATTGACATTATCCAGTACCCCATTGAAGAGTTACACGCTGTTGACCTCCGGCCGAGATTAATTGGATGGCCCCCTTGCTTTTCAATGCCCATCGCCATGGCACTCTTTCCTGATCTTCCCACTATCCCGGATTCCCTTCACCTAACTTATCCCCACAGCACCCTACCGCCCTATACCCCTGCCTCCCCATCCCGCATATGGCCGATGATCCTGTTTTATTTTCGCTGCCAATGGACAATTGGTCATTCCGCTTATATTTATCTTTCTCCTCGATATGGCTTCTGGTGCCTTATTTTGTGCGTGTACTTGCTATGATTAATATAATCCTTCCTTTTCCAAAAAAAAAAAAAGAACTTCAAACAAGAGTTGCCGCTTCTGTTGACAAATTAAATGCCCGGAATTCCACAAATAGCAATTCCCTACCCGTAAGTAAATTATTTGCAGGAATTGAAAGTATGGAAAAATGGTGCAAAACACACATGGTAAGCCATGTTTAAACTAACATGGTTAATATTCTTTACTATTTAACCTAAAACATATATTGTTACAATGTAGGCCAATTCAAATGAGTATATAATTAAAACCACAAGATTTATCCATTCTTGTTTTTGTAAATTATTTTTTATATAAAGGTCAAAGGTAGAGCAATTAGTCGAAATCCAATAGGTCACTGCAGCTCAAACCCGGGTGCCTTCTTTAGCCTGCCTTGATAGTAACCTCTATCTCTTTTATTAAGATTAGTCTGCTGCTTAGCTTTCACTCCTACCCCATGTGACAAATTGGATGGAGATTCAAAAAAGTTCAACTATCATTATCAAGAAGTTCAAACAAAGGCTACAAGCCTATGTAGACAAATTAAATTGAACCTACAAACAACAATTTCTGACTTGCAGTAAATTATTTATGAATTTCGAGCATGGAAAAATGGTGTAAACACATTATGAAACAAGATGTTTAAACTAGCATGGAATATTCTACTATTTAACTTTGCTGTATCACACCCATAATGATATAATTGTTCAATAAGATTTATTCCACTTTGTTTTGCAAATTTATTTCTCTTTTTAAGGAGGTAAGTAGCTCAGCGGGTAGGTTAAATTGGTCGCAGTCTTAATAGGCTGCACAAATTCAACCTGGTTGCCTCCTTTTTAGCTCATCTTATAGTGCAATCCTTCCCCCTATTCTTTACTGATTTATCTTGCTGCTTATGCCAAAATACTTCTCATTTCTACCCCATCCTAGCCAAAATTGGAGATCTCATGTTCAACCATTTGCTATCAAGAATCCCAAAGAAATACAAAGTCTTATGACAAATTAAATTGGAACTCCAAATAGCAATTCCCCTCAACCGGCAAGTACTGGTCGGCGGCGTGAATTTCGAGCATGGAAAAACATATTTACGTAAACGGGTGGATGTTTAAACGTGATGGAATATCTTTACCATTTAACTTGAAAACATATGTTGCTACAATGGGCCATCCAATGATACATAGCTAAGTCTCACAAGATTTATTCACTTCTGTTTTGATCACAAATTTATTTTCATGGAGGTAAGTAACCAGATAAATTGGCTACACCCACAGGTCATCACCAAACCCTGTTGCCTTTTAGCTCGGCTCTTTGATAGTGCAATCCTTTCCTCATTTCTTTACTAAGATTATCTTAAGCTTGAAGGCCTAAATACTTCTCATTTCTACCCCCATCCATAAAATTCGATGGAGATTCAAAGTTCAACTACCAGAATCCCAGTTGGCGAGCCACAAGTCTAAGACAAACAACGCTGAACCTTACTGAAATAGCAATTTCAACCGTGGCAATTATTTTAAGAATTTCGTATATGGAAAAATGGTGCAAACAGCATTACGAAACAAGGGATGCCAAAGAAGCATGGAATATTCTTACCATTTAACTTAAAACATGTTGCAATGGGCCAACTATATAATATCAATAAAGATTTGGTCTGACTTCTTGCTTTGACTTGCAATTTCTATGGAGGAACCTGGTAGTTAAATTGGCTAGCAATTCAATAGGTCATCATCAAACCCTACTTCATTTCACCCCTATGTAGACAAATTAATGAGATTCAAAAGTTCAACTACTTGTTGTCAAGAACTTCAAAATGAAAGCCAAGCTCATATTAAATTAAATTGAATGCCAAAGTAAATTTCTGGACCAAGGGTAAATTATTTATGAAATTTTGCATGGAAAAATGGTAAACAATATCAAACATGATATTTAAACTACAGCATAGAATATTCCTACTATTTAACTTTAAAATATATGTTGTTAGTTGCAATGGGCCAATAATCTAAAATGACAATCTGTTCAATGTAAGATTTATCTGACTTCTATTTTCTTTGTAATTTATTTTTATGGAGGTGTAGCTCGCTGGTAGGAGCAATTGGTCACTCAATAGGTCAATGCTCAAACCGTTGCCTTTTTAGCTCACAATGTCTTTGATAGTAAAAAATCCTTCCTATCTTCTTTTACTAAGATTATCTAAGCTATGCCTAAATACTTCTACTTACCCCCATCCGACAAATTGATGGAGAGATCTGCAAAAGTTCAACTATTGCTATCAAGAACTTCTATACAGAGAGCCACAAGTGCCCATGACAAATTAAATTGAACTCCATTAAAATAGTAATTTCTAACCGTGCAATGGCTTATAATTTCGAAAAGGAAAAACGAAAATGAATATTACGCAAACAAAGTGATGTTTAAATCTATAATAAATATTCTTATTTGAATTTACAATTAAATGATATAGTTGTCTCACCAAGATTTATCTTGTTGTTTGATCTTCAAATTTGTTCCAGAGCACCTGTCTATTAGAAAATGTCAGTTCAAACCATTTGCCTCCTTTACTGATAGATAAATCCTTTTCCTATCTTTACTAAGATTATCTAAGTTGCTATGCTTTCAACATTTCCTACTTGTAATTCTCCATGAAACTGATGGAGATCCAAACCAACTATTGCTATCAAGAACTTCACAAGAATGTCTACAAGTACAAATCTAAATTGAACCTTACCAACAGTACCTCAACCAAAATGATTTATGAATTGAAAGTATAATGGTAAATAAAAACATATTACAAACAAGGATGTTTAAAACTACATGGAAATATTCTTAACATTTAACTAAACATGTTGTTTGCTGCATCCAATGATATAGTTGTTCAATAAGATCATTATTCAATTTTTGTTTGTGACTTGCAAATTTGTTTTCTGTGGAGGTATAAATCGTATGGCAGATAATTGAAGGCAATCTAATAAATATCAGCTCAAACCTGCATTTCTAGTTTCTACCCTCTATGATAAATTCTGATGCAGATTCAAAATGAAACTATCATACTAAGGACTTCTGCAAACAAGAATGTCAAGTGACAAATGAATAAACCTACAAATAGCAATTTAATCGTAATTTGATGCGAAATTTCGAAAGTATGGAAAATGGTGTCATATTGTGAAACATGATGTTTCAAACTAAAGTATAGAATATTTCCTACTATTTAACCAAAATCAATCTCAAATGATACAATTGTCAATAAGTATCTATTCAATTTTCTGTTTTCTGTAAATTTATTTTTATGGAGGTATAGCTCATGCAGAGCAATTGATGTTCAACAGGTCATCTACCGCTTTAGCCTCACAAGGTTCATGGATAGTGCAATCCTTGTACTTGCTAAGATTATCTAGCTGCTTATGCCTAAATAATT
The DNA here is from genome assembly GCA_021234155.1 of Isoetes taiwanensis. Lineage (NCBI taxonomy): Eukaryota > Viridiplantae > Streptophyta > Lycopodiopsida > Isoetales > Isoetaceae > Isoetes > Isoetes taiwanensis. Next base: position 6,208,035 of record JAJEKV010000059.1, on the reverse strand, counting down.
TCGTGTAAAATTGTTAAGACATGGTCTTATGTGCCATTTCTACCCTCATACCTTTGATGAGATTCAAAGTTCAACTACTGCTATCAAGAACTTCAAACCAGCCGCCAAATTTCCATGACAAATTAAATTGGAACCCACAAAGAATTCTGACCGCAAGGGTAAATTATTTTAAATTTCGTTATGAAAAAATGGTAAAGGTGTCATTATTAGTAGAAACAAGTGATGTTTAAACTAAAGGAATATTCTTACTTATTTAAACTTGTAAAACATATGATGTTAGCCAATTCAAATGATATAGTTGCCCCAATGTGATTTGATTCACTTCTTTATTTCACTTCCAAAATTTGTTCTTCTGCGGAGGTATAGCTCAGTGGTAGGATACAATTGGTCAACCAACAGGGTCACGTGCTTTAAGCCTGCTGCCTTAGCTCATGCCCGGAGAAAAGCAACCCTTCTACTGTGATTTATCTAGTTGCCTGTAACATTTCAATTTCACCCCATAAATTGATGGAGATTCAAAAAAGTTCAAACTACTTGGCCATCAAACAGAGTTCATGATTAAATAAATTGAACCCATAAAGAAGCAATTTTCGAATCGCGTATATAATTATTTGGCGAATTTTGAAAGTATGGAAAAAATGGGAAAAAGTTTATTATGGGAATAAGTGATAAGCGAACTATATGGAATATTCTTAACATAACTTTAAAATATATATATGGCGTAATGTCCAATGATATAATTGTTCCAATAAGATTATTCCACTTTGTTTTGATCAAAATTTGTTTTCATGGAGATATAGTACAACGGCTGTTCAATAGGTCACTGGTTCCAAGTCTAAAGGCTCCTTCTTTCAGTACAGCCTTGAGGAAAGCAATCCCTTTCTACCACTTCTTTACTAAAGATTGCCTTAAGCTACGCCCATACTTCTAATTCTACCCCCATGTGATAAACCTGATTGAGATCAAAACCATAACCATTGCCACAAGAACTCAACAAGAGCTGCCGCATGAGGATAAATGAATACCAGAACTCAAACAATTTAATGCAATGATTTAAATTTCGAAGGGTGGAAAATGGTGTGTTGCATTGCAAAATAATGTTTGAAATCTAAAGGAAGGAATATTCATTAGTTTAACTGAAAACATATGTTATATGTACAAATGAAATTAAATAGATATAACGGTTCAACAGATTTATTCAATTTGCTTTTCAATTATTTTTATAGATATAGTCTGTAGAGTTATAATTGGTTTCATGTACCCATTAGGTCATCACAAACCCAAGGCTCCCTTTTCTTTTTACTGCCTTTGATAGTGCAATCCTTCCCATTCTCTTTTACTAAGATTTATCTTGCCGCCGTTCGCAAAATATTTCCTATATTTACCCTATGTATCCCATAAATTCGATGGAGATTCGTGTTCGAATCATTTAAGAATACTCAAGAACTTCAAGAAATGCCACAAGTTTGTTATACAAATTAAACAACTCAATGAAGTAATTCTGTAACTGCAATATTTTAAATTGAAAGAAAATGGAAAACACATACAAGTGGATTTAAACTAGCATGGAATATTCTTTACCATTTAACCGTTATAGTTAAGTACGAACTAAATGAGAGAAGGTTCAAGATTTATCCACTTGTTTAATTTCAAATTTGTTTCTATGATATAACCGGTATAACGCTTCGCTAACGACAGGTCATCTACCAAACTGCTGCCTCCTTTTTAGCTCGTCTTGATAGCAACCTTTCCCCTATCTTCTTTTCATTAAGATTATCTGCTATATGTCTAAATATTTCGCCTACCCTGAACTGACAAAATTGATGGAGATTCCAAAAAGTTCAAATTTACTTACTATCAAGAATCCCAAAGAGTAGCCATGACAAATTAAATCTGAAACTGCCACAAAACAGTAAATTTCGACCGTGCAATTGGTTTCATGAAAATTTCTTATATGGAAAAATTGCAAACACATGATTTTTTTTTTAAGGTATATTTTATTTTTTTTATTTACCAAGGTACAATACATTTATTGATGGTCTGTTCATAGCAGCTTGATAGCCTTAAACTGCATCGCACGATAAAGTAACCCGCAAGTATAGCGTAGTATTTGTTCATTTGAGGAAACCATCAAAAGAAAACTCGACAGACGTATAGGGATGCCAATTCTAAAATGCCTCCAAGATACCCGAGGACAAAGGTGAAGTAGCTTTGTCTTCCGCGATTAATCTCGGCCTGAGCCGCAAAGACCCAGAAAAAGGCACTATATGAGACTACTGCTCAAGCCTTCACTGGACAAGAGACCCCACCATCTTCTCAAAATGCCAACGCCTTCAGAGGCCTCCCCAAAGGGTGTCACTGTTCACTTTTTAGTCACCAGCCAAATGCCTTCATAATCATTAATAGTAATAGGAGACTTGGTCTCCATCCAAAATTTTCACCTCACCTTTAACAATCTTTATTCCTTCCAGTCATGTATTAAAACTAGCATGGAATACCTTACTATTTAACTAAAACATATGTTGGTACAAGAATGGGCCAGAATCTCAAATGATATAGTTGTCTCAATAAGATTATTCCGAATTTTGCTTTGACCAAAATTTGTTTTGAGTGTATAGTCATAGAGCAATTGGTTTCGGCCCAATAGGTCAATGTCACCGGTTTCCTTTTATTTCACATACCTTTATAGTAACTCTTTCCCTATCTTTTACCAAGATTATCTTAAGCGCTATCGAACGTTTCCTCAATTCTACCCCTATGTGATAAACCAGATGGATGATTCAAAGTTCAACTCATTTGGCTTATCAAGAAATCCTCAAACAAGATTACAAGACTATGACAAATTAAATGAACCTACAAGAAATTCTGACTCTGCGGTAAATTGGTTTGCGAATTTGTTATGAAAAACAAACACTAATGTTCAAAGGATTTAAATTGTAGGCTTCTTCTAGTCATTCTTTACCAATAACTTAAATATATAAGGTTGTTGTTAAAGGCCAATCTAAACATATACCTATTCTAACAAGATTTATTCACTGCTTTTGAATTTGTACTTGTTTTCATGGATAAGAGGCTCAAAGGTAGAGCAATTGGGGCTGTGTAGTCCAATAGGCTTCACCGCCTAAGCCTGCTGCCTTTGTTTCGCTGGCTTTGATGAATCCTCTTTCTGCCTTTTTCTACTAAGGATTATCTTAGCCGCTTTATGTCAAATACTTCTACCCACCCCATGATAAAACACCTGATGAGATTCATGTTCAACACTGAGCTTATCAAGAACTTCAAACAGAATGCTTCATACAAATTAATCAGAAACCTGTTGCATTAATTCCCGCGACGGGTGGCAATTATTTGAAGTGGCACTTTACATGTGGAAAAAATGGTAAAACATTATAAAACAAGATATTTCAAATCAGTATGAATATTCCACTATTTAACATATGTTGTTGTTGTAAATGAGCCACCAATATAATCGCCCTGTAATACATTTATCTCATTTTGTTTCTTTGTAAATTTTATTTTTTGAGGTATAGTCGCTGTATACTGGTCAACACAGCTCACGCCTGTCAAGCTGCCTTATTTAGCTCAGTCGCGACAGTGGCAACCTTCCCTATCTTTACTAAGATTGCCCAATGTGCTTTTACGCCCAAATACATTTCATTTCTACCCCATCCTGAAAATGGATGATGATTCAAAAAGTTCCAACTATCGGCCATCAAGAACTTCACAAGAATACAAGTCGCTAATTAAATTGGAAACTCCGCTGAAATACAATTTTCAACCGCAATTATTTAAAATTTTACATGGAAAACACATTGAAATGATGTTTAAACGGAAGCATGGAACAGCCTTACCATTTAACTTAAAACATATGTTGTTGCTGTAATGGCCAATCTAAAATTATTAATGGTCTCACTTATTCACTTCTTACTTTGTAGACCACCGGTAAAATTCTGTTTTCTATGAGGTATAACTGGTATAATTAAGCACAACCCAATATATAGCCACGGCTCAAACCCGTTCTGGCCTTAGCTGCCTCGATAGTGCAACTTTCCTATTCTTTACTATGAGATTATCTAAGCTTATGCCTAAAATACTTCTATTTTCTACCCCACGTCAAAATTGGATGGAGATTCCAAAAAGTTCCTTAACCTTACTGGTTATCAAGACCTCAAATAGAAAGCCTATGGACAAGAATTAACCTACAACAGGGCAATTGACCTAAAAAGTAATTATTTGGCGAATTGGCATGGAAAATGGAAAGCATCAAGAACTTCACAGAAACACAAATTTTTCATACAAAATTAGAATTGGAACTCTACAAATATACTCCCTGAATTGCAATATTTTAAGAAATTTCGAAAGTACTGGAAAATGGTAAAAACACATTTGCTATGTCAAGGATACGAACTAGTGGCTTTTAAATATTCTTACTATTTAACTTAAAACATATAAGTTAACGTCATCTAAATGATATAATTGTCTCAAATAATGAATATTCCGAATTTCGTTTTATTCTGCACTGGTTTTCTACGGAGTGTCTAGTAGAGCAATTGGTTTCTCAATTCAATAGGCCACTTACCAGTTCTGTCATTCCTTTTAGCTCGAAAAGTAAATCCCTTCTTCTCCATCTTTTACTAAGATTATCTTAAGCGTTTATGCCTAAATACTTCTCAATTCTACCCCACATGCTTGATGACAAATTGGATGGAATTCAAAAGTTCAACTACTTGGCTATCAAGAACTTCAAACGAAGTAGCCACAAGCTATGACAAAATTAAATTGGAACTCCACAAATGTAATTCTCGGTTCGTGGCAATTATTTGCGTAAATTTGAGCATGGAAAAAATGAATTGTGCAAACACATTATTAAATAAGTGATGTTTAAACTAGCATGGAATATTCTTACTTTTTTAACTTAAAACATATGTTGTTGTTGCAATGGGCCAATTCAAATGATATAATTGTCTCAATAAGATTTATTCGACTTCTTGTTTTCTTGTAAATTTATTTTTATGGAGGTGCCATTTCGATTGGTAGAGCAATTGGCTGCGATTAATAGGTCATCGGGACAAAACCACCGATTGCCTCCTTTGCTTCGTCTTGATAGTGCAATCCCTTCCCTATCTTCTCTTTTACTAAGATTATCTTAAAAAGCGTTTATGCTTAAATGCTTCTCATTTCCTACCCCATGCCAACAAATTGGATAGAGATTCAAAGAAGTTCAACTACTTGCCTCAAGAACTTCCTCCGGTAGCCATGTAGCGTCCCTACTACATACGGTGCACTCACCGTATACAAACAGGTTTAATACATGCCGGCTCAAGCACTAATATAGGGGCCCTCCGTATCACTGCAACCTTGAAGAGTTCGATGGGAAGAATGAAAGAAGGGTCCTTTACCATCTCCCCTCGGGGCCTACCTAGGCTGAGCGTAAACATACATGTCGGTGGTACATACATCAACATCATATGGCCATCACGAAGGATGGTCCTCCACACTATCTGCATAGACAAAGATCAGCACATCACATAGGGAATCCCTGCAAGGCTTTCGGACTCAAAGGGATGACTGGCCGGCTTGGGTCTCAGTTCATTCGCGAATGAGGAATTCATGGCAATGGATTTGGCAGCATGGGGCTTTATGGCATAAAGGTTATCCCTCCATTAAAGCCCTCATTGCACACTTTCAGAGTGGCTAAAAGTGTAGGGACTGGCCCCGTAGCCCGCCCGGATGCATAGCGAGGAAGGGCTATTCCACCAAAGATCATCATCCGGTTCGATGGGGCGGAGTAGGGATCCCACTCCCTCGGAGATCTACATCTTTGACTCAGGTGACTAGAGGGCCGCTGCAGGTATTCATTGGCAGAACCTTTGGAGAGAATTCATGAACACCCTTCCAGTTATGGGCCATGCCTTGCCTCAGTGGTAAGCCATTAGACGAATCACAATGATCCCGGTAGGCCTTACACACGGAGGTCGTTCAGAGTCGAACCACGAACCTCCCTTCTCGGCCGGTCATTTCTTCACCCACAACCCGAGGTGTGGCTCTTGTACTTGCGAGGCCGAATCTATGGTGTGCTAGAGGCTGAAATCTAGGAGCATCTACTGCAAGCGGGATCTCTGCCCTTCCCAATGCAAAGAATTTTACAGAGATACATCATGCATATACATACGGAGAACTAAAAAGAACTAGATCTAATCCTATATATCCTTGAGTTAGGTTCTTTGGTTAGAGTCTAGTATCTAGAGATCTAGATAGCTGCTAGAAGCGATTTAATGAACCAGGCCCTCGCGCAATGACTGGAAAATGGTTTAGACCATTAAATCGACTTCACATCTGATCATAGTAGGTTGCTCCTCCGACGCGAGTTAAAGGCCATCCTACTGAACTGCGAATCAAGGAAACTAATGGTGCCATTTCTCTCAGATAGTCACGAGGCTGATTTTGACTCACGGAGCAGCCAAAACAGGCTCTAAAACCCTAGGAGCGAAAATGGGCAAGTTAGGGTTCTCCTACTTAAAATAGGCAAGGGTTGGGGCTTAGGGTTTCCAATGATCCCTTTAGGCATGTGGGATAATTGGAAATGGGCCCACTTGCCTTTAATGAAACAGGTGGCCAAATGTGCCTACATGGAAATGTGTGCACCTAAATGTGCCCACATGGAAATGTATTGCCTTGATAAATATTAATATGTGCACATTAATAAGAAATGTCACATACTGTAAGTTGCCCCCTAGGGCTACTCACTGGCTACGTCGGTATTACCGCGTCGGTTATGGAGTGGTGATATGCGGTAACCGAACGATCGTTATAAAATCACGGGACCCGTATGCTGTCTTTGGAAACGTCATTCTCCTATGAAATGATGTTGTCCGCCTTCGTGGGTCTCTGCGGAATCTTCCTAACCTGCAAATGGCAGTGCATACGATATACTACTATAATACTTACATTTTAGTAAGGTGCCTTAAGATATTATTTTTAAATCAATTTATTCACGCCCATTACATTTATCAAATAGCTTGTCAGTTAAGTAGCACCATTAAAAGCGGTGCGGCTGGTCCTCGTTATTATAACATTTAGTTTATCACAATTTAGCTTGCTTTCATATACAATTATTATTTGCGGGTACTCTTCATTTCTTTATTACATTCCAGCAAAATTTTATTGTTTTGCAAAGTCTACTCGCTGCCGAAGTCTTGCGTGAATTTTTACAATATCTATAATTACGTACTTACTATCTTAATTATTAGAATTGCTCCAAGGTAATGTTTAAGGCATTCTTGTGCTATTTCATTACGAATTAACTTATCATTTGCTTGGCAACTTAATCTCACATAAATTAATTATTAACCTTACTTAATACAAGCGTTTAAGTTTATCAAAGTTTATCAATTTCATATAAAATTTACGCCTTCAGGTGCTTTCCTTCATCCTTGGCAAACCACTTAATTTAATTTGTTGTTTTGCAAAGATGCTAATCTTCATTCCTCCTTGCCTAAGGAAAAACTCCTGTGGCTCTTGAGAATTAGACCCTCGTTAGTACCATTTGTTATTAATGGAATTTTGGTTATATGGTGACCACCCACCTATATCTACATGGATGCATGGCTAATCTCAGTAGGAAGGAGGGTGGAATCTTCCATTATGGCGTGGAGGCCATCGCCTATATGCCTATATGCGCTCCATTGCTACACTTTCAGTTGCCCGGCGTGGAGGATAGGTCCCTTCCCTATGTGAAGTGAGGCGATTCCCTCCTATCAAAATATATGGGGCTAGAGGTGCTTTTCCTATCGATGCATTCCTGAATGACCTCCTTTCTCGGGGGTGATCTAGCCAGGTGGGGCGATAGAACCTGTCCCCACCTTCCCTTTCGTCAGGCTTGGCGGTCGTACCTACATTGACATTACACCCGCGCCTAGAGATCGCGTGGTGGTAAATTATCATCATGTCAATAGCGCGTACAGCCCCTACTGGCATATGTTGCATCGTGGAGTCAATCTTAACTATACAAGCATTTAATCTACGCACAAAGGCGACGTACACAGGCCGATTTTTCTTTGGCTCCTTTAGCGATTAACATGATACCTAAAGGTGTATTTATGAATTAATATTATCATAGTATGGATACATTACTTCCGATGAGTACAATTATATTTACTCTAAGCTTTGCAATGTTGCTTGCTGACTTTACCCAGGGCCGCGATTATTTGAACAATAACCTGATTTAGACCTATTGTTACATAGACAAGGTTTTAATTATCATAGTTATGGTGCCGGCGTTCTAGCGGCAAATGTGGATTGTAGAGATGGTTTGCAATCTGGGTGGTAGGCAATGCATGGTTGATTGCTTGATTTCTCCACTCCCTTATCCATCTTAATTTACTTGAGAAGAAATTAATGCTCGATGGAAACCTAAAATTTGCAGGAGCTAACAAAGAATGTTATGCAATAGAAAAATAAAGGGACAAAGATAAGCATTTACAACGCCTAAAATGGATGAACGGTTGGGATCAAGTCATACAGGCAAAGCATGGCATGCATAAACAAAGCGAGGCCCGGGGAGAGTTGGCTTCCTTCAAAATAAATAGAAACAAAGAGACATGGTAATCCAAAAGCAAAATCCAATAATCAGTCAATGCGGTCTTGGAGGCCATTTACGCACATTTGGCTTCATCCCTCCACTGACTAATAGCAAGCAATCGATAAGATCGGTGCCTACATGTTTCATTTACACATTGGCTATATGTTTGCTTGCATGTTTGCGATATACTTGTGTTGTCCGTCCAGGTTCACAAAGCTATACCCTATCACGGCGTTTGTAAAGAAGCACTGATATTAAGACAAATCCTAACCCTGTTTCATTCTCATTTCTCATTCTTTAGCTATTCCAATAAGCTGGTGCTCCATTAGTAATTTCTTTAGGAGTAACTTGGGTCTTGTACTTGCACCTTAAGCTCAGAAATTAATACATGAAGAGCATGGTTTGAATAGCTCTACTTAATAAAAGCCATTATACATAAAACTTTATCCCTGGCATGGTGTTTCCCTTTATTTGCCGGTTGGTTGCTTAGGTCTTGTATAGCTTATGCAGGAATTGATGCATGAAGGACTTGCATAACTTTATTGAGTGACCATTCTTATATTGGAAATTAATACACGAGGGCTTGCATAAACTTTATTGAATGACCATTATTCCATAAATTTCATATTACGGATAGGTATTCACTTTGTTCTTGCTTGGATTATTGCAATATGTAGGTAAAGAAGCGGCAACTATCAACTAGAAGTTTCTGATGAAATTAGTTTCACTTGAAGGACAAGCTATTCCTTCCCACTTGAAAGTATGTCATTGATAGAGTTGATGACCTGCATCATTACAAAATTAACCACAAGCATATTTATGGCTGTAGCTGGTTTATTAGAATCTTAGGGAAGAGTAAGGTAGAGTACCGCTAGGATCTACAAAAAAATAGAATTAGGGTTGGCGGCTTCAATTTTTTATTCGCCATTGTAATAAACCGAGGAGACTGTAGAGCACATCCTTAATAGGGTGATCCACCTTCCTTCATAGATTAGATATCACGCACAAATAAAGGCGGCATGGTATCTCTGTTATTTTTTCCTACCGTTTGTATTTTACATCATTAAAAGCTGACCTTGAGGAAGTGGGGGATAGGATCTTTGTAGCCTTGAGATCATTTATTTATCGGTAGGCTCTGAAAATAGTCCACCGTGAATGAGTATGCCTCCAAATGGGTTGTTATCCGAGTTCATATTCCTGCTTGCTTCCGTGAACACACACCACATTGAATTGCTTCTTTCCGCACCTTTAATGCAACGAATATGGCAAACAGCATACATCAATTGACTTAAAAATTCCAGGACAATCCATATTAAGCGAGCTACGGCATTGAGTTGTTACATCACTCTTGTGCTATACAATCCGGCTTAGAAAGAGGTGGCTTGGGAGGCGAGGAAGCCAAATAAAAGCATATGTCAATCATCGGATCTTAGAAGCTGACCTTAATCATGGAACGGTAAGGTATTTTGGGTACAGTAACTTTGGAGGCTCTATCAATTTGTACATCTTCAGCGATGGCCCAAATCTACTTGCTTCAAAGGCTTAAAAGAAAAAGTAATAATAAAAGAAGCCATTCATTTTAAAATCGGCTCTACCAGGACTAATAAATATACTGCATCCAACTTAGTCCTCTGCAATCCCGTCATTCTTGCAAAACCATTCTAACAAAGGCTGCCCACACAACTCAAAGGGAATTAGATATCCTATATGTTATGAGGGTCTACCCAAAGAAAGAATCCCTCGGGGAAAAGGAGAATGTTTTTTCTTGGGAGGCTAAAGTATCTGAGTGTAGAATCCATCCTCACTTTTCCCTAATATGAAGGCCAAGATTCGGTCATGAAATTATCCTCCGCTTTTAATATAATAATTCACACAAACATGCCTAATTTGAGTAAAACAAATAATTTATAGTTCAATGGCTGAAGCAATTGGGAAAATATAGTTGATCTTAAACTCAAAGAAATAAACTTCCTTTATGTGCCTCCAAAGCATGGAGATATTACGGACCTTGTTAATTTCTTTTCAAATTTGTAAAGATAGAACAGATAAAGATGGTTAGTGAACCAACAAATCTTTTGGAAGGAGATGTTTTGGAGAAATAAGAGCTTCCTTACATGTTGCTTCCGAAAACACGGGGCAGTACGCAAATTGCAAATGTTCATGGTCAATCTAATTTGTAAGTAGACACGCAAAGATAGAAAGAGATGATCAGCAACTCCAACAAAATCTTTTGAAGGCCGTTATTTGGAGGAACATTGTATAAGTTAGACATGGGGTACGGCTATCTATGTCTAAGCAACAAAGGCGACTTCTGATAAATTAACTCTTTTGAAATCCGATTTGCCGTCCACATGCTATCTACTCGCCTACATTAAAGCTAGCTGGGTATAGCTCATCTAGCAGAGTTCCTTTTCTCATTCATGAAATCTCTTCATGCCTATAGTTCTCTTTCAAATGCCTTATCACATGCGAGGCTACTTGCACATGTATTGTAAATGCTATTTGCAAAAACGTGGGACTACATCAAATATTCACAGAGTCCTTATTGTAAAAAGCCATGCTGCTTGAGTTCACACACTTAAATTGCATAAGCTTCATTATTTGAAACCACAGAGAGCTAGGATGTTGCTTTTCAAGGCTCCTTGTCTTGGGAAAAGCATCTCTTATAGGAAAGCACACAAATTCTCCGGGATCCCCTTTGTATCTGATGGATTCATTAATTTTGAAGCACCTCGACACATAAAGCCCACACAAATGTGCAATCAATAACCATACTCGTCTGTATAAATCCAAATCTAAAGGGTCTATACAAGCGTCATATGCAAGTGGTTTCTCTGAAGTGATGGGCATCTCCATTCCTTTGCACATTACGGCTCCATCCTGACCAAGCTACTGCCACAACTAATAGCAAGAATATAGCAATTGATCTGCTGGGGCTTAAGTAATGCATGATTTTCTAGAGATTATTTTGTTTTCTTGGTTAAAGTTCTTCTACACATAAAAATCTGAGTCTAGAATCATGGTGGTATATGTAAATGCATAAAAAATCTGATGCAGTAATCATGGTATGGATGAAGTAGCGGAACCACGAATTTAGAACTTCAATTAAAAAGAAAGAAAATAGAACATGTCTGAGAACAAACTTTACAACAATGATTGGATCATCTTTGAGGCCACTTACACCGCCCATTAAAGCCCAGGTCCCTAGTAATCTTGCTACCACGACCTCTTGAGAAACAATCCCAATAAGAGCTCTGTAATAATAGGACTTGAGAGGGTGAAGTTTTTTTGTATTACCTAGTTAAGTTCTTATACATTGAAATCACGAGGAGATTGAGCAATCATACTATGCACATCTGAGACAAATAGATTTTACCTTGAATATATGGAGCCCAAACTTGTTCTAGCTTTGAAAAAAAACGAAGTGAAGACATGAGAATCAAAGAGCAAATAAGGATATAATTCATCTCTTTCCCGAGCATATCCTCAAGATCACGACAGAGGCATGCATCCTCAAATTATAGATGTTGTCCATGCGTCACAGTGGGCAGATGCAAACATCAAAGCGGTTAACCATCAAAGAAATGGTCGGTCGTTCCAGGATAAGCATAAGTTAGAGACAAACAAGCATAAACATGAAATCATTATGCTCAAAAGAGCAGAAAGAATGAATAGATAGATAGATAGATAGATAGATAGATGAATGAATAGATAGATAGATAGATAGATAGATAGATAGATAGATAGATAGATGAATGTAGATGAACGAATGGGCCAGATAGATGAATGAATAGATAGATAGATAAGATGAATGAATGAATGAATGAATAGATAGATAGATGAATGAATGAATGAATCCTTATGTATCGGCCGGATAAGAAATCAGAATATAATCCAATACATTTAAAAGCTGAAAGCTGAGATTTAAGAAAGTCGACCATGACAAAACAACTGTATGACCTCCGAGTGAGAGCTATTAAAAGCAAATAATGTGAGCATGATAATACGGAACAAAATACTTGGATAGTCCAGATAGATGCAGCGTTCAAAGTGAATTGCGAGAGGCAATGAAGCAAAACTACTATTTTTCTCTTCTCCTGGCATTATCTCATGCAAATTACATCTAATTAGGAAACCACGCACCATGTCGGAAAACCCCAAAATGCGGCCAGCCTTAAACCATTCGGACAAAGAGATAAAATGAAATCTAATAATTGAAAAAAAAAAAATCGCGATTTTTTTTGGGCCAGAATTTTTTTGGGTGGTGAAAATCCCAAAACCTTAGGAAAATGGACCAAGCAAAATCAAAAAGAATTTCTCAGTGGAAAATCCAAATTTAAACAATAGATACACAAAAGTTAGATGTGCTTCTTATTCTCTTCCTTGGGTCACAGCAGTATATCCCTAAGATGCATAGTATATTTTATTTCTATTTTCTATATTTATAGGACCCCAAGGGCATATGGCTATCCTTGGAGGAATTGCATCCTTAGGAAGGATTAATTAACATGCTACCTCACATTGTGAATTTGTTGCAACTTATTTCCGCATGATACATATGCGTGCAGGTAATTCCCATGCAATTATTAGGATCATATTTAACTTATCTATAAGACTTACATTAAAAGCTTATAATAAATAATTTTTACCTTACCTAAAGTTTAGGCGGTATCCACCCCTTGGCCCGTCCCGGTAATTTGGGTGACTTGGTGATTTGCGTTGCTCCCATGGTTTTTGCCCGCTTCATTTAGTTGTGGAAGTAGCTCTACTGGCGTCGGGTCTGCGCCGTTGAAGACCTCACGAGCTATCTATCTATCTATCTTGCGCTCTATTAAGCCGACCCATTGCGGGTGAATCTATTCACGGTGGAGTCAATTAGATTACGGTACGTTCAATCATAAGATTGAGCCCTCCCACTTTCTTCAAAGAAAGCGCACCTTCAATGGCGTTGTACCTGGCGTCATATCTGTCTCCTAAGAGGTTATATGGCTTCTTGCTTAGCACGGTTAATTTACTAGCCTTGTAACATATACATATCTAAGATGGATGCACATATTATGTTTATCATTTATTTCAGTAATATAGCTATGGGTTACCTACTTCCAGTTAGAGCGATTCTAAACCACAAGGTTTGTCATCATGACAATTCCTTTTTGTCTCAAAAAGACTATTTGATTACTATAATTCTTATTTTAGATGTACCTTGCATGTATTATTCTTTTATATTCCTAGAGATTCCCTTTCTTGGTTATTTGGCTCTTGGAGTGTTCACCTGTCAATTGATGTCATCATTAACCATTGGTAGGACTTGTTAGATTACTTCTTTTTTCTTTGAGTTGGATTATTCTTTGGGTACTAGATTTATGCATGGTTAATGTTATCCTAGTAATGATTCCTTCTGCTTGAGGGAGATCAATCTCACCAGAAGTGGTTTCAATAAGTTGGATGTCATTGCCTGTCGTGTATAATTATAGTTACTCTATCTCCTTCCCAATCCTTGGCTTAGCGCTCAATGTTGGGGCAATCCTTTGCTTGAGAATATGGAAATGCCTTCTAATCCCAATATGGATCATGCAGTCCATGCACATTAACCCTCACAGGCCCCATGGCCTTAGTCCGGCTTCTTTAGAAGCTCATCCATTAGATTGCCTTGGTAGCAAGGTAGCGTTCTTAAATAAACTCCTTGCCCGGTCACCTTGGCGGTGGCTCTTCTTTGATGATGTGAGGGTTGACTTTTGTTGGATTTAGAAGCCACCGCGCATTTAGCGATGGTGTGATTGATCACTTGAAATCTTCCGTATGAAACTTTTCAAAGCGAGAAGGTGGTAGCCAGTTGGTTCAAGATCTTTCATCTTGAACTTTTTTGTCTTGGCGACTAAAGGCGACTCTACGTCGTGTCTTGACTCCATCGATGTCTCATATAATAGGAATCCTCTTGTAGATTACTCGATGTTTCGAAAGAGTGTTGGCGGTGTTGATTGCTTCACGCAGCTTGCATGACATCTCTTTCTTTGATGCGATTGCAGCTATAGAAAGGAAGGAATAACAAGGGAACTATACATACAAAACATATAACTTACATAATTACGTTACTACTAGAGCTATTAGGTCTCCTTGTGCCTCCCCTTCCAAGTTGCACTACTCCCTTGGCAATGTCATCGGTACCTCCGGTGCAATGGTGTTGATGATCTATATCCTTCTATTTGTCGTCGACTCTCATACTCACAGGAATTGCTTGTTGATATGCTTGGGCCCTCACTTAGATGTTTGTTGGCTATGGCACAATACGCTTTGCATCACATTCAACTAAGGTGTGCTTGTAGTTGATCTTGACATTTCGATTACGCTTCACGATCGTTCTCGGTAATTGTTCCTCCTTCATGATAGTTGAAGCTATTTGAAGGCGTCTCTTGGTACGTGCTTTGGCTATACTCCTGCAGGTTGTTCTCTTCTACTGCGATTGTTCTTCCAGATCTCGTCCATCGGGTTCCACCAAGTTGCATGCAAGTCAGCGTGCAAGTCGCCGACTTCGTCTCACCTAATTGCTTCTCCATCGAGCTTCCAATCTTCCTTGTTTTGATCCCTGATCACATGGCTTGGATATTTGTCGCGTTAACTTGCTGATGCTATGCCGTCTTCTTTATAGCGAGGAACTAGCCAGGTGGCTTTGATTGTGCTGGGTTTGATCCTCTGATTTACTCTAGGGAGCTCGTGGAAGAAATTCGGTTGCTAGCACTTCTTGACTACGACCTTTGTTTTGCACTCTATGTGGTGGCCGGTCTCCACGGTAAGTAAAACATCATGGCTCTCCTCTGCTTTGGCTATATTGTCAGTGATGGATCCTTATATCTGCCTTGAGTTGACCCTTGAGTTGAAGAAGTACCTGCCTTGGATATGCTCTTGTGGTGAATAGCGGCTATTATGCTTGATTTCTACTGAGGTGCTTTAATTATCCTTGTAGTTAAGATTATTCGAATAAACAGCGGAAGTTTGGCGTGCATGTGGGATATATGATGACTTCTTCTCTTCTAATTCTTTGGTAGGAGTACGTGAAGCCATCACCCTAGTTGTTGACATAACTCTCACCGTCAGCGGTGCCTTTTCATTAGTGCATCTCCATCTAATCCGTGTCGTGGCGGCGTCCCTATATTACCACAAGGTGGAATTATGGTCAAATTGAGATGTTGTTGTCTTCTTAGTTGGCTCGTTGATTGGTAGTTCCTCCTTCATTGTTGGAGCCACTTCGTGTCATAAGTTAGATCAAGAAGTGTTGCTGCTGCCCTGAGATGTAGTGTTCGTCGGCGATGTCTTGGTTACCTTGTGATGATCTTGACATGGCCAGGTATTGTCTCTTATTCGACATTGGGTGGTGGTGTCTTCACCGGGCACTTAAGGTGTTTGGAGTCGGTGGTTTGCTTGGCCTCTAGTCGTTCTCCTCGTACTTGCTCTTCCATTTTGATCTTGGGCTCTATGCTTCCTCTTTTGGTAATTCGAGTGAAGGAGCTTCTGATCTAAAAGCTGGCTAAATCAGTAAAACATGACTCTAAACTCATGTTTCTCCCTGTATTTGTGAGCTTTTGGGGCTATACAATAGACATATACGCATTTACATTGGGATTTTAATTCATCCACTTTCAAAACAACTTCTGAAGATCTACTTAAATGTTTATATACTCCTCTAGGTTTTCCCCTCCTCTATCGCATTTGATCGCCCGGTTTTCTTTGCATCTTCTTAGATTACGGTTGACTCCGAGGATTCCTTGAGATGCTGCTGTTGAGCTTCATGTCTGATCAGGGCTTCGTCGCACCCCAAGTTCTTGAAGAGTGTTTGTCGATGTGATCCCGCTTGAAAAGTGCTTCATAATGTGTATGTTAGGTAAGTAAGGAATGCGTTGACGCTCAGCGTCCCTACATGCGGTGTGTGGTTGCAAGGTTGCGATGTCGGTACCTTTGATGGCTTAAGTAGGATCTTTTGGCGCTGTTGCGGTTGGGCATTCTTGAATATCTTGAAGCTCTGAGATGTCGTGTGGTCATTGGCGAGGCAATGTCATTCCTCGCGGGTTGAATTTAAGTCGACTCTGTTGCCCAGGCTTTGCTTCATTACGAGGTGCCTCTCACGATACTTTTGGAAGTGTGGTGCTTCTCCATTGCCCCTACCATGGCTCCTTCTGATGCGCCTTCGTGATTTGCCCCTACGTACTAATGGCTAGGTAGATACTCCTCAGTCCCTTTGGGTCCCTATCCATTGAGTCACCAGCACTCGCCCAGGCGGCGTGGTAAGGCCGTCCCTTCCCTTTGGTTTTCTAGGTGTTCACGGGTTGAGGTCACGTTTTGGCGGTGTTCTCCTCATGATCTTGCTTTTGGTGCTGATATGGGCCTTCAGTGGGAGATGTTCACGATATCGCGTCTCCTCCCTGGTGGTCTCCTGGTTGCAAGGGGCTGGAAGCTCATCTTGGTCAGCCTTAGGTCTTTATTGGTTTGCCCTGGCTTAGTGGCTCGCTTTTGTTGGCGTTGCACGACATTGCGCTTGAGCTGGCGGGCTGCAGGTCGAGTGGTCTTCTCTCCGGTTCTATATGCTCTGTGTGGCCATGACTGCTCTCCTCGATGGAGGTTATGCCCTGCGGCTAACTGCATTGATGCTAACGTGGCATCGATGTCCTAACGTGTTCTACTTTGTATTTTCTTTGCCTTGCGTGCTTCCATTTTACGAAACTGGTGGTCGAGTTGGTGAAAGCGTCGAATCTCTTCACGATGTGACCTGATAGGTAGTGGCGGGGTTGACACCTGAAAATTCTTGATAAGTTGGTTACCAATTATTCTTTCCATTTGATGAAGATTGATGATAACAGGCGGTGGTGTCTGTTCTACCTGGTTGTCGGTTGAGGTGTTTTGTCGTTGTGCTTCCCTCTATTGGAGTGCCTTGCTTTGGGTCTCACTACTCCTTATGCAATGCGCGCCATTTTGGGACCTTGATGTCTTCAGGAGTTCGCCTCAAGCTCTTACGTGGCTCGGCCCAGGTACTTAGCTGCGCTTCATTTCCTAGAGTCTAAGGTCTACTTAGCGAAGGGCTCTCCTACAACATTACGGGCTACATAAGCTTAAGCTAAAGGTAACCAAGCCGACATTCTTGGAGGCATATCTATAATCTACAAGTCTATGGATATTAGGGCGTGGTATGTGACATGAGAGTTGTTTTGCAAGACCTCCGCATGATGTTTGAGCATACTCTAAGGTCTAACAGGAGGACGTTGGTTTAAGGGGAAGTCAATCTCTACACATGGAGCGGCTTGGGCAGCTTCCCAGACTCTAGCTCCTTTCTAGGTACCACAGCGTAGGAAGTGTTAATGTGGCTGACTATAAGTCAAACTCTATTAGAAGGACGAGAATTAGGTCAAGGTTTGTACCTTTTGGCATGGCTGAGAGGTGATAAAGCGATTGGACTTGGGTTGCTATCTTTGAGGTCTAGTGACTATAACAAAGGGGTGTTCTTGGGCACTTCTATCTAGGAATAAGGTATAGAGCTTTAGTAGAAACAATACTACTGTGAGAAGCATAGTAAAATGCTTCTATCTACAAACAAACTACGGTTTGGAAAAACAATTCAAGGGTTTGAGCACGGTCATTTTAAGGCGATTTGGAGCTGCAGCAGCTCAAGTTATGGAGGTTCAAAGTTTGGAGGTCTCTCCTGAGGTTGTATACGCTCAAAACTAAAGTTTAGTTCTTTGACCCGGTGACTGTGAACAGTAACTATAAATTGGGTTAAGCGTGTCCAATTTGGGTGATCTAAGGGGTCAAATCATGCTAGTCTCTCATCGAGTTGGTGAGAGGGAATGGACCCCTTGCTTGAATCAATTTGAATTGTTTTGGTCTAGTTTGGACATGGTCTACCAGGTATGTAAGGAGTCTCACGGGGTTAGCCTGGTTCAAAGAAACTAAGCTTTAGTTTCTTGACAAAGCGTAGACTATCCACAGTACGAGAATATCCTATTTTACTAAAATACAAAACTACTACTTGCTAACTCATCCTAGTTAAGCAGATTTGACACATAAACTACTCAAAATTATCATGCTGTTAACAAAATTATTGATTATTTTAACTTATATCTCTTGGGGATCTCCCTTAATTAAACTAGCTAATTACGCCCCTCATGAGGTTTTCGCCGCATGAGCGGTCGCGGTTTGTTGAGTCTTCAAATGTTGGACCCGGCTTGCTCTGTGCTTCTTGAGCGGCCTCGCTCTCGTTCTGTCTTCTCCTCTTCTTGTTTGCCGGCCTCTCTTCGGCCTCAAGGCATTTTAAGCCTTAGAGAAGTCGGCTGAGTGCGTTTGGTCTTAGCACATCATGTCGTCAGTCTGGTGTCTATCAAGATGTTGTCTCTATCTAGCTTAAGGGTCTTGGTTCTGGTCAAGGAAGCAGCCATTAATATTATCTAACATTATTAAAGCTTAAATCTAATTAAAATTATAATTTAAACACAAATGATGCCAGCCCTCTGGTTGTACGGGGGGTTGGGGGGAGTTCAGATGCAGTGGGTGGGAGGTTCAATTCACACTCCGTGAAGTCACTTTAAGATGAGGTTCAAAGATTGAAAAACTAGACTAATCTAGCTAGATCTAAGGCTAAGATTACCAAGGCTAGGGTCGAATTACCAAGTTACTTTTTAAATTTTACAACATTCCGTAACACGGATCAATGTCTCTGACTTGCTCGCCTCAAAATTAAAGTGTAGTTCTTCAGCCGGTATGAGACCACATTGCACGAGGGAGGCTTGGCTCATTCTTTTAGTCTTATTAAGTTCCAATTCCTTAAGCGTACTTCTAATATTGAATTGGCTCATTCTTTTTAGTCTTATTAAGTTCCAATTCATAGCGTGCTAATATTGGTTCCAATTCACCTAAATGTGCTATTATTAGTTCAATTCACCTAGCTGTTACTAGCTTAGCACAAACTACAAAAATGAGGAAAATTTACGTGCTAATATTAAGTTCAATTCACCTAAGCGGTACTAACAGCACAAACTACAAAATGAGGAAAAAAATTTTTCCTTTGCCCGGTTAGGATCCTATCGAAGTTAGTAGTACTCTGCGGGAGCATGGCCCGATTACTTTGCTCTTGGTCTCCAAAATTGCTCACGACCTGCTTGTGGCGTCCCCTACCTGAATCACGGTGCACTCACGCAGGTATACAAGCGAGTTCATCCCCATGCAGCTCCATGCTAATAGAGGGCCCTCCCGCATTATCCAGCGCAACTGAAGAGTTCGATGGGAAAATGAAGAGTCACTACCACGTCTCCCTCGGGGGCCTACCTGGCTGGGAAAGCGTAAACATACATGTCGATGGTACATACATCAACATCATATGACCATCACGAAGGATGGTCCTCCACATATCTGCATAGACAAAGGTCCGGTACATCACATGGGAATCCTACCCAAGGCTTTCGGACTCAAAGGGATGGCCCGGCGGCAGGTCTCGAGATTCATTGCGGGGCAATTCATGGCAATGGATTTGCATTTGTATAAGAGAACATGTGGCATAGGGTTGTCCACTCATCGCCCCTCGTGCACGCTGCGAGAGTAGAAAAGTGTCGGAGGACGTAGCCGCCCGGGATGCATAGCCCGAAGGGCTATTCACGAGATCATCATCGGTTCGATGAGCAGGTAGGGATCACTCCCTCGAGATCTACATCTTCGACTCAAGGTGACTAGAGGGCCGCATTATTATTGAACCGCTGAAGTCGCAGACACCACTTCGGGTGTCGAGCCCATGCCTTACCCACACACTGTTGGTAAGCCATTAGACCTAGTCACAATGATCCCGGTGAGCCTTACACACCCGGAGGATGTTCAAGAGTCGAACACGAACCTCCTTCTCGTGGTCAGCCCTTCACCCACAACTAGGTGGCTCTTTTAGGAAGTAGAATCTATGGTGTGCTGAGAGGTAATCTGGGAGCATCTACTGCCAAGTCTCACCCCTTCCCAATACAAGGAGTTCACGAGATACATCATCCATACATGCTGTGAGAAGAACTAAAGAACTAGATCTAATCTATATCATAGAGTGCATTCTTTAGTTAAGTCTGGCTTATCTAGGAATCTAGATAGGCTGCTAAAAGCCGATTTAATATGGAAGCTAAACCTATGATACAATATGGTAGGCGGTTTAGACCATTAAATGCGTATACGATCCCATGAGTTGCTCCTCGACTGATTCGACCATCCTCTTGAAGCTGCCGAATCAAGGGAAACTAATGGTGTATTCTCTGAGCCCAGTGCAGGGGCTGATTTTGACTCTGGAGGCGGCCAATGAGCTCTAAAACCCTAAATAGGAGCGAAAATGGGCAAGTTAGGGTTTCCTACTTAAATAGGCAAGGGTTGGGCTTAGGGTTCCAATGATCCCTTTAGGCATGTGGGATAGTGGAAATAAGGCCCCACTGCCTTTAATAGCCTAGGTGGCCAAATGTGCCTACATGATAGCTGTGCACCTAAATGTGCCCACATGGAAATATGTGCACCTTGATAAATATTATGTGCACATTAATAAAGAAATGCACACATACCTGGCAAGTTGCCCTAGGGCTACTCACGGCCTGCGTCGTGATGGAGTTGGAGTGGTGTGGCGTGTGAACTTGATGCAGTGTCTACGTCTGCGGGGCCATTATCTTGTCTTTGGAAAAACGTCCTACAAGGCTCCCATGACAAATTAAATTGAACTCCACAAAATAGCAATTCTGAGGCAGGTGGCAATTATTTGCGTAAATTTCGAGCATGGAAAAAATGGTGTGCAAACACATTATGAAACAAGGGATGTTTAAACTAGCATGGAATATTCTTACCATTTAACTTAAAACATATGTTGTTGTTGCAATGGGCCAATTCAAATGATATAGTTGTCTCAATAAGATTTATTCGACTTCTTGTTTTGACTTGCAAATTTGTTTCTATGGTGGGTAGAGAGCAAAGTGGCACCACAATCCTAATAGGTCGAAATGGAGTTTCAAACACAGTTTTGCCTCCCTTTTGGCTTTCGTCTTGATGAGTGCAATCCCTTCCCTATCTTCTCTTTTACTAAGATTAAGCGTTTATGCCTAAATACTTCTCATTTCTACCCCCATGTGACAATTAATTGGATGGAGATTCAAAAAGTTCAACTACTTTACTATCAGAACTTAGAGCAGGTATACAAGAAGCCTATGACAAATTAGAATTGAACTCCTGAAATAAATTCTGGGGCCAGTGGCAATTATTTAGTAAAATTTAGAACATGGAAAAAATGGTGTGCAAGCATTATGAAACAAGTGATGTTTAAGCCCAGCATGGAATATTCTTACTATTTAACTTAGAAACACATGTTGTTGTTGCAAATGGGCTAATTCAAATGATATAATTGTCTCAATGAATTTGATAGAGCTTTTTGTTTCTTGTAAATTTATTTTTATGGAGGTATAGCTTCGATGGTAAAACAATTGGTACGAGTCCAATAGGTCATCGATTCGAGCTTTGCCTCCTTTAGCTCGTCTTGATAGTGCAATCCCTTGCGCTGTTAAGATTATCTTTAGCGTTTATGCCTAAATACTTCTCATTTCTACCCCCATGTGATAAATTGGATGGAGATTCAAAAAGTTCAACTACTTGCTATCAAAACTTCAGCTTGATAGCCACAAGTCTATGACAAAGTGAGTGGAACTCCTAGCTTGACAATTCTCGAGGCCAGGTAGCAATTATTTCGTAGAAATTCGAGCATGGAAAAAATGGTGTGCAAACACATTATGAAACAAGTGATGTTTAAACTAGCATGGAATATTCTTACTATTTAACTTAAAACATATGTTGTTGTTGCAATGGGCCAATTCAAATGATATAGTTGTCTCAATAAGATTTATTCGACTTCTTGTTTTGACTTGCAAATTTGTTTTCTATGGAGGTATAGCTCATGGTAGAAACAGTGGCTCTTGATCCAATAGGTCATCAGTTCAAGCTTCCAGTTGCCCCTCCTTTAGCTCGTCTTGATAGTGCAATCCCTTTCGTTGTCTTTTCTTTTACTAAGATTATCTTAAGCGTTTATGCCTAAATACTTCTCAATTCTACCCCCATGTGACAAATTGGATGGAGATTCAAAAAGTTCAACTACTTGGCTATCAAGAACTTCAAACAATAGCCACAAGCCTATGACAAATTAAATTGGAACTCCACAAATAGCAATTCTGGGGCCAGAGTGGCAATTGGCTAAGTAAATTTACGACATGGAAAAATGGTGTGCAAACACATTATGAAACAAGTGATGTTTAAACTAGCATGGAATATTCTTACTATTTAACTTAAAACATGGTACTGTTTGCAATGGAGCCAATTCAAATGATGTGGTTAATCTCCAATAAGATTTATTGACTTCTTGTTTTGACTTTCAAATTTGTTTTCTATGGAGGTATAGCTTCGATTGGTAGAGTAATTGGCTACCACAATCTAATAGGTCATCAGTTCAAACCTGGTTGCCTACGTTTAGCTAGATCTTGATAGTGCAATCCCTTTCCCTATCTTCTCTTTTACTAAGATTATCTTAAGCGTTTATGCCTAAATACTTCTCATTTCTACCCCCATGTGACAAATTATCAAGAACTTCAAACAGTAGCCACAAGCCTATGACAAATTAAATTGGAACTCCACAAACAGCAATTCTCGGACGGTGGCAATTATTTGCGTAAATTTCGAGCATGGAAAAAATGGTGTGCAAACACATTATGAAACAAGTGATGTTTAAACTAGCATGGAATATTCTTACTATTTAACTTAAAACATATGTTGTTGTTGCAATGGGCCAATTCAAATGATATAATTGTCTCAATAAGATTTATTCGACTTCTTGTTTTCTTGTAAATTTATTTTTTATGGAGGTATAGCTCAGTGGTAGAGCAATTGGCTGCAGTCCAATAGGTCATCAGTTCAAACCTGGTTGCCTCCTTTAGCTCGTCTTGATAATTGTAGCCTTCCCTATCTTCTCTTTTGCTAGATTATCTTAGCGTTTTTATGCCTAAATACTTCTCATTTCTACATGCATGTGACAAGTGGATGGAGATTCAAAAAGTTCAACTACTTGGCTATCAAGAACTTCATCTGAGTAGCCACAAGTCTATGACAAGTGGTGGAACTCCACAAATAGCAATTCACGGCAGGTGGCAATTATTTGCATGTTTGAGCATGGAAAAAATGGTGTGCAAACACATTGCAACCGAGGATATTTAAACTAGCATGGAATATTCTTACAATTTAACTTAAAACATATGTTGTTGTTGTTGTTGCAATGGAGCCAATTCGATGATATAGTTGTCTCCAATAGATTTATTAAACTTCTTGTTTTTGACTTACAAATTTGTTTTCTATGGTTCTTCGGTGGTGACAATTGGCTACAATCCTAATGGGTGTCAGTTCAAATAGCGGAATTTCATTAAGTTGGAAATTTAGATTCCATTTTAGCTCGAAATGAAATTGTTGGATTGTTTTCACACACATTCGACATCAAATTTAAGCTATTTACTTAAAATGCACAAGGATGCTTTAACCGCTCCATTTGACGAAATGGGGCAATCTAAACGGCGGAACAACTTTAGTTGTAGCCATTTGAATAAAAATTGTGGGAAAAAGCAATAGTCATTGCATTTGGTGAATCAAGGACAATACTGCGAGGAAAAAGCAAACAAATAAGCCCGGTCTGTTACAATATATTCCATATTGCAAATGCATTTCTTTAGCGTATTTATTTTACAAAAATAGATATACAAAGGGCAAAATCTGATGCGTACATGTTATCGGTATTCAAAAGATTAATCGATGCGGTATCATCAATAGCATAGGGTAAATCTTATATACAAGTATGATCGCCATCGGTTTCAATATTGCTCACCAAAACATTATAAATGCATTATCAATATCATCGGGTTAATCTTACTTAGGTCAATCTGCGAATCTGTGTCTTCTACCACACTTTTTCCCAGGATCGTAGCTCTCACACTTCAGCCTATGACCCTCTCCTCACCACCATGTGATGTGTCTCTCCTCCACCACCATGTGATGTCTCTCACAGGTAAGAGTCGGTCGGTCTGCAAACCTTCACGATAGTCCATGGTACAGCCCGGATCAAGCAAGGGATTAATGGCGTTGTCAATTCTTCCATTCTAGCATGCAGTGGATATTTTTCCATCATGCTCATAGGCCACACTACTCCTTTTAACTGCAATGATGCCCTAGTAAAGCCCACCAAAAAAGTCGAGAACAAAGTTACTTTTGGAGGCTGGAAGCTTATCGACAAGGTATATTTGTTTGTACTTGGGACCAACACCTTGCTTACAGCAGACAAGTATTCCCCTTCCATACCTTACCCAAGCTGTATTTAGACACTGTCCTGAGGGCTTGTTAGCCAGATTCTAAAACGACTGCTTGCATCTTTATGGGTCTTAGGAACCGGGGTGCTTTGGGGATGTTCACCATAAAACACGAGATCGGTGTTCATCGGGGATGTGCTTGTTTGAGATCCTGGTGGCTAGAACCATTTGTTGGCTCTTTTATGCCACGGTGCCCACCCTTTCCTCTTCATACATGCACAAGTAGGCTAGATAAGTTCTAGTCTCCGGTGATCTTGAGAAGAGACTTCATTATGTTAGGCCTAGCAAAACATATTATCGGTATGTCTCGACATCATCATCTTGGCTTGACATCAAAAGAATTTGGCGAGGTGGTGGGGATCCCAAATGCGAGGAGTAATTGCCTCGCGCATCCAAAGCGAGATCATGTTGGCCGGGCAACGATAGATCTGGACAATCCACCACTAGAAGCGCACTCCCTGAAAATCTTTTTGAACTTCGTCCTGCGACTCGGGCTTTAGAATCTTCACGGATGGATCTCTGCCTAATGAGAGGCACATTACATGGGCGCCCTCTTTGTTATTAGTCGAGACCCACTTATTATGCACCACGCGATAGGAGGGTTGAGTGGAATCCGTCGGACACCTTTCTCAAGTCCTCGAACTTTACGTACGGATTCATATGGATGTAGTTGAGAATCTCGCTTCTTCCTTGAGCAGAATCCTCAAGTTACATTGCTCGTCTTGAAAAATTATCACCCTTATGTCCGTGTGACCTTAACATAAATGTCCCCTACGATGGCTTCACGGAGGGCGGTTAATCTTCATAATCAGGCCTCTCCTCATATCCCAGGTAGTTCGCTAAAGTAGTCCTTATCCTTTGCCAATTATTTGCTATTTGTTGGCCCTTCATCTTTCAGCTCCCCTTTTCCATTTGTTACATTTTGGCGAAGAGGCATTCGCGTGCGTATTGTCAACCATTTTGAAATTGTCTTTGAAGGCAAATGAAATATGTTAGAGCGAATGTCAGCCAAAGCGGTGTCAAATGGCCCGTGCGCCATTTGATGCTAAATAATAGCGGCGCCATTTGAATCATCGATGGTACATACCTTGTATTAAATAAGCTTCTTGATTAGCCTTTTTCTGGCGGTCTTTGGTTCGCCTCTGGTATTCTGGCGGTGGTGTATCGATGCGTGGGTTCCTTGCATACCGTTAAACTCACGATGTCATTGACATCCCACCTTTGGCCCGAAGAAGGTCAAATTTTCGATTACTCGAAGAACTCTGCCGAGAATCTATAAGTGTAAATCTTCGGGTTTACAATGCGGCGTCTTACGTCTAACCGACACCGCAGTGACGAGTGAGGCAGAATGGTTGCCATTGATGATGTAGGAACCTCATACCAGCGGGGTCAGATTCTTGGCGACCATGGTACTAGGCTGCTTTATGCTCGGATCAAAGGGCACTACATCTATTTGGCGTGGCGGATTGGGATCTTCGACCAGCGGCTTGCGGTTTTCCTAACATGTTGAGTTTACAACTTCGTCTTTGTCATGTTAGGTATCTTCATATCCCGGATGGATATTTTCTTACATATGTCACACCTAGAAACATGTGACCATCTTTATTTGTATTTTTAGAGTTTCTTCGCCAACTCCTCCTCGGCATGCGGTCCATCTTCAACTCAGGAGCACCTCGGACTTTCCATTTCCTCGCTTTCTGACCCTCATCTCCTTCTTTGTTTCCCTCCTCCTTTTATCTTGGGAATACTTTCGGTATTGCGTCCGATCAGCTAGCCTTTACACTACAACCCCAAAATTTGTTCCGGTTGAAAACAACGGTAAAAACACACTCACGGGTTGTTTTTGAATTGAAAAAAAACCTACGTAGTTATCTGGGAGTGTGGTTTTTCAAAGGTTATCTTGTGAAAGTTTTTCTTGGGCTGAAGTAGTTTTTTAGAATGTGTGGTTTTCTTAAGGGCGTGTTTTCTTTTTAAGGATGTGTTGTTTCTCTCAGGCGGTATGGTTTTTGAAGGGATGTTTTGTTTTTTTAAGGTGTTGTTTTTAAGGTAGTGTTTTTTTTTTTAGGTGTGGTTTTATGGTTTTCTAAAGTCAATGTATGACCAAGTTGTCGTATGCCATTACAATTGACACACTTCAGCGGCATTTTGGCTTCCCTTACATGTATTGTGTGAGCTTCTAGGCGTGAAACTGAAGACATCAGATCGCCCAGCAGCACCTTAGAAGCCACAGTGATATGAAGAACCAAGATGGACAGCGGTTGGCATCCTTATATAGGCATTTTCTTGAAGGACTCAAACGTACCACCCTCATAACATGCAAAGAGGTGGCTCCTAACATGCCAAGGTGGCTCAAACATGCCGATGGACTCAACATGCCACCCTGGCTCCAACATGCCAGGTGGCTCAATCATGCTGCAGTGGGCTCCAACACATGCCAACTAGGCTCAATGAGGTGGCTCAAACATGCCATGTGAATCAACATGCCAAGATGTCAAACATGCCGCGTGAGCTCCAACACATGCCACCCTGGGCTCCAGCATCCCAAGGTGGCTCAAACATGTACCCTGGGCTCCAACATGCCACCCGGTCAAACATGCAGTGTCAAACATGCCACTTGAGGGCTCCAACAGCCAAGGTGGCTCACAACATGCCACTGGGCTCCAACATGCCAGGCGGGCTCCCAAAATGCCTCTGAGCTCTAACATGCCAAAGGTGGCTCCAAACGTGCCACCCGCGGCTCCAATATGCCACCTAGGCCTTGAGGTGGCTCGAACATGCTGTTCACGGGCTCCAACATGCCACCTAGGCTCCAACATGCCAAGGTGGCTCAGGCATCACCGTGAGCCAGCATGCTACTAGGCTCCAGCGTGCCAAGGTGGCTCAAACGTGCTTTCACCTAGGCTCCCAACAGCACCACTTGGGCTCAAACGTGCCAAGGTGGCTCAAACATGAGGCTCCAACATGCCAAGGTGACTCCAAGCATGCCACCAGGCTCCAACATGCCAAGGTGGCTCACCTCTGCCCAGCGGTCTCCAGGCCACCTAGGCTCCAACATGCCAAGGTGGCTCCGAGCATAACTGCGTGGGCTCCAACATCACCTTCTGAGCTCCAATCGCCACATGCCACCCTGGGCTCAAACATGCGGGAGTGGCTCAAACACTCTGCGATGTTAACCAACATGCCACCCTAGGCTCCAACATGCCAAGGTGGCTCAAACGCTACATCTAGGCTCCAACATGCCACCTAGGCAACATGCCAGGTGGCTCAAGCATCTGGAGTGGCTCAAACATGCCACTTGTGACCTGGGCTCCAACATGCCACCTAGGCTCCAACATGCCAAGGTGGCTCAAACATGTCTACACTAAGTTCCAACATGCCACATATAGGCAAACATGCCAAGATTGGCTCAAACATCACCACCTAGGCTCATACACATGCCACACAGGCTCCAACATGACAAGGTGGCTCAAGCATCACCACCTAGGCTCCAGCATTCTCAAACATGCCAGGGTGTCAAACATGCTCACCTAGGCTCCAACAGCATGCCACTATAGGCTCAAACAGCCAAGGTGGCTCAAACATACCACTAGGCTCCAACATGCCACATAGGCTCAAAACATGCCAAGGTGGCTCAAACATGCACCACATGGGCTCCAACATGCCACCTGGCTCTGACATGCCAGGTTGGCTCCAACCTTCTACCTAGGCTCCAACATGACAAGGTGGCTCCAACATGCCCACCACCCTGAGCTCCAATGACAGGTGAAGCTCCAGGCAGTACCCTAGGCTCCAAGGTGGGCAAACATGCAAGTGGCTCCAACATGCCTAGGCTCCAACATGCCACAAACATCAGCTATAGGCTCAAACATGCCACCTAGGCCCAACATGCCAACTAGGCTCAATGCCAAGGTGGCTCAAACATGCCGATGAGCTCCAACATGCCAGTGGGCCAATGCCAGGTGGCTCCAACATGACAAAGGCTCCAACATGCCACCTAGGCTCCAACATGACAAGGTGGTAAACATGCCACCTAGGCTCCCAGGTGGCACAAACATGCCACCTATATAGGCTCCCAAGGTGGCTCAAACGCAGGTGGCTCCAACATGCACAAACATGCCAAGGTGGCTCCAACATGCAAGGTGGCTCAAGCAGTACCACCTAGGCTCCAACATGCCACCACAGGCTCCGGCTGTGTCACCAAGGTGGCTCAAACGTACCATGTGGGCTCCAACATACCACCTAGGCTCTGACTTATGCCAGGTGGATCGGGCATGCCCACCTAGGCTCAACCATGCCACCTAGGCATCAGTGGAATTTTTGGTGAGAGGGTTCGGCCCAGGGATGCAGAGAATAGGATCTTGAAGAACTTAAAGCGTATCCTTCCCAAGTCAGAACCCGAGGGCGGGGACTGTGACTTCCTCACGGAGGAGAGGCCAGACGGAGATGGACATCGAGAGAAAGGTTGTCGGCTGACCTTTCTTGCCGGCGCTCACAGGAAAATGCAATGCCCCCACTCACGGGAGCTGGGACTACCGCTATCCAACCATTGAATGCTGCTGTTCAAGTAACTGCCCGGCGGGTTCAAAAATCAAAGATGGAGTCAGGAGAACTTACCAAGCGGAAGCGTCCTGCGGTTGACCTTGTGAGAAACCCAGTATTTTGTCGTTAGAGACGGCTGAAGCTTGAATGGAGACCGACTTACTCATATCGTCAGAATGGTACCCTAGGGACAAGTTACGCGGTCATTTTTGCAATGAAAACACGAACCTACATGGCGGTGTGACCGGCCCTAGGCCATTGACTTTTTAGGTCGAGCGCTGCTTCGAAGGTTTAGGGTCCATCTTTGTCAACGCACCCTCCACTCGTGACATTGTGCAAGATTTTGGTCGAATCGGCCCAGGATATGGCCTCAGCAGTAAACCACAGTGTGACACTAGGTTATTGAAGGGTTCACGTTATGGAAATCGAGTTAGTGGTTACTGCAGGACATGGTCAAGTTGCGGTTGAGCGAAGCAATGAACTGAAAGAAATGGGGTTTGGATCTATTCTTCTCCAGCTATGGCAATTAGAAGTCAAGAGCCACTTTTGCGGTAGAGGGCATTGTTTGGGATAATACGGATGGCCGGAGTGATCGACATTTCAGATTTGGCATGACTACGCATTCATGTTTTAGAGATGGTGCAAGTTATCCATGAAAAGAACCATAATGTTTTCGGCCTCAGAAACGTAATATGAGTTGCCGCTAGGTTGTTGAAGGTTTATGTTTTGGAGTCGAATTTTGGTCTTTTGCGCAGGACATATCATGATGGATATAGTGTGTTAGAACCTCCGGGTTTGTAGTGGCAAATCTTTGATGCAAAATTTTGCAAAAGGCATCAACTACATTAGGATCCCTAAACAAGAGGGTGGTTGCACTTAGATCACGAGATATCGAGAGTTGTGCTTATCTTTTTCAAATGATTTTTTGGAATGGCGCGGTCACGGCTTTGGTTTGGTTGGGAAGGTCGGTAGCAAGATCCTATTCTATCCATTGCCAAACTCCTCTACCAAAATTTTAAGGTTATGCTTTGCTTGCATAAAGTCTAGTCATCATGTCTATGTCACCATCCATCTAGCCATGTCACCCAAAATTTGCTATCACCGATAGAAAGACCAAGATGTGGACATCTTTTCATTTTGAAACTTGGCCTTGCCGCTAGCGGGCATGCCATGTCACCATTTGGGTGCCCTAGATGGCGTAGCGAGCCTAGAGTGGCGTAAGCGACCACCTTGGCATCGGTATGTTGGTAGGTAGGTCTCCAGCGTGAACCCGTTAACCCTCAGGTCTCCTCACCCAAAAGATGCTTGACTTTGCAAAGAAGGAAATCGGCCGGGCAAGTTGATCTTGCTCATTGGGCTCTTGCCCGAAATTTCTCCGATTTAATGGTTTCCTTTATGATTCCTTGCTCATCCATATCCATATGCGCATCACAAGACATACACCAGGCTGACTAGGTAACCGAGGGACCAGTTTTAACAATACAAGCATATCCACAAGAATCGCGGCCAGTATCCGTATTACTCTCTTTGTTCTTTCACTAGCAAAGCAGAAGTTCCTTGTGGAAACTCAGATTTTATAGCGTGACGGGGTGCGTTTGGAATTAACTAAATAGAACATTCTTGGGAATGATTTTTTGTCTTTTGTCCCACCACATAACTCTAGAAAATAATCTCCATCGATGCTCGCGGTATGCGGTATATCGAGCGAAACAATCGCGGCGCACTTTCCACGCAGTTCTTGGATGCGGAATCGTTGAAAAGATGGGTCATGATCAGGAATTGCTTGTTGATCGATGCGGAATAGCGATGGAAGGACTCCGGATACAGCGCGGTGGTTTAAATGAAAACGGAGTTATGCGTTGGATTACATTCGTACCCTATTCTTATGTTTTTGTTATGTTCGTTACAAACATTTAAAACATCGCTGCGGTTCAACGATTAACATAAACATAAAGCAACATGCTGAACACAATAACCTCGATGCAACGTCAAACACGGAAGAAAACGTCATCAAACTTTATTCCAACATTTCTCCTTCCAACTGGCGATTTCTCTCTCTTTTTATAATCTCGTAATTAATCTATGCGGGTCAACATGGCGATAAGTTGGGTAATCTCCAACTGTCTAATTTTGTGTTTTCAGCATTTAATCCTAACCGTAACCTAGTGCCTCTTGGCCTTTGTGTCCAAAGCCACATGTACCTTTTCACTCATGTGCCGAAGTTGTTCTGGTTGTGTCTCTCGATATACGTATGTGGTTCTGTGAATTACATTTCATAGCCCTATTGTGATGAGTGGTTGCAATGTTCTTAGCGTAACTTATGCTGTACGTTTAATAAGGAATTTGAAATAACATATTCTCATTTTGCATCCATAGAGTTAATACAACATGGGTTTGCAGGGTCTTTGCTTAATAGAGGCGACATTGCAAAGATGTTGGGCGATGCCAAACAATATGAAATATGGGAGTTGGGTGTTCTCCCAGATATTGAGTTAAATGTCGAACATAGTGAATTGAACAATGTTAAGAAGAGAATAGGAGAAGCCCTATTCATAAATTTACAAAGTTGAAATTGTTCTCATACTATTGGAATGAATAGAAAGCCTAACTCTAAAGAAAATGTTTTTAGAGTAAAGGGACAAATGTACATTATAAAGATTAGAGAACAATCTAACTTTTGATATAATAGAGGTGATGGCAAATCTTGCAAATACATGGAAACGATTATTGTACTTTTTGCTGTATAAGGTTCGAAGAATTATTTCCTTAAAATTCATCTTGTGCTAGAGGGGTATTGAACAAATGAAGAGTCATGCTTAAAGGGTTAGTTTAACAAACAATAAAACATATTATAGTAAGCATGCATTCAGCGGTAGAGATGTTTTAGGATGAGCGGCTAGATTTTGATCTAGGCCTATCATTCTATTAGTCCGAGACTGAAATATGAAGGCGGTTGAGTTTGTTCCAGCTCTACGCCTGATGCTCGGCTTCGGTGGTAGGCGTATGGCGATGGCGTTTAGTATCTTGATACTTCTCCGTATATTTTATACCGCCTTCGCCTACGAGCAAATCAAAAACAAAGCGCCAGCCCTCTTCTTGAAACAAATCGAAAATACTTTAGATATGGCTATGTCTTGAATCTTATGATGCACTTACGGTAAAACTCTTTGTTGCCTTAGTATCTTTTTTCTCTGTCGTCCAAGCCGACTGTGCTTCGCGATTTCAGTTTCGGCACTTTAGAATTGATAGTAGATAAGCTCCTTGCATTATATCGATTCGATGCAACCTTGTGAAGCCCAAATAGACCAGCTCGCATTTTAAGATATTCATGAAGCGATGCGGATAAGCTCCCTTGCATTTCTAAGATCTTCATGATTATTGCATTTTCTTGTTGAGCCCTTAGCGGTTCTGCATTTTTCTTGTTAGAACAGATTTAAATTCATTATAAATCATTTTGCTAAGATCCTTCTTTCTTTCTTTAAACTTGGATATTACTAATTGCTGTAATTACTTGCATTTGCATAGATTACTTAAAGGCATAGCGGCACTAGACATGTCGAATCACCAGAGGTTGGCTAACTTGTGGTTGCCGGATGCCCTATTTGAAATGATGCTTTATCTTCCTTTACTATCGACTAACATTTTCATTTAAATCCTCGTTCTTGAACACCGTGATGTAATGGAGCTAGGTCTTTCCATCAAGCACGCGAAGCGATTTGGAAAGGTTGCAAGGAGGTGCTGAGCTTTTCAGTAGGGCGATAAATCTTAATCTCTTAAAAATCTTGTATGCGGTTCTACTTTCCAATTTCGTATTTGCTTTTAACTTTAGAACAATATGAAACGAGGATTCAGATTTGTCTAAAGTGGATATTGATGTTAGAGGAGCTCTCCTTATCGAGGTTTGATAAGCTTTTTATTCTTTGGATATAGATTTAAAAAATGATCACGATTACACGACCGGTTATGGAATGGTTTCCATGACATGCTTGAACACATAGTTAATTTGGCAACGAGAATTGTTATAGGACGAAATATTGTGTATATTAAGCTGGCTTTTCTTTTAAATATTATTGTTTTTCAAATTCATTTAAAGATCGACCCCATATTACTGATCACCGCTAAGCGACTATGGTAGATTGTACCAGTACATAGTAGCATAGGTTGCCTTGCATGTTGCATGTTTGGTAGCCTTTTAAGTACTCGTTTTTTTGTTTTTCTTGCTTTTGCTCACTTGCTTTTCTTCTATGCACATATGATCAAACCTCTGGATCCTATGTGCTCAAACTACTTTTCTTTGCACCTTGATGGAGTGGTGAAAACTTAGTTGTTAAGTTTTTTCTTGTTAATTGACATATTTGTGTGCATTTTTTTTGAGTATTTCATCTGGCTCTTGATAATAGTGTAGTTTATAATGGATAAAATTTTTACTTTTTTTATGTCTAATTCCTAGTTTAATTATTTTCTTCAGATTATTATGGTATCTTGGTTGTTTGGGTTCGATTCCCAAAGGCATTTTTAAATAAACAAAATGTCGAGAATTTGTGGTCGTGTGTATTTCTTTTACTAGAATTGTTTTAAAATGCTATATTTGCTCACTTAAACTATGTGTTATCTTATTGTTTTCTATGCATTGTATCTCTGGCGATGTCTTAATGAAAGAAAATACAATGCCTACATGCAGTTTGACAGATCATATATTTTTTTTCATTGTTGTAATAATAGTTTTCCACACATTGTAATATTTAACACATTGTTTGTCGAAGGAAAACAATGTCTAGTGACATTAAAACAATGTTTTCTTTTGTTCTGCGATGGATATCTCATGTGGATCTTTTTTGTTTCTAATGTAGTAATATTTATTTTCCACGTGTTGTAATGTAGAAATGCGTCTTATATTAGTAAACAACGCCACGGTCTCTAGAAACAACGACAAAGAAAAAAACAACATATTGATTTTTCTGGTATGACAATTCACATGCATGAAACTTTAGACAAAAACTACATGTTGTTTAGCATTTTGAACAATCACCCATGGGTAGTCTTTAGGTGTTGTTTTG
The DNA here is from genome assembly GCA_021234155.1 of Isoetes taiwanensis. NCBI lineage: Eukaryota > Viridiplantae > Streptophyta > Lycopodiopsida > Isoetales > Isoetaceae > Isoetes > Isoetes taiwanensis. Next base: position 6,173,485 of record JAJEKV010000059.1, on the reverse strand, counting down.
CAAAATTGCAAAAGCACGTAGAAACACATTTGGGGTTATTATTATTCGCTCTCAAATGTGGAGAGGGATTTAGTATCATATGGTTCTCTCTGAAATCACATTTATCAGGGGACTTGATAGGAGAACCGATCACGATGGGAGACTTAGAAGGGCGGCAGGAGACACGAACTCCCTGCGTCTTTCACGATTCTCTTCCTCATGCTCTGTCCTTCATTTGGAGCACCATTTGGTTTACTTTTCTTACGCCAGCAGCTTTACTAGGTTTGAAAGCAGCTTGGCTTAGCTTTCCTTGAAATCACATGCGGAAGCCAAGTCGCGTCCGATAAACGAGCATATTACAAGAAGATGCTTAGCCGACTAATATGTGACGAGTTCTTTGTCCGAGTCCATAGTGACGAATGCCGACTCTAGTAGCTTCGGCAGGTGCCATTAATAGCGGTACCTCTCTACTGCTTTTAAGTATGAAGACAGCAGCCACCACTATTTTAGCGGTATGTCACGGTCGCGATGGTTCATCATCGTGGATCGTAAAATTACGTCATCACCGATCTGGATCAATCTTTAATTCACGGGATCCTCAACGTACAACCAAAGGAAGTCCCTATCTTCCACGCTTTTCACCTCACTTTGTGACGGCGATGCTGCGGTACGCATCCACAGCGTCTTGTTCACCATACCACCGACTTTGTGAGAGCAAAGTTCCTCTGCTCTTTGTCACACGCTGTTGGTCGACCCTTTCCGAGGAATGCGCGGCCGTTTCCGTATCGCAGTAACGCTAGGCCCGTGATGGCGGTCTTCTCCGTCCGCAGCGCGTTTTGGGCGCCAGACGTGAAGGCTGCCTGTGAAAGCGAAACAAATCGCTTATTCAAATCATGACGAACCCAGCCGCTAAGCCATTTGCATGCAAATGAAACATGCCGCCATTGCCAGTCGAGGAAATGGCGCAGCGGCGCCATTTCGACCACAGAAGCGCATTGGCCCTCATTGCGTACAAATGGCGCCGCTGCGCCATGGCATAATATTGGGATATGTAATGGATGAATCTGGCATGTTGCTTCGCATAACTATTATGATGTCATGCATGAACTGGAGTGGGCACTAGTTGCATTGATGGAATTATGTGGACATAACATTTCTATGTTTTGTGATTTGATGCACTATGAATGTGGCATATGACACTTGGATATGCTTTATTAACATTGGGGTGCAATTACGTAGTGGGTCATTTGAGCAAGTAGACCATGTTTGTTATTTGGTTGTGTATGATACCGTAGCATTTACTTGCACCCTTAAACCCCCACTTAGTCCTTGTGGCTAACCTTGTGTATATGGTGTAAGTAGTTGGGCAAGGTGCTACTAGCCCTGCGTATATGGTGTAAGTAGTTGGGCAAGGTACTTCTGGGTGTAGCCAAGCAGCTGAGAAGCGGAGATAGGAATTTATTAACTTTTATAAGTTTAGGAGTGTTGAATTTCTTCTTCTTAGACTAAAAGAGATTTGAGGAAACCTTTGAATGTTTGCATTTATAATTTGAACATATGTATTGTACGTATGATGGATTTGGGTTTAAGTATTTATGGGTTTATTCATTTGTAATAAAGATTTATTCTTTACCTTGAATCTTGAATATCGCTAAAGTGCATTGCACCATATAAGTATTTTCCAACCTACCACCATGTGCAACAAATGTTGTATGATTCCAATGGTCACGGGATAGGATCCCAAGTTGCCCAATAAGGGTCCAATTTAGCAGGCCTGTTACACTTTTGGAATCTCCATCCAATTTGTCAGAAGGGATAACATTGAAAAGCATTCTTCAAGCTTAAATGCTCAAGATGATTTTACCAAACTATCAAGGCAACCGAGTTTGAACTAATGACCTAGTGGACTGCAACCAACTGCTCTATCGCTAAGCTAAACTTCCATGAAAATGTTATAAAATGAATGAAGTCGCTTTTTACCTATCTGTATAATGGAAATAAGGCATCTTAATTTTTCTATGGTTGCTAGTAAAATTATTTTAATAAGTTACTTACTTGTTTAGCCCATTGCGAAGACGTTGGTGCGGGCCAATGAAGCTCAGCTAGATTCTAAGCTTCTAGCTTGGGAATGGCATTGTTGAACACTCCAAAATAAATGAAAATATGACATGTAATGAGAAAAATGAAATCAAAATTCTTAGAGCATTTCTAGAATTCACCTTGAAACATATATTTTTGTTGCAATGGGACAATTTAAATGATATAGTTACCTCAATATGATGGTATTTGATTTCTTGTTGTTTTTTAAATTTGTTTTCATGAAGATATAATTCAATGGTGGATCAATTGGTTGCAGTTTAATAGTCATCGGTTCAAATGTAGTGGTGTCCTTTGTTGCAAGATGGATTTGGATTAGGCGACAATATCGAATTTGGAAAATATTATTTGTATTTTGCCACTAAATCTTATAATTGAAGTCAAAATTGGACCTTTAAGGATAAATCCAATCTCTAGAGGGTGGTTTGATCTTGTAGCTTATCTTGTTATAGTTGTATTGGTTCGCATCTAAGAATTGAAGCTAGGCTCTAAATTTCTACAAGCAACCATATGATTTATCTCAGTCCAATGGCATTTTTCCATTTGTATTTATCCAACACATCTATCCCAAGATATTTGTAGAGTGAGAATGTGACGATAGATCGAAAAAATGTAGAAGCGTGAAGGCCCCGGCCGGCAGTGGAAATCCAGAGGTCTTGAGAGGTGTAGCCAGGGAGAAAAGGATCAGGAGAAACGTGCGTGGGGAGACGGGGACATGAGATGATTTTGTTCTTCTTGAAGCTCATCAGGATGCGCATCCGCAGTGGCGGAGTAGCTCCATCTTCATTGAGTCGAGAGAGGTCGATTCATGGTTTCCGGCTTATCCACAGTGTTTCTGACAAGGCGAAAAATGCATTGAGGGCAAAAGCTGGTAAGGCATTCTTTGCAATCGTCGAAGGGGCAGAGATGGCAGCCCCACAAGTCGCCCGGCTACGCTAAACCCGGTAAAAGCTTACCGTGAGGCGGCCCTTACGGGGAGGTGGATGGAATCGATGGCGGTAAGGAGATCGAGACAAAGGATGATGAGGCGAGGAAGAAACAATTGTGGAGGAGAATAGGAAGCGAGGGGCCCTACATAAGGCTGGCGAGCTTTCAGGCGACGTGCAGGCATAAGTTGAAACAATAGTAGGCTGGGAGGCGAGATTGATTGCCAAGATTTTGGAACATGAACATGGTGCAGGTCGGGGATGCATCACGGCAACCTTAAGCGTGTAGGGAGGCAAACACGGATTCATTGGTGAGCTGTGGAGACCCATGTACCATTTAGATCTACCGGCCCGGTTCAGTGGGCAACTTGGCAAATGGCTGGGATCTAAAAGGCGATGCATCGTCCCGGATGATGGGGCTTCCATCAACTTCCCCGATCGACCATGGGGCTTCCACCGCACAAGGTAAGTCCTCTCCTAAGCGTCGATATAAATCTAGGCCCTTACAGCTGCTCACGCTTCCTGGGATATAGACCATCCCCAAAGGAGCCACAGTACAATAGAGTAGGTGAGTGCAGGCTGCCAAAGCCCCGGCGTTCTAGCTAGCGGAGCTATCGAGAGTGAAGATGCAATGTTGGGGCGGGGGCGGAGGCTGACATGTGGTCGGGGGAATACCCATATATAATCTAGCGGTCGAGAATCTTCACCTATGGAAAGTAGGCCCGTGAAACAAAGAAAAACGAAATGGATTACTCATCTCTCACAGAAAGAGGCGATTAGCAGGGAAAAGAGTATTGGATCAGAGCATCCTTAATGATGGGAATGATGCTATGAGGAATTTCATACAAACGGTGCAAATCATCAAAGGGTTCTTGGAAGGGCGGATTGATTGAGTGGTAAAGCTGGTCTGGAGTGAATTAAAAAGCAAGCCGGGCTACTAGCAGGCTATAAGAGTCGGAGAGCTCCAAGCGTTACGAGGTCGTTCCGAACCACGGGAGTAACTACAAATGAGCACAGCGGATTGGTCAATGTGCTTTTAATGCGGGAGGCAGAAGATAATTTCCCGATTGGTGAAATTGATCACGAGATGCACCAAAGATATACGGAAAGAGATTTGATCTCGTAGCTGTGATGGGCTTCTTACGGGGGTTTTGCACCACGGACTGCGAGTTAAACTCATGGTATCGGCTCACTGAAGAGGTTTGCCCCAACACCAATCATAAAGGCCTTTGGTAACTAGCGTTTTTCTCATCATGTTTGGCGGTGAAAGCTTGTTGTGGATAGACTAGTTGCGGTGCAGGGGGCCCCATTGCGGGGAGAGCTTCATTTTATACCGATTCTACACACCGGTTTTCTCCCTAATAAACTTTACGCTATCAAAACCCCTTCTTTGGTTTGAAATAAGTATCCACCGGACCACCAGTCACACGTTCCTAAGAGTCTATTGCCAGCTGCGCTAGGCTCATATGTGTATCTCACTCTGTCGCCAAGACTGCGAATGCGTGTTGCCATCACGACAACGAGATCCCCAAAGTGGCGTGAAAAGTGGTATGTGTTGCTTTAGAAGTTTTACTCAAGCTATTAAATGGATGGGAAATAAGGAGGATGTTCCCAAATGTGGAGCTGGAAGAAGTGACCAAACCAAGCGACAGCGTCAATGATCCAAAATATAGAGAATGACGAGAACATGTGTGTGTGAAGGCGACACACGGGGAGGAAACCCCTCAAGGGACCACATGTTCCCCCTCAGTTGAGTCCTCCCCATTTACTCGATCCCTTTACCGGCTTGCTACCCCTTCCTCATCCCAGGTGTGCTTGAAGCGGTGTGCTGGAAGCGTGACAGAGAGTTGCCATGTTCTCAAAGTGGACACCCTTGGTGGGGAGAGGAACCTCAATAGCAGTGGTGGCCTCAAACATGGTATAGAGCTAGAAAGTTATTTGGCGAGGAAATCGAGGCTCTCATGACATGGTGAACTCAAAATGTGGAGACTCTCCACAACCTTAATGTAAATTTCTGTCTAAATATATCTCGAGAGGTTTAGATCTCTCTTGAGAAGAATCGCCGGAGTTTGATATCCAAGAACCTTGGAGAACAGGCTTCTGGCAAATACGGGAGTCATAAAGCAACTCAAGTGGAAGTAGGTGTGGGGGCAGAGATACAATAGATGGCGTGGGAGATGTGAGAATCCATTTGCTCTACTTGGTAAGAAAAATAAGCTGGATGTAAATATGAGTCGGATAACTTCGAGGGTGAAATATGAAAAGGAAGAAAACTGACCTCTTCCTTTAGCAATTTATTTGATGACAATGGTATAACTGGCGGTTTACAACTTCCAACTCATGATTATTGTCTCATGGAATTTCGCGTGTATCAAAGGGTGTTCTCAATTAGTCAGTGTTAGCGACTATTAAGATTTATGTGGATGTCATCCTTCCTTGAGGCAGAGACTTTGAGGCGAGGAGTCCATTGGGTTAGTTGGAGGTAGCTTCTCTCCTTTGGTTATTAATTTGAAGGAACTAAAGGAGGCACACAATATCTTATGGAAGGACTAGATCCAAAAGTATCAATATGCGGGGAGAAATGGTAGTGTGAGGTTGTAATTTTGAAACAAATAATTGTATATGTGAAGCTCATCAGCATTTTATGCCTCTAATATACCTAGCGGAAGGCGGCTATGTGGAGGGTGAGCTTTGGATAACTCATGGGGGTTTGGAGTTGAAAATTGGATCCTTGGAGGATACGAATATGGCAGATGTATGGGATCAAGAAATTGAGAACGCAGGGAATTTGCTACAGAGGAGGAAGCTTCGTGGAACTCACTTCTAAGCGGCGTTGGCTCTCCCTAATTCCTCCATCTAGCATTTGAGTTTTCTGGTCACAATAAGCGAAGGGGAGACCTGGCGAGTATCACGCTTACTAGAGCGGGTTCTACATGGCTAATAGGACAACCTCCTTCATGGGCAGATGCTATGTTGAAGGAAGCTTGTGTTCTCTCATTCGGATCATGTGCCACAAAGTTGGTGTTGGAAACATCCACACTAAAAGAAGGAGAATGTACTTCCTTTCAAAGTTCAATACCTCCCTATTAGGGAAGGAGGCATTCTGCCGGACCCTTTGGGACTTTGGCCTCTCTAACTAATGGAATGCCTACCTTCACTTGAAGGCTTGGGTTAAAAAGATGAGTCTTATGAAGATGTGGATCAAAATGGGGCAAGGAGGAATGCTTGAAATTCCAAGAAAGAAAAAGATGTAGATTGGCCACAACCTTCTAAGGGTAGTCAAGCGGGACGTGCCCAGTCCTCATGAGAGACAAGCGATCCTTAGAGGAGGGAGGCGGGAAACAAGAGCCAAAAGCCAGTGAGGAAGCGAGGCTAGAAATTTGCGGTTACGTTCTAAAACAAGTATCTGGTCGGATGAAAACTCTAAGTGCTTCTTTAGAATGGCGAGGGGGCGGTCAGAAGGCAGTGTGCTAATTAGAATGGCGCCAAAATATACTTTCGATCCGGGGCTATGGGGCGTGTGAGACGGCTTTGGGGCTCAATTCAAAAGCAGACAATCTCCCACATCCTCCTATCAATCCCAAATCTCTCTTTGGTTGGCTTGATTGATTGGGCACATAAGATACTGCCGGTGACAACCACACTTTCTCTGGCACAGCATTGCGGCCCGAAGAGGGAGATATTTAGAGTACTATCTACGTACAGTGGATCCCCGACCTGATGGCTTCCACTAAATTTTTGTGGGTTTTGGGGCGGCTCTTGGACCCGAACTTTGTGGAGGCTATTTGGGGGCTTGGTCCTCTTGCCACATCCAACTCTGGTGGCGGGGATTCATCACCTTGGTCCCAAAGTCTGCAGGCCACCGATCCCACTTGGGGGTGTGGCGTCCATTGCTAACAATGTCTTATATAAAGATGCATGACATGCATGGCGATCTTAAGCCCATCTTGAGCGGGGTTGTTGGAAGAAATTGTGACTAACTACGCCGGTGAATATATATTGGACAATTACCTGGCGGCTAGAGGTATGCATTGGTGTGATCTACGGCAAAGCGTGGCGCGTAAGATGGATTTTAGAAAGACCTCGATTCCCTTAGGTGGGATGGCCTGCTTGAGAAGTGATGAGTCACATGTGGGTTTCAATAGCGTTCATCGACATCTCATTGGGAATGAACAAATTTGCCTCTGCGCCATCTTGGTCAATGGTGAACTAACCACGGTCTCTTTGACCTCGGGGAAGGAGTATCGAGGCAAAAGTACAGCTTGCCCATACATTTCTAATTATGGCCAACCTTCTCCGCGAGGATGGTTAATCTCAAAGTATTGGAAGGGGGCATCAACGGTCTAGTTTTACGAGATCAAGCTGAAAAACTCACAATCATGCAATATCTTGGACGACACCTTTATGTTCCTCGAGATATGAGTGGTACTTCCATTCCTTTAGTGAGGTATTGATTGCTTTTGAGGTTATATCTTCGGGGCATGAGCCTAAATGCACCAAAAGTACCCGTTATGGAGCCTTGGAGGGGAGATATTGACCCCCTGGTGCTAATGGTTTACGAGGCTTCCCGGTCGTGGCTGGGGAAAGCAGTTAAGCTATTGGGTTTGTCCCGCTGGGTCTCGAGATATATGAAGGGTCTACGGGCTCCTAACGAACAAACTTAGAAAAAGGTTGGGCTATGGTCTCTAAAGGATTATGCGTGGCGGGAAAATGCCAGGTTACTGTCTTTGTTACGGCCGACTCTCATATATTCCTACCGTCACGTGTTGGTAGCCCCAGAGAAGAGTTTATAATCAAATCTGAGTTATCATTAGAAAAGTTCATTTGGGGAGGCCATGGCTAGCACGTTACTTAGTCAGGAAACTATCTGCGGGGATAAAAGGATGGAGGGATTGTAAGGACCCTTTCAGCAGACTCAAGCTCACGGCGGCCCCTAGATTTGTCTGGCAGTGTTACAGGTATTTATCTCTGCTACGGCATTTGTTAAACCTTGGTTTGATTTGTGCAAGATTCGAGGTAAACCATCCTTCCTAGGGATGACTAAAACCTTCTTTTGTGGCAACTGGGGTAAGCCTCACGGCGCTTCCCGATCGTAGTATTCTTCATGCTTGGAGAGAGTCTGGCTTGTTATGCTCCCCATGACTGCTCCCGAGAAATTTGAGGAAAAGTCGGTATATTTTGGAATACTCATGTATGGGAGGAAGAAATGGGCGTCCCTTGGCATTAGTTCGTATCCTGCATCTTTAGAAATGGCGGGGCATGGGATCTTAAAGTGCGACATCTTTGGGAAAATGATATTTGGATCTCTTGGATGAATTTACAGACTCAAAGATGCAAAGGGGAGGGTGATAGAAAGATACTACGGAAGAAATTCTAGATAATGTTAAATAAAGGGACTCACGGTCACGAGGAAAAGTGATCTGTGCGGTAAGGAGTCCTCTGATGTTTTGCTAGTATATATCGGGCCCTTTGTGATGACTCCCCTCTCAGCGAGAAGCTAGGCTTCAAGTGAGTGGATCGTGGCTAAGCTCCTCTGGCAAACTCTGGAAAACCTTGCTCTAGGAGAATACAATTTTTTAGATGGGAGAGCCCTCAAAGGAGGCCTCAACACTAAAGTGAAGGCGGTCCATAGAGGAATTGTGTCTTACGTTTATGTCTCTTAGATTGCCGGGCTGTGAATCTCTTTCACATCTCTTCTTCATCCAAAATTATAGAGTTTGGTGGTATTGGGTATGCCCTGTTGTGGGCTTGCATGTGCACCAACTTGGATGGCGAATATTTGTCATGGTCTCAGGAGGCAGTATTAAACCTCCACAGTTGGTTTGGCTCTGGACTATGCCGTTGCTTGACGATGTCACTTTGGGGGAGCAATCTATCTCTATTGAGAAACTTAAAATCTTTTTATGGGGAAGTTGCTTTAATAGCGTGTCCCACCACCGGAAAGATGGGGATGAGCTATAATAAGGGATTGGGCCGGTGGTAAGATTGAAGGATTTTATAACTATGAGAGTGCCATTTGGATGAGCTACGAGGACCTAGACCTTCATGATGGGTCTAATGGTGGAACAATTCGAGTTTAGTGGAGAAAGAAATCGAGTAAGCTGACGGATAGAGATCTCTACACCATTATGTTGTTGTGGAATAGGACTTCCCTTAGTGCAGCATCTTGATTATAGAGAACCCATTTAATAACCCTAATGCTTCCTATTTGTCCCATTGGGATTCCTACGTATCTTTATTATTATTATTTAATGACAAAAACACACTCTTACCTCAAAAAAAAAAAAAAAAAATGTTGTAAGAGTGAATCTCTTTCTAGCTTCTCTCCCTTCCAATTAATCAGAAGAATAAATTGTGGTCCCAAAGACCATAATCTGGATTTCTCTGTATCAACGGTACAAAACTCCCCATACTTGGACTACGGTGAGGTTGTGCCCATATACAAGCGGGGGACCCCCGCAGTGACCAACTATCGGTACCATTATGCTCGATTCTGTCTTTGCCAAGTTGCTTGTAGGGATTCTTGGCTGATTGACACTTTAGGCGGATGGAGAAGTCTGGGGCTATGGTGACTTCCGCCCCGGCATTCTACTATTGACCATATCTTCACTCTGCGAACACTCATAGAGGATAGCGGAGTCGGCGCGGAATGCATGCTGTTGCTGTGGATTTGCCAAAAGGCTTTTTGACACCGGTGCCTCGGGATAAGTTGGGAGACTGATTAGAGACAGCTAGGGCCCCGTCGACTTGCGAATGCTATGCTCTGGTATGCGAGGCTTGCAATTAGTCTCACCTTGTCCGAGAGCCCGTTGTTAGTAGCATTAGAGATGCGCCGGGGGCTGCCCTCTATCGGCAGCTCTTAGAAACGTACATTGACCAGCTAGAAGAATGGCTAGGCGAGCAGAGCTCGGTTGATGCACCACATAATCAAACGCTCATATCTTTGATGATGTTATTTTGCTGTATATACCAGAGGACATGCCGCGCCACACGGATGCTTTGGAAACTTCACGCCCAATTCAGACATGAGAGTTAACTTAGCCCAGGAACAAAGTCTTTGCTAGTCCCATAATGCGGCACCGCCTTCCCTCATTCACTTACGAGGCGGGTAGTGGAGGTGGCTCTCGATCTTATAAGTATTTGGGCATTGGAGTTTTCTACTACACTGCTGGGATGCATCCATTGGAGTTCTGGTCCTTTGCGGGAGGCTGGAAAGCCACATGCAGCCAATGCAAAACAAGCAGTCCTGGGCGGTATGCATGGGGTCACCGGGGCACACTTGTTGAGGCCTTGGTTGGCTGGGAATCCTCCTCTATAGAGCTGGCGAAGTGTGGGGCAGTGATATCCCTCACCACTTGGAGCGATCAAGCAGTGCAGAGAGAGCCTTCTTTGGCAGGAACTGCTGGTGAAATCCACGGTCCATAGGAATCTTGCTCGAGCGGGCTTCCCTTCCATTCTGGAGAACGCGGCTGGGCGTCACATTATTTACTTCCGAAGGTGGTGGCTATGGATGAAGCTTGGTGCCCAACCTTGCTTTGGCGGTGGTGATAGGCCCTTGGCGACTCAACTTCTTTGAAGACAAAGCCAGTGGTTCGCTATGGAATGCGGGCACACAGATGTGGACCCGGTGCATACAGAAGGCTTGGCCTTGAAGCGGTACTTGAGATGCTTGCTTCATGGCCAAGACTTTGGTCTGACCTGTCACATGTCAAGGTGGCAAATTATGCGACGGAGTTAATCCCGGCATGCTCACGGGGGCTACACCACCTGCGCGCCCATCTACCCATGAAAAAGCGGGGTGATTGTTTCCATCCGTGCAGTGCACACCACCTCCGCGTGAGGCAGGGGAGATGGATTCGGGGGCAGCGTGAGGGCCGAATTATTAGCCGATCTTTGTCAGCGAACCGTGAGGATGAAAGTCATGCCCTCGGGCTGTCCGTCTGAGCATATCCGGTTTCGGTATGCTTTCGGTTAATTCATCCCCATCGAGCCTTGCATGAGCTGAGCCACGGCCTCACAGCAGGCTTGTTGGGATCATTACCTACGGGGAGGTAATGGATGCAGGACTGCGGTTAGCCTTTACGTCAGACATTAACCTCGGTTGTACTTGTGATTATGTATATGGCTGTCGCGGTGTAATACGACATCCTTATTGCTGCTAAGGTTTTTCCCAGAAAACCGCCCGGTGAGTTTTTAATCGGTAGTAATATGCTGCTGCTCTCTCTTTTACATTACTTGGGTCCCATAGGCGGTTTGATATAGTGGGCGATAAAATCATATTCTATTCTATTCTATTCTATTCTATTCTATTCTATTCTATTCTATTCTATTCTATTCACCTTCATTCCTCGAGCAAGACAAGAATCATTAAGAACATTAAGTTGTTTATGAAATCTAGATGTTGTTTTAGCAATAAGTACCACATCATCTGCACCATATAGCTAGCCCCTTATCCACTTTGATTGCCCAACCATTCTTTAAGCTCATCAACAAGTATATTGTGATTGATTAGTTTGGGCATGGACTAGGGTTCATCCATTCCTATTCATAAGATGCATGCAGTGTAAGTTGTAGTGCATGCAAATTATGCAGGTACATCGGGTTCCTCCTATCCAGTGCGTCATCAAAACGCACCCATGGGGCAACTTCTCATGGGCGGCTTACTTGATGTGCTAAATACATAGCAAGGTCAACCTCGATGCCAAACAACACTGTTCCCATGGACACTTGGATCTGATTCATGTTTCTTAGTTGTTTTGGAAGGTAATGACCGGCAAAGAAGAAGCATATGCACATCCCACAAGAAGGCAAGCCTGGGTGTGGACATGGGTATCAAGAAACGGCGAGGCCTTTCTTCAATTTCAGGTTCCAAGCCCCTCTAAGGTCAGAGGTTCACTAGAACACAAAGTATTGCTATTTTTTTTTACCTCTACAAAACTTAGAGGTTTCACGCCCATGGAACCCGCGCCTAGAGTGTCATTTTGCAATGACAAGGAACAATCAACGGTCTAGATCACAAAAAGCCGAAGGAGGAGATTAATTGACACGAGGCTTATGCAGAAACGCCATAAATCGTTGTGGCGTCTGATGTGGCAGGAACAATAGAATGCTCAGCTACGTCTTCAATCGTGAAATCATCGGCAAATCCTGGTCCGTTAGCTTAATCTGGATTCTCCAAATTGAAGTTCCAGCTTTCTTTGACCTTTATTTTGATGCTCAAAATGTAAAATGCATTTTGATGCAAATGTACCCCTTTTCTTTTCGATTTTGCTCCAATCATCTTCATTTGCTGTTTGATACAGCTTAGACTTTAATATGATCTATGATTTTGTATGCAAAACTAGAAAGCCTTGCTGGTTTTAGCTTTCTGAAGATTGATAAATGATGCAGCTCAAACTGTAGAAATTACAGCTGATAAAATACACAAAGATGCTTTGAAAGGGGCTGACAGCAACAAGATGTCATGACAAGGTTTTACAACAGCTTGGCTTGATAGTGCGAATGTGGTTCTTGGAACAAAGGACAACAAGCTTTTGGTCGTCGATTCACATAAAGATAAGTTTGCGACATTCCTTTGCCCGGCAGAAATGGTCCCTCTCATAATAGCGCGAGAAGTTGCGGAATCCACACAATGTATCCTTTTATTATATAAAGTTTCGCAAGATCTAGCTCAGGAATTGTCTGATCTTTAGCTGCTGTAGAAGCATAAATTCTTCTAGGACGCTTCTGGCGACTGGAGGAGACCACCCTAATGATGTGGCGATTTTTGACACTCCATCTTTTGAACCAATTCGACTATTAAAGGTAAATTTAAACCTTTTTATGAACCAGAAACGTATTAGAATAGCTGTTGATCATCCTCATAAGATTTCACGGGCTGTTGTTCAGCTTAACGCTCCAGAGCCTTGGGATAAGTTAATCATTATAGTGACCTTCAAAAGAAAAGAAAGGCTGAAATAACTCCCTGAATTTAATTTACAGTTACTAATACCTAGATCAAATGTTGTAAATAATGCCTCTTTCTAAGCAACTGTTTGAATCATGAAAGAAACAGACTTGTTATTCTTTTGGTCGTATGATATATATTTCATATATTAACATTCTGAAGTCATGACATAAACCTGAGGAGAAAGCTCAAGCAATGTTGCATGATTTACAAGTCCTGTACATCTGATGTTATTTAGCTTTATTTTTAATAACCTTTCTAGAACAGAGAACGTCTATACCTAGTTGTCATTCTCACTGCATACAGAAACACAATGATTGGATATTCTCAAGTTCTTGGGTTACTGAAACTATGCTCGTCACAGGTATTCCTAGCCACAGAAGCCCTATTTGAAAATTTGTATTAACGAGATACTGCAGGTTCTCGTGATTCCACTGTGAAGCTATGGTCTGTGATGGATGGCAAGGAGTTTATAAATGAAAAACCAATTGCTGATAAAAGAGAACACTTGAATAAGGTGCGGGATCTTAAGTACTGTGCGCGATGCGAGGTAGGGGTGCAGCCCTTGCTAGAGTAAAATATGTATGTGTGCATGAACTTGATGGTTCCTTTGACCCAAGAGCAGCTATTTGCAACCGTCAGTCCAGATGAAACTTGTAAAGTGTGGGATCCACATGTAATGGAAGTGGTGAGTCATTTCTTTTCTGATTGAGTTGCAAGTCCTGGACTAATTTTTGAAATAACAGGTTGTGGGGATCTCACTGGCTCACAAAAGAGAAATTGCTTGCCTTGTTTTTGAGTATCCCTATATTGTTGTAGGATCTCAAAGGTTCATCTCTTTCATAGACACCCGTTGTGGGCACATTATAAATCACGTGGAATCACTTGATGAAGGATTTGGTATGTATGTTATTATTGTGTGCATCCATGGAAATCTTCCAGCTAAGGCAGTGCTATGGGAGAACAGGAGTCAGGTCTCTAAGTTTGCAAGGACCCATTCTTACAATTGGTGGTGGCAGCGGCAGAATATCCTTCTTCGATATCAGGGCAGAGCGATACATAATGCCTTGTAAGTCTTATCACTCCATCCACATACATGCGTTGGATGCGGCTGTTTGCAATCTAATAGCATTTATAGATCCGGATAAAACAACCCGATATTTGAGGGATCGGTATTATCTTAGCATTGGGAAAGGATTTTTGGTAATGCATCATTTCGTTTGATTTGCATTCAGCAAAACAAAATTGAACTAACATTTATTGGCAGCACGAGAATCAAGAAGCTATTGTTTCACACTATAGAGGGGAAGCACCTCAAGCCGTGTACAGCCATGCCTATGACATAACTGGTACTGTGTTGCTGGCTGCAGGAGGTCCCCTTCCTTATGGCCTTAAAGGATCTTATGTTGGCATTTGGTAACTATTCGGCAGATCAGTGTATAACATGGCAGTATCTAAATTCACTTCTCTTATTGCGAATTACTCATGGAACATGAGCTGTACTTGTTTTATAATTTTGAAAAAAGGGAACCAAAGAAATTGCCAGACACTTCTTTGGAAGTATATGGTAGGTCACTAAACAATGTAGAACAAAGTAGAAAAGGTTTTGCCATTGGAAGACCAAAAAGCTGTCAAAGATACCCATGTATTTTGGTACAATTGCCAAATTTGTTTGAGCCTAGATAGGCTAATGTATATTTTAATGTCAATTTTGTTGGTGAGTCTTTCTGGGACTATTATTTTCCTAAATAACACCTTAAGCAACTCTTCAAGTCCTAACTTGGCCATTTGCGATATCTCATATCAGTATAACAAGCGAGATTCCAATAAGACAATAAAATCTTCATAGAATTAACGTCTTTCTGCCCTCAAGAGAAACTTGCCCAATTGTAATATATCCTCGTTGTTCTATGCTTTTGGAATGAAGCATATGCAACTTGGATTTGCATGGCTTGTTATCATCCTTACCAGTAGATGCTGTAAACCATCTGATAAAGCTCTGGTTAAAAAATCTGACCCTCTTTGATAATCAGTCAACTTGTCTAATGATCTCTTCTGTATATGCACCTTGGGAAAGCGTAATACTCATTCTTTACGATATCTATAAACTAGCATGGCTAGCTATTCATTACCTGAAGCATTGCCACCACAAGGCTGAGACATAGAAGGGAACAGATAAGGCAGCTTATATTTATTGAGTAACAAGGCAGCATATGAAGGACTTCGTCATTATTCATTTATGTACTTCCTTTGCTGAATGAGAAGGATAGCCCCCACTGCTAATGTGGCCCAAGATCAGAATGTGAGGAAATCTATACAACTAAAGAGAATCGTTTTGAATAGCATGCTATGAAAACTCTCTTTAAAAGACGCTTTGTTCTTCTTGTTAAAATACTGCATTCCCATAAACTGGTCTCTAGATAACGATCTTTGGTGATTCAAGCTAATCAATATATATCACCACAAGCGTGAATGAACCCAATGCACAATTTTCTAAGTTCAACGTTCTATGTAACTTAGCCACATTGTAGCCATCAACACACATTCAAAGATATTTGCTCGCTCTGGCATTGTCCCTTAAGGTGTCCTCAGGTGTCTAGCAAGAGTATTTTTCTTGTCCCTATCTGGCAGTTCCCAGGATATTAAGTTCAAACATGGTGGTGTACTGTGTTTGATTTGAATCTAAACAACTCATGAATAACTTTTATCTCCCTTGTCAATGGCATTGCAGGTTGTTTCCATGTCACCACATGTTTCTAAAGCTCCTCCATCCTGTGCAAGCATATGTATTTGATAGCAAACAGACCCACGAGCATGATAAAGGTCCAAAGTAACTCTGCCATCAAAGCACAATCTCCCAGCTTCAGGTTCCTATATGTTCTGCAGCTAGATGTCTTTGTACAACCCACTCACAATAATCTAACCCATTCACAACAATCTGATCTCCACATATTGACTGTAAACTCTGGTTTTCCAATAATATTTGAGCTAATCAATAATAATCCATACAGCACACATTTCATCCTTGAAGTGATGAACCTGGTACGCATCATTTATTACAATTTCTCTACCTTCGATCTTTGAGGTCAATCATGCAGTTGTAGTGCTTAACGTGTGGCGTGATTTGAGATACTTTCTCTCATAAAGTTATGATACGTACACGCTTCATCAACTACTCCTGTATGACTGCATCCTTCATCAACTACTCCCATTGTTTCTTTCCATGATATTATGTCTCGTTCTTGCATATTATCAAATACTTTGTGTCCCTTTGGAAGGATTCCATACTTGGCATACGTGTACACAAGGGCATTGCATATAACCACACCAAATTTTTAACCACTTTTATGCACATTTTGTCACACATGTATTGCTCCTACATCACCACATGCTTTCAAAACACCCAAACACGAGGCTTTTTCTGGCTTCAAACCTATTGTTTGCATATTATTACTTGGCAAAACATAAGTTCCGCCTCATCTAAACCACCACCCTTAGTATACATGTCAACAAGCATAATTCCAAGTTCAAGATCCCATTCAAAACTACTATCAATGCCAGTGCACCCCTTCAAAAGATTTAAAAATCCAACTTTGTCTGTCTTTATGCCCATCTGTGCACGCACCCGAACAAATCTAGAGGAATGGCACCCAAACCATGCACAGCGTATCGTCCAATCAGTGCACTCCATGTTACCACATCGTGGATGATCAACTTGTCAAAAACTTTATGTGCCTCATCTATGCATCCATATTTGATGTACATGTCAACGAGACTGTTCCCAAGCATAAAATTTACTGTCAGTCCGCATTCAACGAATGTTCTAAAGCAATTTCACCATGCCCATGGCCAACATATCCTGCAATTATTGCTCCCTATGATACTACATCTCGACTGCTTAAATTGTCGAACACTATATATGCTTCATCTAAACCATCCCATTTGGAATACAAGTAAACTAGTGTGTTGCTAAGAACTAGATCAAGCTTTAACCTGCTTTCATATCATGTACAAACCTGCTAGATCATGCCTCCAAAGGACTCAGAGATGTTACCCTATCTGGATCTATATGCTTCTGTAGCATTTATTCAAGCAATTGAAAAGCACAATTGTTAAATCCATGCTGCACATAAGCTGCTACCGTTGCACCCCAGATAATAACAGTAGGTGCAGATAAGGGCACATAGTAGGTGCACCTGGCTTCAACAGTACAGAAGAAAATACGGGCACAAACAATAAGATCCTACCAACAAGGACCTTCTTTACCATTACTCCTCCTGTCATCCCCATCCATCAAATGGCTCAACAATTAGAAGCAGCCACTGATGAAGCTCTGCAAAATCAAGAGATGCTGCAACATCAAGAAGCCCCTTGGCAGATGGTGATATCCAAGCATAGAACAAGGTCTAGAAATGTTGCTCGAAAAGTAAAAAATGCTATAAATATTCATGCATTGAAGAACACAGAAGGTGCCCCTCAGGCAACTTCTGCATTGTCTGAATATATAGCAGAGGTGATCTCAGGTGAAAAAGATGATGCAAGGAATGTGATAAACAAAGGTATAACGGAAGAGGCACATCCAGAAACGAGCTTAGTAGTGCAAAGAAATAACAGTAAATGGACAGATTCAGAAACGCTTGAAAACATGGAGATTTTAGAAAATCCTTTTGCCTTAACAGGGAAAAAGAACAAGATGGATACAAATATAGACTCTGGCAGTATAAATGTAATGAAACGAAAAAGGGCCTTAAGTTCTTACCCTCGCAGCTTGGATGACTTTGAGCTGCATCTGACGGGGAATTAGACGTGGAGGGAAAGGATCATTTTTCAAGCTCCAAGATATGTATGTTAAAATCACGAGTTGGAATATCAGAGGGGTGAAATCCTCAAAACTTGAATGTAATAGGCTTGCAACAGCCCTAAAGAGAATGATTCAGATATTGTGTGTCTATAGGAACACAAATGTAAGCAAGACGAAATTGGCAAGTTGTTGAAATTACTAGGCCAATGTATACGTTGGAATTGCCTAAAGTTCTAATGCTGGTACATTGATTGCGTGGAAGAACTCAGTCAAGGTAACTACCTCTATGGAGTAGACAGGTGGCCAATTACCATTTGGCAACAAAATAACAAAACAGGGGATCGTAAACCTCTATCCCATAACAACCCTAGGGGAAGAGGTGCACTATGGGCAATCATCAGACACAAAAATTGGGTAATCAGGTAGCATGGTAATGCTTGGAGACTTTAA
Source organism: Isoetes taiwanensis (assembly GCA_021234155.1). Classification (NCBI taxonomy): domain Eukaryota; kingdom Viridiplantae; phylum Streptophyta; class Lycopodiopsida; order Isoetales; family Isoetaceae; genus Isoetes; species Isoetes taiwanensis. The sequence continues at coordinate 6,155,286 of JAJEKV010000059.1, read as the reverse complement.
CATGGTAGAGGTAGCGGATGATAGAAGAGGGGCAACTTCGGAAATTGTGAGTGGTTTTGAAGGCATGGTTATGCTTGGAACTTAACATGGTGAGGTAGCGGATGATGAAAGAGAGCAACGGAAATTGTGAAGTGGTTTTGAGAAGACCCGATGGGTTAAACACGGCGAATGAACATAGCCTAGGGGACATGCTGGAATTCACTTGGTCTAATGGATGGGTAGGACAAGGTAGGGGTTATGCGAACACGGTAGCGGTTGTTATGTGAATGCATGGCTCTTGCCTAGTGCTGTCACGGGGCGATGAAGCCGTCTCAATGCGCATAGCCTCCCACTTGAGGATTTGTTACCCACTTGCCCATCTTGAGAGGTCAGCCACGAGTTTGAGTAGGGCCCGCGAGAACATGCATCGACCACGACCTTTAGCGTATTGGAGTGCAGGCGGAGTAACTGCGCACCTTTCTGAGATGAGGCTGCCTCTTTTTCGGTCGGTGATGCATACTGTAGGCATCCTTTTCGACGGCGGGTTGGGTACGTACGGCCCGGCCTTGATCATCTCTTGAGATGCCTTTTCGGGGATGCTCTTTCGGGCGCATCTTACGGCATGTGATCATTTGAAGGGAACCACCTTCTACGATGGGGAAGATTTGACCCGGCCGACTTTGCGGCGGAAAGAAAGAGCGCTATGTCGGTCGCGAGCTCGCCTACTAGCGAAATGGGAGTGTATAGGGAGGCGGTATCATTAGGGATCGTTGGCGGTGATCCTGAATGGCTACAGCGCCAGCCACGGGCTCCACTGTTTTGGATTGGTTGTTTCCTTTATTTTATGCCCGGTATGAGGCTTGGGCCCCATGTTACATTTTTGGGCTTCGGCCCTCTGTTCTGTTAGGGCTTATGCCCCTTTGTTTCATTACGGTTCCATAGCTTGGGTGGGTTAGTAGACATTAAAATTTCTTCCTTCCTTCCTTCCTTCCTAACCTATACAGATCAAATGTGATTGAGAACGTAATATCTGATCATAACCCTCAAGTGATATCAGGTCAGGAAACTAAACAAAAAGACTTAAAAAACAGTCTTTAAGGTAAACATTAGACACTTGGAGGACCCAAATTTGAGGACAAATGCAAAGAATTGTGGCATGTTACATTTAGATCCAACACTGGCATGAAAGCCCTCACCGTTGCATTAGCAAACATAAAGAACTTTGCAAAGTTATTTGGCAGGGCAAAAGCACAAGAAGAAAGGGGTGATTTGGACAAGTTGTATACAACTTGCAGTATTGAGAGTAGGGGGGGCCAATGATGGAAAGGAAGAGAAGAGGTTACTTGATAAAATAAAAAACAAAAAGGAGATTCCAGTAATAGAAAATAGAAACAAGTCCCGGGCTTAACATGAAACTGAAAGCATCACGGACAAATCTCAAGATTCCTTTTAAGGCGATAAAGCAAAGTGGTCCAGGCGCTATCTAATATCAAGTTAGAAGACGGGTCAATTTTGAGCAAGTCAGACGACTTAAAATGTTTCCTACATGACTATTTTAAAAAGTTCTTCGAGGGAAAAACCATGCCATATCAGGATATTTTTGAAAATACCTAGTGACATCAAAGGTACAACCAATGATAGGACATGAATAACAACAGGTATTGGATCAACAACTATTATTAAAATAGTTGCACTAGGCAATCCTCTCATTAGACAAAGGAAAATGTCCAAGGATGGATGGAATACCAATTGAAGTTTTTCAACATTACCGGGAATGGACAAAAGAAGGCATCCTTTCAACCTCTGGCCCGAATGGAAGTCAGTCTGACCCATTAAGCGTGTACGCCTTAGGTCTTTCTAGGGTTTTCTTTAGAGTTAAAGCCTTAGCACTTCATTTTTAGGTTTTGGCTTCTTTGTACTTCCAGGATCTTAGCGAGTTCTTTGTAAAAGCAGAGATCTAGAAAGCGAGATTCGTAGGCGTTGTTTGGCAACGTTTTCTGACATTGTTCTTGTAAAACCATGTTTTTTGGTCTTTGGATTGTTCATAGAAATTCCTCTTCAAGCTGGGCTTCTAGCGGTATCTGATTTTCTTCATCGATCGATTGAAGCTAAAGTAAGGCTGGAAATCCGGCTGACGAGATAGGTCATCCCCGGAAATAGAGTTTACGATATTGCTCTCTACTTCGCGGCTACTTCACGGTAGCATGTCTCTTGCTGCATCATCATTTGTGGATCTTGAAGGTAAACTATATCCTTTCTAAAACTCAAATTAAACTCGTATCTAAAAAATCTTTGGATCTTTGCGGGTAAAACTTCACGTTTCTAAAACCGGTCACGTTCTTTGGTGTTACAAAGATCTTCGGGTAAAACGATTGGCGGAGGATCTCTTTGTAAAGCCGCCAAAAATAAAAAGCTGGTCCCGGCATTCCGGTTCTTGGGTGACCCGACTCGGAAACTCTGGCCGTCGGGACCCCACTTAGTAGCTGAATGTCAATCGATTCCATTCCCAATACATTAATTTTACACAAGCTGATAACTTGGATGCAAAATTAAATAGAGGTTGTATCTCTTTAATCCCTAAAAGTAAAGATCCATGCACCATCAATGATTGGCGTCCCATCACACTTTTGTCCGCATTCTACAAAATTATAGCAAAGGTTTTGGCAGAAAAAATAAAACCTTTATTGGCATCGAATATTTCTACTGCACAATCAGTGTTTCTCCCTTGGAGGAGTATCCTAAATAACGTAGTTGCCACTTTTGAAGGTTTGTACTGGGCGCGAAAAATAAAACAAGAAGTGGCTTAGATCAAACTAGATTCCACTAAGGCATATGATAGTATCAGATGGAGCTTCTTGAATAAAATGTTGTTAAAGCTGGGAGGTGGTGAAGCCTTCACAAATAATGTTAAAAAGTTATCGCACTCTACATGTGCATCTATTTTAGTCCACGGGGAATCCTCCTCTGTTTTGAAAAGTGCAGAAGGCATCAGTGGTGCACAGTACCATTCTATCCATATTGTGTGGCGTGAGCGTTTTTCTATGGCTGTCAACCACAAAAATAAGGCTTAATAGGGACCTACAGATGTGGGATGGCTCCCAGTGAGTCTGCAATTAGTGTGCAAATGACTCTTTCCTATTCTTACTAGCAAAGGAAAATAATTTAAAGAGTGCAAGTCAACTGCTCCATACATTCTCCTTGGCATCACGGTGCTTCATTAGCTAGAAGAAATGCTTTGTGCAATGGGTGGGGGAAGACACACCTTAACTGTCTTCAATGTCTTCCATGGAAAATAATTCCAGTATTCCAAGCTTCTAGGGATCCCTGTGGGGATCAATATTCATACAACTAGAATTTGGGATGAGATGATAGTCTGCAAAAGCACCTAAACTGGTGGAAAGTCGCAAAGCTATCACTTTGAAGGTTGACTCTGTAGCTATCCCCTCTTCAAACTTGTGCAGGAGGGTGCCTATTCGCTATATAGTCATATAATATTTTCTTAGTATCAAATAAAATTTTTTATCCATAAAAAAAAAAAAAAAGCCATTGTCAAATCTTATAGTTTTACATAGTTTTTCATAGATTCAAAGACTCGATCATAGATGCCTGGATGTGATGCTCATTTCACACATGAAGAGAGACAAAATGTCGGCATTTTGAATCGCATTTCGGGTAGAGGCGATAAATTGTTAACATACAAAACCTAAAGCAAAAGGCTCATAACATTCCCGCGATAACAAAATCTGGGATGGCAGAATGACTAAACTCAAAATCTAACTCATAGAAATCTGAGATCCATAGATTATAGATCGAGTTATGACGACACAAGCTTCCAGATAAATAAAAGCTGGCCGTGAAGACTAAAACTAAACTTCAATGGAACTTCCCTTTTGCTACTTCAATAATTACCCAAAACAAAATAGCCCAGAACCATTTTGCTCGTAAGGAAAAATTCTGCTCTACCAAAAACCACAATCATCGCAAACAAAATAACGCCGAGATCAGGAACATCAAAGACCCGCGAAAAATGCGAGAAAGACTTTGCCATTTGCGTAAAGCATGTTTAAGGAAACCACTTCTTGGGAATTGTGAAAACAAGTTCAAAGCATCAAGAATTCGAGTTGAGAAAAATAGAGTACTAAAGTCGCTGCTCCTGGAAAAAAATCCCATCTCTGCTTCGCTAAAAGCACAACCATCTGCAAAAAATAAATAAATCAGAACATAAAAGGCTTGTAGGCACCAAAATGCAAGAAACCTACCTAGGGACTTGCCATTTGCATGCAGAAAATAAGTTTGAAGCAAAACTCAACTCTAGTTGAAGGCATCAAGGAAAACTCGATAGAACTGCCATCGCGAGCGATAGGGGAAAGGGGGAAAAAAATCTACCATGTTTTTATATTCTGAGGGAAGGGCACTTGGTCCCCTTTGCGAAGATTGAATTAGATGATCGCTTCAACCGCCGATTCTTGAGACCCCGCAGATCACGGGAAAGGGGTCCCAAGTGCCCTTCCCCCATACATAAAAAAAACGTTAATTCGACCACGTTTTGTTCTTATTTGCATATCTGATAAAAATTCTTCTCTGCATGTGCATAATCTTACTTACCTACTTTGTGTTGCCATTACATCTGTATATTGCTCATGACATGCCCATGGATGAGATGGCTTATCCTTTTTTGTTTGCAACACAGCTCATATTTTTTGAATTCTATGTTCACTGTTTTCGATGCTGAACTTTCAACTGCAGGCATCACTTATACTTGAAAGTTATGTTATCAGGCTAGGTTTGCATGCCGACAAGGCATCAAAGCTTGCAAAACAAGAATACCATTGGAGTTACCATTGCCATTGATTGGTAATGTTACAAATCACAAACTCAGAACTGTTATAGGACTAGGATGGTGTTGCTTTTAGGTGCATGATAAATCTTGTTTAATGTACATCGTGGCATTCGTCAGTAGTTCAAGGTTGGGGCTCCCATCGAAAATGAAAAATACCATCTTTTTTCAATGGTGCCATCTCATTATTTCCCTAAGGGCCCGAAGGGTCCAAAATTTTTTTTAATACAACAACCAACACATAACTACCATTACGGGGGTTGCCCGAGACCTTGAGAGGCATTAGGATGGGCATATTTGCCCTTTATTCGCTGATCACGGACCATACATGTGATCTGGATTTATGGGGTAATGCACAATACAAGTTTTTGTACCGCGGTATATTGAGGTTTATAAAAATGCTTACATAGATTTGAGGGAATGTACTTGGTGTTAATTTTTGTACATGTATTGTAAGTTTTGCAGGGCCCTGGCTGCCCTCGTAACCCTCCGTGTGAATATGCACTAAACCAAAGAAGTTTAGGGGATTGTATTTAAAATGGTTAGATGCAATGGTTTAAGTTGAGTATGTTAATGAAGTAGTTATGTGTTAGTTGTTGTATTAAAAAATTTGAATTATATGAACCTAGAAATAATATGAATATTGTATATCTTAATATAGAAAAATATTGGTGAAATTAAACATAAGAAAGTTCATAGGAACAAACATAAGAAAGTCTTGATGGAACAAACCGCGTGATGAATAGCAACTTTGGGAATATGGGGCTTCTTGCAAAACCATGGTCGCGTATATCTTGTCAAAACTATACCTATATGTTTGACAAATAGGATGAGATACCATAGGACCATAGGAATTGATATTGCAACCAGGTAGATGGTGAAGCTTCAAATTTGATGTTTAAAAACAAATAGGGACTTGAACTGATGCATCCTTGCCTGCGAATGTAGTAGTGTATATCTTGCCAAACCACATCAGCTATATCTTTTATCAAATAAGGATGAGGTACTACACAAATTGATATTGCAACCACCATATACTATGTTCTATTTGTTTTTGTGTGATCAAATTCAAAAAGCTTCGGGTGATAAGCCTCAAATGAATTCTGGTTTTCGGTTTGAATTACTAAAGTTTTGTCATAGGTGGGGAAAATCCACTAAGGCCACAGAAGAGACCAAATTGTTTTGCAACACAAACCATTAACATCCAACATATGAAATTAAATCCCCAACACATAACAACCAACATAACAACCCACTGACCATTGACATTAACAATTAAACATAGCTACCCGGTAGGCGTTGTTAAGCTTTAACCATTGGGTCCCAACACATTTAAATTAAAATCCCTTAAACCCCTTGGTTTTGGGTGCATATTCACCGCGAGGGGGTGACGTAGAGGCGGCGAGCCTTCATAATTATATGTATTTTGCGATGCGAAATCAACACCATATAGTGCAGCGAAATCTTATAGTATTTTTGCGAATCTTCGTTATATAGTATAGCAAATTTTGTACTTGCATACTTATGACGAGGAGCTTTGTATGCGGTATAGGTAAAAGGAATAAAGAGGCGTATGCCTATCCAACATTTCGAAAAAGTTTAATCCCAAATTTATACTTTTACCTAGCTCAAGAATAATATTGTGTGTAACATGATATCTATCTATTACCAATCGCAGGTATGTGGTCCATCCCCCATTGCTTTAATGATTTGGTTAATTGCTTATACCAGCCCAAGCTAGTTTGCAGTGGACTCAAAAGTGCAAGATGAGGGAGTCTATCATCACCTAGTTGTTTCAACGGACAGAAACACTCCAAGGTTTGGCATAGTGCTTCAGCCTCTCAAGGAATAGACTCGTCAACCAGTATTAAAGCAGTATTAAAGCGTATTAAAGCATATGGCGTCTGATGCTTCATGCTTAGCTCTTCCACAATGAATCATTTTTTGCAATTTCTCTATCTTTCTACATTCCCTTATTGCAATTTCTCTATAGCCTTAGCCCAGAGCAGGTCGCCTGCAAAACCGGGACCGCGAGTCGGGAATGGAGGACGTTCCCCTACAAAATAAAAATAGGGGAGGCAAAAACAAAGTTCGAAGGATCTTGGCAGAAACAAACTACAGTCGGATCTGAAGCAGAAGCGAGAGTCAAATCTTAGCGAAAACGGTTGAGAAGTGGGATCTGAAACCGCCGGCCGGATCTTGGCAGAATGAGTTTTGAAACGAAGATACGGCAAAGCGAGGCTTCAGTTAACAAAATAAACTTTTAAGTGAATCCAGAGCCGAGTTTATGTAAGAATGAAGAACCAGTAGTTGAGTGAAAGAATGAAGAATTGTGCTTGAAACGTTGTGTCGAGAATGCGCTGGCGCCTGACCGGAAGCGAAGGAGTGATAAGGTGACGACGAGCTTGAAGAACCCTAACCCTAACGCATGACCCAGGTCAAAGCGGAATAAAGCGAACCCTATTTCCATTTAGTAGCAATGGTAGGTCGTCTTAGGATGCGAAAACAAATCGATTGAGAGGATGCAATTTCGCGGAAATCCGCCATTGCTTCCTTGCCATAATTTTCTTCCTTGTTTGCCTGCTTAATGCATCCACTTTAGTTGCCATCGCATTCCAGCACTAATTTCTTACCTTGATGGCCCTGCAGAACATCCATTTTTTTGCCATCCATTACACTAACCTAAATCCAAAAAAAAAAGTAAACATAAAGCAAAGAAAGATTGAATGCCCGATGCTGCTCCTGCTGTCTGAGGATGAACACGGCTTGGAGCTCACTTCTTCTTGCTTGGAAGCGCCATAAAAGGTGGCTTGAAACTCACTTTTTCTTGCTTGGAAGTGCCACAAAGCTGACTAGGGGCCCAAGTATCGCGAGTAAAGCAATCACGACAACGGGGGCTTTAGGTGAGCCCTTCAATCTCAATTTTTCTTCTTGGTAGGAGCTGCAATCACGAAAAACACCATCGATGGAGTAGATTTTCGAGGACGCGTGTCGGATAAATGAAGAAATAGTGCATTGAAAAATTAAGCCCGGAACAAAATGAAAAATAACAAAGCCCGAATTATATGTGTAAGACTAGTAGCGATTGCTTGGCCCGTTCTTTGAGCATTTGTTGAAGTTTGTAAATGTTTTATTGCAATAAGAAATGTGTGTAGTAAGCTTTATTATTGGAATAAAAAATTTCAAACATAGTTATAGTGCCCGGTGTTCTTTGGGTATTAGTCTGATGTAAGAAATCTATAGAACTAGGGGCTATTTCATCACGTAGTATTTCTTTGTAGACTACATTTGGAGTGAGAACCTCCTTTTGTTTTTAGCAGCGCTCCTTGTCTTGAGTTTCTTGAATGTATACCTTCACTCCGTGTTGTGTGGTGCACCTTGAGAATGCGACATAAGAGCTGGTCGTGTGCGAATACTTGAGTTGGTAGGTAGATGCCAACGGAGGTCATTGACTGTCCTTGCGACTTGTTTATGATCATCGAATGCAAGTCACGAGACTACCTTCGCTTGAAGGGGAGGAGAGTCGTTATATGATGGCTCCAGTGTTATCCTTGGTAGCATGAGGACACGTGTTCACTTTATAGGTGCCAGTGATTATTTCTGCATCTATAATTCTTGGGTGCGCTTTGATTACACGGAGGCAGATTCACCCATTGCAGGAACCGGCCTTCGGGTTCATGTTTCTGAAAGTGGGATGATGATGTACATAGTCCTTGATGTTAACTTATGCGGTGGCATGCGAAGAGTCAGTGGTTGATGAACTCAATTGGAAATCGCTTGTAGCATCTTAAGCTATACGCAATATTAATCTATACTTCGTGCGATATGGGTTGTTCATTCAACCTTAGAAGGACCTTATCGTTGATTCTCGATGTCTTCGTCTTTGTAGTCAAGATGGCCTTGTCATCACCGATGAGATGCACATTAAGCCTACGGTATTTCCTTAGAAGATCTTTGTCAATCAAGTCGTCTTCTACCCGCGCATTCTTCGGGTATCTCAACCAAGTCTTGATAAGTCGACTCATTGTTCGATGGATTCCCCATTCAAATTAAAACCAATTTGAGAAGATTTGCTTTCCGTCTTTTTTGGGTATGTTTGTGTCAAACTTGTGGGTTTTGAAATTAATCCTAGCGAGGTTTCTTTTGTTGCCGAGGATGATTTGTCTTTTTTGCGGCTTGATCGCGGTGATTGTTGTCGAAAATGGATTGGGTGAGCATTATCATTCCCCAAGCGGCGATAAATGTATCTGGCGTAGAACCGTAGATGGCGTTGATTAGCTAGCGTTATGTGTCATCTCCATTTCATCCCATATACCATGATGCTTGCTTTCTAAGTACCTACGCTTGTTGGCTTGTTAGCGTGGTCTTGAGATTACCTCTTGTGTGAGGTTGAGTGGTAGCAGGCGTCGAATGAACTGTTTGTGCTCCCTTGAGGCTGGCAATGCCTGTCTACCGCTGATACTCCACGCAGCGCATCCCCTCTTAGTATGCTGATCCGGACTATTGAAGAGGAATGTCTTGCACGTGCCTCTGGGCCGTCCACATTGGATACATGGGCTTCGATGTTGGCTGATTGCATCGAGGATAATGTCGGCTATGTGTTTGCCCCCTGTTGAGCTTTCCGTAGTTTTCTGCCCTTCTTTCAACTCCTTTTACGCATCGAAGGTGGGTTCATTTGGGAGATTGGCTAAGAATGTCTATCCGCGGTTTCGCAGCCCGTCCAAGTTGTGCGTACCGCTCATTTGAAGAGGACGCCGATGTCGCCCGGTGCATGGTTATAAATAAGCCCGCCGGTGAAAAATGCGCTGGTACGTAGGGTTGTCCTTGAAGAGGTCCCATAGCGCATTGGATCTTGGGGGTCATTGTATGAGGCAAATGAATGCGAATATCCGGGCGTAGGCCGGATTATATCTCGAAGACGCTTGCGTCTTTCTCCCATTCAAAGATCGTCTTCCAATAAGCCGAGCTCTTTGGCGGCTTTCCTTGAATGTTGAACATAGTTTTTCCATTACCAAGGCGCATGTCTGGTTGCGCCCTTGATATCTTAACAATAGGAGACGGATAAAAGGCGATCCACCGAATCCCTTAGGGCTCACGTTGTACATCCGTGTGATGAGCTTGAACTTCCGCTCCCTCTTTTTTCCGGATCGCCCGTATCTATTGAATGTATATAGTCTTTGGGGATTTACGGGTAAGTATATTCAATAATGCGTTGGGTCGTCCCCTTGTTGAGTTGGAAACCATCGCCAACATTGTTTGCTTTTGCATTTTTGCATTTCGATGGCTTGTCTTTGCGGCCTTCCGATAATAGACAACTTGGTTGTTTGGTAGGATTGGTGGCGAGGTGTCGGTACGTGTGGGAGTTGCCATGCATCTTGAATCCGTATAGCCTCCACATGGCTTCAATTCTTAGAGGCGTTATCTGCGTGTCAAGATATACCGCTACCTCGGGTCCCAATTGAATGTGGATGTGGATTCCCCATTGGTTCTTAGGTGATCTTGATGGATGCGTCGTTGCCCTTTGTGGATGTACTTATAGATATACTTCCATTCTTACCGACTGAAACAACGCTCAACATTGATATGTGCGTGCACTTTTTCAAGCAGCCATTGATTGTGGGGAACTACCCATCTGTTGTCAATAGGCCATGTTGCCCCTCATGAAGTGGCGATATCGGATCTTCGTACAGACGGATAGCCATTTCGCGTTGACTTTGGTATTGTCATTAAATGGCTTTGAAATCCTTTTGTGCATTCCTTGGTTGGGCTGCCTTCCTTGGCTTTGCGTACAAGGAACATTTGGGTTGAGGGCCCGCGATGGGGCGTGGACCATATGCTTGATGCCTGGCGATCTTTGCGGGTTCGGTTTTACGGGCACGGTATCACCGGCGCTTCATTGATCTTTGTCGATGTCCTCGCTTATCTCCGGATCTTGTCTTCTTGTTGTTAGAATCATGAGGGAGATGGCAATGTGGCAAGCCTGGTTTTTGGAACTCTATCTTGTATGTGTGTGCCTTCACCTTGCCCAAGATATCATTTTGAATAGGTCATGGAAGAACTCTTTGAGCTTTGTGAAATCTGGCATTACAACTTCATCGGCCTATCATCGCATTTGTTGTCCGGTAGCAGGTTGTGTGTAATCTCTACCAATTTGGGTTGGATGTAAATGTTACAAGAGGTTGACTTTCCCAAATCTTGGATCAAGGCCATAGAATCTGGTAGTTTTGTTGCATTGCTCTTGGGCTCCCATTGTATGAAGAAGGCGGGATGACCAACTTGGGCGGGATCTTAAACCTCTTTGCTTTCCAAAATTTGATCTATATAGTCAATGAGACCTTTGGTACAACTCTACTGCTTAACTTCGGGTTGATTTTGTTTGATCGGTTTAGATTGTTTTGCTTCCACTCTTGAGTACCGTCAACAATGAATTGTTGTGTTAACTTTGCGGTATAAAGCGGTGGGTTCAATCTCCCTCCTTATTTGCTGGCGAGATGGTGTAGAATTGAAACATAGTCACATGCTCATGTTTCTTAGAAGACGTCGATGTAGAAGATGTTTCCGCTTTCTTGATTCCTATGCTCCAGCCTTGGTCACCAAGGGGAAAGAGAATGGGGTAAACTAAGGGATCAAGATTTGGGTTTGTGATTGGGATCTTCTTGAGGCCGCCACCCTTTTGATGTATGCAGATGTCCCTATCAAATGGTGGCTCTCCGTCTGCATTGACAAATATTACTGCAACTTCGTTTGAGCATGCTGGATTGTATCTCCTAAGGTCCAGGTTTCGAGAAGCATTGAAGTACATCCTGATGTCTTTCACACCTTCACCTGAACGTTGTGCCTGTTCTTCTACCTCGTGCATCATCATGAGAGCTGATGCATAGGGACTGACATTGCGTAGCTCGGCATCTAGTTCTTTGAGAAGGTCGCTATCGCAATTTACATTTTGAGGATTTTGGGTTCGTGCTTCATGTGCATAGTCCGCATCTAGAATGTAAAGCTGGGAATATGTTGCAGGCTCGGAATTATCGGCATAAGCTGGCCCAACCCTATGGTAGGTTTGTCCTTGGATCTTGAAACAGTATGGTCCCCGTCCTCCAAATTGTTCAATGTTGGCGCCAAAGGAAGCAAAGGCAAGAGCACTATTGTAGGCCCTGATGTGCTGGTGAAAGTTAGTGCTTTTCGGGTGTTGGTGGTTCAGTAATCTTTGAATTAGATGGGGCATTGGCTGTAGAGGCTCCAACTTGATTTGTCCGTCGTGGCAGCAATTTGTACCATCGTCCTTGAATGACAGTGCCCTACAGTATATGCATTCCCTATTAAATGGGCCGCAGTGGTGTCGTTCTACCTGTGTGACCCCGAGCGTCCTTGCTATTCTGTATGTAGATGGGTGGGCTCTCATTTCGCGTTGATATTGTGCGAGTTCGTCCAATCTTTGTTGATGCTCCTCTTCTGTTTCTCTAGTAGCCTGTTGCAGCTTTCTTTTCTTGTAAATACTCTCAACCATCATTCAATTAAATTGGGATTATGTCTATTCCAAAATCGCTTAGTATAAGCTATTTATTGACCATTATATTGAATTAACCACACTTTTGTTGAGTTCATTTTCGGGCTAGGAAGATGCATTTTATGTTGTTGAAATGCAAGGGCATCAAATATTGGTCCAAATGACCCATATTATGAAAGAATGTTGGCAATATAAAAAGTAGGAAATTGCTTATTATTGCAGTACAATCACGGCGCATAGCGAGAAATCTAAACATTGAAATTGTAGTGTTTTCACGAATAAATAACAGCAAGCAAGTTACTCTGAGCGAGGATTTTCAAAGGGTCAAATCGGCGTACATTTTATTCCTATAAATAGCGTATTATAGTGGAACATAAACTTTAAAACTAATCGAATCATCGCCGGCGGTATTTGCGGCGGTGATCTTGAGATCCTTCGATCATGAACAAACCATGCTCGGATTCCATATAAAGATGGATTACAACATCAAAGGGATCGTCCGGGATAGAAGCGGGCCGGGATTCATAACGCGACATCAAGCCGTCCCCGAAGTTCTATTTCTGGCGCGGCACTGCAGAGGTCTGCGTGGTTCATCTGGCGAGTGAAAAATAGAATGTGCCATAATAACAAGCGGTGCGGGCCGGCCCGATGGTTTGCCAATTTCATGCATACGTATTTATAGACACCTAAATTATTGGCCGGTATATACATACAAATTATTGCAAGTATAGCAAACCATACCGTAATATAAAAAGAACAATCATTTTACCAGGGAACCAATAATGCTGATATAAGAACACAATATATATTCGAAAAGAGTTTGGTGTAAAGTATATTTCATATTCAAAACTTTTTGGAAAGTGTATTTCCCGTGTATACATATATATATATCAAAAGTTCCCTTTCTAGAGCGATCTTCTCTAGGTCCTGTCAATTTCCCTGTCCAGATTAAGTTCGGTGTATTATGTTTTTATCATCTCCAGACCTTTTTCACAGAGCTATTTAGTTACGCAGATCTTGCATAAAGCGGCGAGGAAGTCATCTTTGTCCAAAATCCCCTCAGGATGATAGGATGGTGGATTTAGTATTTGACTGATTGAAGCAACACTTCAAGGCGTCATCATCAACTATAATGATGTCTTCCTTCTCAGGAAGCAGCCAAGTCATCCATCATAATAATCAAGCATTTTCAAAAAATATTTTTTACGTAGGATCCTTTTGGGTTATTGAATGACTTACATTTGCTCGATCCCAAGCGGATGCCCAATCTCTATGTAACTGGGGAACTACTCTCAAAACTTCACGTATATTTCTATTCTCCATCGGCGACCAAAATTGCTGTGAAATAAAAGAAAAGCTTGGTCTAACATCTCCTTCGTGATACGACCGGATATACCCATTTCAGTATATGTCTCAAATGGTTTTTACGTGCATACCATGATAAAGGAAATTGTGCTTTAGGTAGCGTTTTGCGAGCACTCCATTCAAATCGAACACACGAATTTTGGAGAAAACCGGATTAGGTGCGTAATAATAAAGCACACACTTGTGAGACAAGGAAAAGAAAATTGAAATCGGCGGCGGCGCCATTTTCAATCTGTTGGAATAATTGAAATCGGCGCTGGCGATTTTCAATCTGTTGGAATAATTGAAATGGCGCTTTCAAGCGTGATTTGAAAAAGAATTGAAATCGGCGCTGGCCGCGTTTTTCATTGTTTGAATAACATACCTTTAGGTTTCTGTTCAACATCCAATGATGAGCTTACTCTACCGCATCTTCGATGCGCGAAAGTGTAAACCACATCACTTAGTGTTTGAACTATGGTTGATACTTCATTACTCTTTATGCTAACCTGGGGACTTTCAGAATCCCCTTTGTATCATCTAGGATTCTTTTTTGTCTTTCGCTTATGCGTTACCTACATCCCGCCGGATTTTCCAATGTGATTGGAAGGATAGGCACTCTCGGCCGCATAGTTAATTTTGTTGCTTGTCGATATTCTTCTTTATGCCCTCTATATGCTTTCTCATTTCTTCCCTTTCTGCAGCTAGATCGCGGGGTAGGTGAACTTAGAGCTGGAAGCTTTATTTTTGCACTACCTGGCGGGGACCCCTAGGTGCCACCTCTAGCACTTTCTCGAAAAAATATCGAGGAAGTCCTTGGCTTGACCATCGAGACCACACTTTGGCATTTCTAGCTAGCGAGCTTCCCGCCAGACATAACCTCCAACATGAAACTCCCAAAGACGTAGACTCTAAGGCGGAAGGCTCAATCCGAAAACTTCGAAAGGGCCAAAGAAAACCCGTACTTATTCAGGTACTCCTTATCGCCCGTCGGTAGCTCATACTTGATTGGTGAATTAAGGGCAGGGTCTTAATCCGATTTTCTTCTTCCTCTTCCTCTTCCTCTTCGTCCGAGTCCACATCCACATCTGCGGTCCCTTTTTCCCTTTGTCGCGAATTGGATTCGACATAAAAACATTCTTCAATAGGGGTTCATCTGGCCGATAGCACCCCCAAACAATCTTCTCACCTTGGTTTTCCCTTGAGTCTTTCATATATTCTTTATCATCCATAATGGCTATCATAAGGACTAGCACATGTGAGATCTTACTTTCGGTACTAAACTCACTATCTTTGTTTTCATCTATCATTCTTGCTTGCCTCATCACTTTAATGCATTGACATCATTGCAGCGCTGACTAGTGCATATCGTAGGAAATGTCGGTGTGGCCTATCCGCGATAGTATAATGCATCTCGGTCGTCAAACCCTTTGCATGTGTTGAAGAAGGTGCTGTAATCATCTGTGTCCATCTTCGTGCCACGGCTATCAAGAACAAATAGAGTGATGTCGGTTGGCCCTTCACCTACCTCCTGCGATGGCACACTTATAACCCGATGGACACCTTATAGAAAAAGGAGACTCGCTCTTCGCCGTCTTCTTCACCAAAGCAACTTTTCTTTTAGGTCGAGGCCCGCTTAACTTTCGTGTAGATCCCCTTAAGGTTGCCACATTCTTCGCCTTTTGGCGCTTCACAAAATCTTTTGACCAAAATACATATTTCTTAATGTCATCATTAGATCGTTGTACTTTTGCATTAAGCCTATCTCTAATAACATCATGTCTCACAGAGCCTTTGCAGTTCTTCACCTTGACTTTTCGGGACTTTCATATTCTTTATCGATTCGCATGCATCTTGAAAGATGTCAAGTGCTTTTTTTGTGAGACATTTTCTTGTAGATAACTTCCTTTACGTGCAACTATCTAGAAGCGATTATTGCATCATCCAATCCTTGTGCCTTTTCTCATTTCTGTGATACCTATATCAAAAATAGGCGTATCTTGCCCGGAGGAAACCTGCCATACGAATCGGCAACTTCTTTTCGAATAAGCGTCCCAAAATTAGATTCCACTTTTCCCATGCAGTGAGGAAGAAAAAACAATCTTGCGGGCATCCTTGGCACCGCTTTGCTCTTCACATTGCCGACTTGTGCATCCCCTTTTTCTTCTTTTGATCTAGTGGCCTTGTTCTTGTCTGTATTATGGTTTGGCCGCGATTGTCCTTTCTAGTAATTTGAATTCGGCACTCTTAGATTGCCCTTGTCGCGGTGACATTGGTTTTCCATATTGATCCATTTGGTTCTGGCGTGCGCCAAGCTGCTCCACATCACAATTTATAAAATATGGGCGTTAGAAAAAAAAAATAAGCAGTCGTGAAAGTAACAATATAAAAGCGGTAGCGTTTTCGTTAATCGTATTTACGAACGCGGCGCTGGCGCGATTTCTTCATGATGAAGAAATGGCGCGCGGTAGCGTTTCTTGTAAATCCGTCACCACAAATAACAAATAAAAACGCGCCCGGTGGCGTTTTGCTAATCACGTATTTAGAAAATCGCAGCCATATATGAAGAAATCGGCGCGCGTTTCTTGCTCATCGTGATTAAGCTACCGGGCTTTGGCATTTTAAACGCCTATTGTGGAACATAAAATACCTTTTGTACAGAATGTCTTTCCCATGTCATTCGTTCGATGGCTAGCGATTTGATAGTCTGTTTTTGTTGTGGAGCCAGCGAGGAATCGACATTACATTGAATCTACGGGTCTCTATAGAATAAGCCCGATTTCCGGTTTTTGTGCTTGGATTGATCAAAACCTTCTCGCCTCCTTTGAATCTTTGGCCATCTATTATCATGAAGTGAATATCGAGGGTTGCCGGTTAAATCTTCAAGTTTATTCCATATCAACACCTTCTTCCGTCTTCATATCAAAAGGCACCACATCTGCAGGCATTGGCTTTTCACGGGTTTTCTATCATCTTCGCATCGACTATTTCCATTGCGTAAATGCTTGTCAAATCTTCTGGCGACAAACATAGCCTCCGTGGACTGAAAAGCACGGTCGACATGGATAGGATCGTGAAGCTAAGGCCAGTGGATACTTGTCGACATATTTCTTGAGTTTGCTCATGGCCTCTAACCGTCTCGCCTTGTCATCATCACCTAGTCATATACGTAATGCCTAGAACGTCAGTGTTTCCGGCTCTAGAACTTGCATCTTCCTTCTCTTTTTAAAACTTGTGGTATTGGACTAGCTGGCGGCCTTTATCTTGATTGCTCTTCTCCGGTGAGACCTTCACATATTTTTTGGTGTCAATAGATCACCGCGACCCGCCCAAATTTGAAGAGGTTATCTGCTGGCCTCATCCGTTCTTGCTGGAGTCTCTTTAAAGGAACTAGCACCGCGATAATTTAACTTCTTCAATACTTTTTTATTTTTCGACCCGCTTCAAATAATGGAACGGTAAGAATGGATCCGTTCTTATGTGATCGAATACCTTGTTTCTTCATTTGATGCGTTTCCTTAACTCTAGACATGAAAATCGGTCATCTTTCCGCTTAGTCTTGAAGATCTCCACATACCATTGAGCCCTACGGTAGATCTTCTTCGGACATGGAGGCTCTACACGGAGCCTCATTATTTCGGTCGTATCGTCAATGGTCACAAGCGTGTGCCAAATCTGCAAGCCCGATACATCTTCATCCGTTCTTGGTTTTAAATGCAGGATGTCCACGGACTTGAGGTTTTGCTTTTTCTTTTCACATTTTAGAAGATCTGAGAAAGTTACAATCATGTGGTGAGTAATGAAATCGGCGGCGTTTTCATAAACGCCTTACTTTCAAAAACATAAATTGTACCGGGAAAGTAGCGAGAGACAACCAAAACCACTCATAATTATAAATCCCTTGCTGCGTTCTTAGGGGACCTACGAGACACTTCTCTTTTATAAGAGACATACTAGGCTACAAAAACTTTGTCAAAAGAACGGAGAATCTGAAGTAAAGACTTGTCTACATTATACAAAATGGAGAATTGTTCAACAAAAAACATATCGAGAAAAGGAGAAGATTATAACAAAAACACACAAAACAAAAGGTAGGTAAAAGCAAATAGAAATGACCACCGAAACAATATGAAAGGTAGACAATACACAGAGACAACATACGAGGAAAATACGGGTTGAAAAACATCCTAGAAACCCTAACAATAAAAGGGACACGGAAATCAATTACAAAACAAAAACGGATCAATTACGAGGCTTGTTGGATCAAAACTTTACGCTTGTTCAGCCTCGGGCTTGGGATTTGTGCTTTGGTACGTAAGCCCACCTCTACCGGTAGCGCCCTCGGCGGCCCGACGATCCTCTAGACGCATATAGGCTGCAAAGTGCGGATAGTATGAGGATTGGGGTTTTGGTTTAAACTTATATGTATGTGTTCATAATCTAGGCCGTCCGATTTACAACCGTGAAAAATTCAAATTAGCGTCCTTTTAAATTTATACCGCCTTAATTAACCGCCGGGTCCGGCTCATTTACAAATTTAAATTGTGTTTTCTTTTTAGTGCAATTTCAAGATAACAATTAATTATTAATTTCAAGAAGCGCATATGTGGCAATCTACTACCACCCTAATCGGCCACCTACTATCGGGCGCCCAAGATCATTCCTAGTATCAGGCGCCAAGAACAATCGACTATCAGGCGCCCAAGAAGATTCGATCCCATTCGTCGATCGCGCCTTCAATCCATTCGATCGAGCGCCTTCAATTCCCATTCGATAATGCGCTGAACTATGGTGAATTCGAATGCATTCTCTTGTTCTCAATTTTTCGATCCTCTTTTTTTTTACAATGCATTCTGGTTCTTTATCGATTAATGGAGAAAAGAATGCTATCTTTTAAAAAACAAACTTGGCTTACTGTAGTATTGTGTAAAATCGAAGATTTGAATCAAGTTCTATGTGTCATGGTGTTCCTCTTGGAATAAGTTTACGTAAGATTTCTATTCTAAAGCTGCAATTATGAAGATGAGGCTCTTCCAAGAAGACATCCGTTGAATGTCTGATTGGTGGCGTGGGCACATTTGTAGCATGGCCAAAAGAACGTCCCCGAAAAAAGGTATGTATATTTGGATATTCAAAAAAAAAGAATATATCATATCATGCGTGATGTTGTGAATTTTGTATTCTTTGATGCTCTTTAGGTCATATCAACCCCATGAAACTACATTAATGAAAATATGTAGTTTCTTGGGGTTAGTCTCTGTTTGGAGGGTATCACCGAGGATTCAATGTTTCGACATTGCATATAAAAAATAAACTAATGACGAAAAGTATAGTGCAAAATTGCGGTAGCGAAGTTTGTATTCATATTCAAAAAGTTATGTACATTTCTTCTTCGCAAAAATGCTCGGTGTGAATTCTTTCTATCTCTACAATATGTCACACGTGCCCACTTCATCGCCCAATCCAAGAAGTCCCACGAACCACCACGATATGGCGGGATCCTCATCTTCCGGGATGTCGAGTCTCAAACAGTGTTGTATCGATCCCGATACTATAAATCAAAATCCTTGTACTTATTTGTTGGCATGAGCCTTACTAAAGAGCATGAGTCGATATGTCCATAGATGCGATGGAAGTGTACCCATGGCCCGACATCTGCGCATCTAATGGATTCTCCAACTCTCTTAGAGCGTTTTGAGCGACACACTCAAGTAATATCTTGTCTGAGGGGGTCGAGTTGATGGTCGATCCGGGGAACCTAGAACCGGCCGATTAATATTTGAACCAGCCGATTGTCCATGCATAAGGAAAATCCATGGCACTAGAGCGAGAAAGTAATTAGCCTGATCTATTTCACCGGCGCTGGCGCGATTTGTATAAACCCGTATGAAATTGCAATGCCAAACTAAAAGCGCTGTGATTTGATTAACCTAGTGGAAGCGTAACCCAAAAATAGAAATGCAATGCCGCGATTTCTCCATTCAACATATTATTCTAACAAAATGCATAATCACGAATCACTGGGAATCACGAGAATCACCCGAAATTCAAAATATAAAGCCGTTAGAGCAGATATATAATAATAATACTCCTTGTTTAGTTCAATATTTAGTTCATTGTTTTAGTTCATTATTTAGAGCGGATAGAGGAAGAGCTAGTGAAATAGAATAGGATATCTGACAAAATCATATAAAGCAAGATCATAGGCCGGATAGATCATGAGCAAGATCATATAGGAAGATCATATAGAGCAAGATCATATAAACAATAGAACATGTTTATAAGCAATAGATCTGTATATATGAAGGTGCTAGGCGGTTTAGGATTGATGCATGTAAAAGTCTAAACAGTAAAAGCACTCCCTTTGATTAACCCTGAAGCTCATACTTGGATAAAAGAACAGTATAAAGCTGATAGAAACGAGAACTTTCAAATACTAGAATAAAAACAAGAATAAGATAAATGAGACTTTAAGTAAAGAACATGAAATACTAACCTCAATAGGACTTTAATATAGTTTAAAGCTTTGTAGAAAGCTTTGAGCGAAAAACCAAAAGCGAAGATTGTAGCAGAAGCCGAAAAGCCACAGAGAAAAAAAATGTATATAGTAGGCTTCTAAAAGCCAGAAAGAAGATTGTAGAAACCACATAGACGTAAAACTTCGTAAAGCTTCCCTAAAAAATTACTTACGAAAAGCGGAAAAGCCCGAAAACCAGCCGGCCCGAAAAGCCTAGGAAGCCGAGAAAATAATGATGATTGTTAAAAATTAAGATGATTACAATGGTAGAAGCGGCGGACACCGAGAAAAAGCACTATGAAATCGCACTATGAAATCGAAATGCACTATGAAATCCCCTGGGATTGAAAGAAAGAGAGAGCGTAAATTGGAAAGGGGTGTAAAGCGAAAAGTAATAACTACTTTAAAAATCGAAATGGCGCCATTATAACTTCTTGTGAAAATTTATTGCAAAGGGCTAAGGTTATAAGTTATAGGAAATTTTTAAGTTTAAAAGGTTATAAGCTTTAAGTTTTAGAAGTTTAAAAGGTTATATTTATTTAAAGGTTAGAAGTTTTAACCGGAACTTCTAACCTTAAAAGTTGTAAACTTACTTCTTCTAACCTTAACTTTTAACCTATAATAACCTACCTTAAAACTTCTAACCTATAATAACCTATAATTAACTTCTAACCTAAAATTGCTAACCTATAATACCCTCAAAAGTTTTTTTCTAAGGTGACAACATTTAAGGTTATTATAGGTTAATATATTATATTATAGGTTAACTCATGCTAAGGAGATATTATTTGGATATGCTAACTTACTATAAGTTTTTATGCATTTTAGGTCAATGCCATGCAAAATGCTAAATCCCCAAGGCCCCCAATGATGTTGATCAAGGCAGGAAAAATCTCCAACTAATGAAGAGATGACAAAGATGATGCAAAAGGAAAGGAAAAGACCTCAAATGAAAATGATGATGCCAAAGGAAAGGAAATTGTACTTTATATTTTTCGAGTTCGATTGGAAAAACAAAGAAGGTCAAGATCTGCATGCATGCATGAGAGAGGCGATAGGGAGAAGGGATTATTGTTCTAGCAGATCCTATCAATGCGGTGAATGATGAAAGATTGGGGAGGGCGGGTTAGGTGTGGCAATCTCAAAATTATATGACAATTGGAAGGAAAAGGGTTCAGGGCAAACAAGAATGCCTAGCTTGTGTGAAGCAACTAGAGGTTCCAACTATTGTTGCATGGCCTAGGGGACATTATTCACCGAGGGGAACTACACGTTTCCTATAGATGTAGAACCATTGTCAACAATGTTCTGCAATTGTAGCAAGAGGCCACTTCCAACTTTCAAACATTATCCCACCAAAAGATGCAAGTTAGATTATGATTGTTCTCCACGAAGCTATGATGAAGGTTAGAGGGAGGTGAATGTTGTTGGGCTTCTTGTGTTAGAATGTTCAATAGAGGAGTTGGTAGGAGCAAGAGCTACATATCAGGAACATAAGTGTGATAATGGGAGGAATTTCATGTACACCATATTTGGCTATGCAATTGAAGGATGAAAGATCAAAAGAAAAGATTCCCATTGAATGGAAAGTGGATATGTTCAAAAAGCATGGATGGCTATACATGGAATTCCAACCTCTTCTTGGCACAACCGGCAAAAAGAGACATGAAAATGGTAGTAAAATTGCATTGCATGGGAACACCGGCTGGTAAGGCCTACCTCTCAGAACTATAGCTGCAAAGGAAAATATTTGAAAAGATATGTGGATTTCAATGCGAGAAAACATGCCACATAAGGTAAGAAGGATGAACAGGGTAGGAGTTATTGTTGAAAAGAGATTGCCCATCCCATTGTACCCGGAAGAGCATATTAGAGGAAATAAATGCATTGCGGGGGGAACTTGGAGTGGCCTCTATATCCCACCAGTTTTTAGTAGGCTATGGAATAAGCATTTCAAGCATGTGACCATAGCAACTTCAAACAACTTTGCCAAAAGTGCAATTTATGTGCTAAGCTGAAGGAGACACTAGATAAATTTGTACAACCAAGTCTAAGGCAAAGATAAAGGGAACATATGAAGGACCATATGACGGATCAACTATCATGTAGATCAACTTATTGGATGTGGAGGACCTTATGCAATGGAACCTAATAACTATCTATGTATTATACATGATAAAATGGATACGGAAGACTTGTCTTCCACAATTCAAAATACATTCTAAGTCATGTGGAAGATCATACCCTTGCGTGATTTCAATGATTGGGGGCAATATTGCATGGGCAGTCTGGACCTATTATGGCCATTTCGGTTTAGAGTTGTGGAGTGATGGTCGGATTTTCACATTGGGAGTATCATGAGGTGTTTAGAAAACTATGAGAAGGGTTACAATGGTCACCCTCTGGGATCCCTCTGACTAGCGAGGCACTACATAGTGCATTGTTGGATGGAACCCCTAATAGTATTGAAAAGTTTAGCAAGGCAAGATTTAGGAGGAATGGACCTATGGAACATGTTGGAGCTTCAACATCTCGTGCTAAACCTCGAGATCCTTAGAAAGCTCCTCTTGCAACTAGATAATTGTCTTTGGTCAAAATAAGAATAGGTGGATGTTTTCTTTCCTATCCTATACTTTTGTGGGGTATTTTTGAAAGAGTCAATTTGGGGTTCTAATGCGGACATACTCATGAGGATGTGGATGCATTGTTTGGAAAATATAGTCATGTATTGAGGCAATGAGACGGTTACCAACTTTCCCGGGCTATTGGAAATATTTCATGGATGTACAAATCCATCTCCTATAGGATCTATCATAGAAAAGTGCGATTGGAAGAGTTTTGTGGATGGTTATGCTCTCGACATGGAAGGTCATTCTGAACCTCTTCAATTCACTTTTTGGGTGAGAGAAGGATTCCAATCATGCAATGGAAAATGAGACCTTGGGAGGAGAAGTGGAGAGGTGGGGGCAGAAATTTGGCTGGGGATGCAAATGGCAAGCCTATGATACCTCTACAGTCAACCAAAAGCTCTAAAACCAAGCTAAGAAGTCAAGCAATTGGGCTTGACTAAGGATGGCATCAATGACTACATCAAGCATTGGCAAACTAATTGGGATGAGACTAATCGTGCATTGATAGATTATTGGAAGAAGGTGATCAACTTGTTGGATGAGGTAGACACATCCTCGAGCAATTTCTTTGGAAGGTGGTTCCCTAAAAGTAAGTGGAAAACATTAGTCAGTGCTGGGAAGATGATGGTACCATTAGTAGCATTGTGAAGGCATATGCTCCTCCTCAATCGATAAACACTATGTTGGTCCTAAGAAGGATAGGCCAAAATATCTAGGCATGGATTGTTATGAACCTTCTCGGCGTGGAGTGCCACCAATTTGTAGTAGTAAAACCAGCAGATCTAGAGACCTATCGGTGTGGTTGGGATGGACTATCTCTTTATATTTGCAAAGAAGAAGGTGATGTTAACTTCAATAAGGTCTTGGCGTGGAATGGTGGTGTCCAGTACATCGGTTGAGTAATGTCATAGATAAAAGAAAGATATTGGTGATTGTTGGACAAAGAGGTGGAGGAGAAATCCTAGTGATCACGATCTTTGGCTAAGACATTGAAACCGTATTGTACTCATGGACTCAAAAACTATTCCTAGTAAAAGCAATGAGAGTTACAATACCTCGGGGATGTAAGGAATAAGGTTCTCATATCCTTGGGGATGTTGGTGGAAAAATGATAAACGATTACTATGTATCAATCATTTTTAATAAAAGTTGTGTATTACTTGAGTTTCATGATATATGATTTTGTAATTTGAAGTTAAGGTGTGAATTTATATTCCCGTGTGTGATTATATGTTAACGTCTATTCTAGTCTAAGGGCAACAAAGTTACTAAAAAAGTGAATTTAACAAAGTTACTAAAAAAGTGCAATATAAAATTTATCCCAAAATTAAGACATAATCCCAATTTAATTGAATGATGGTTTCTCTTTGTTTTTCCAATCGAGCTTCACGGTCCTGAAGTGTCTCTCTAGTAGCCTGTTGCAGCTTTCTTTTCTTGTAATACTCTTTTCGTTTTTCCAATCGAGCTTCGCGGTCTTGAGGTGTCTCTCTAGCATGTTTTTCCTTGTAATTATTTCTTGCAGATGAAAGCCTTCTTTCCCGTTCTTCCGTCATTACGAATTAGCTATCAAAAAGATATTAAGTTTTATGAGACCTTGCTCCTCTACTAATCATTTTAAACCTAGCTAAAGGCAAAAGGCAAAAGGTATCTTTTTGTGCCTTTTGTTTAGACCTTTTACGTTGGTTTGAAGGGCTAAAAAAGGGGTAAAGTGAAAAGGCTAAAAAGGCAATAGCCTTCTTGTAAAAGGGCTAAAAAAGGCCAAAGTGAAAAGGTTTAAAACGCACCTTTTTGTTAAAACGTGAACAAAATCACGTGAACCTTAAAACGCGAACCTTTTTCCCATTCACGTGAAAAGGGCTTTTTGTTACTTTTTGTTAAAACGTGAACCTTTTTGTTTTTTTAAAGGTTTATCGTGTGGCGTGTGGTCGAGAGTGAAGTTATGGTTAGCAATGCAGAACTTATAACCTTCGTAGTATATCCAGCTTAGAACCCGTCAACAAAATCATTTGGAAAATAAACTATCCAATCTAGCTAAATTTATTAAGGTGTTTTAAGTTTAAGACTTGCCTTTAGTATATTTGGTGTAGACTCCAGCCTTTAGTATATTTTGGTGTATATTTGGCAAGGTTTTTTTCCACTAAACATAAAGCATGTAGACATAAATTTAATACCATTTACAGTTGGAAATAGGATGAGAAGATTCATGCAAAATATTTGAAATGAAATAGCAAACTCGAGCTTGATGCCCGAGCAAGAAACACCGCTACAAAGACTATAAATAGCTGCAAAGATCTCCTTTAAATGCTCTAATATACATCTGAAAAAAAGATTCAAATCTATGCTCAATCTGGCTTGACGCAGAAAGGAAAGTCATTCAATATAGGTTGTATCAGCTTTTTACCTTTGGATGTAGAATGTTATCTGAGATATATAATATGGCTGCAGATGCTTGCTGCCCTAATCAATCAGACTTTGTAGATGAATATCCAAACACAGAGACAAATGCATCAGTTTCTGCAACACAGAGTCATCTTTCGCACGATGCTAAAACATTAAACCAATTACCTTATCATGATGTGCCGTCAAATGACTGCGTAATTTGTATTCATGAGCATATCGCTTGCCACAATATGTACACGTATGGTAGTTCTCCAAAGTGTGCGTCCTCATGTGATTGCGCAAATTGAAATCAAGGGAGAATGCCTATGGTTCAATGATATTTAAAACTAATGAGAAAAGATCTCAGGTAAACTCAGATGCAAAATAATATTGAACAGAACAAAGCTTACTTTTCTACATCCTTCGAAACTGCATACGAAGTGTTTTTCTCCAATATGGATTAGATGATGTCTCTTCAACTTTGAACTATCCATAAATCGCTGCACATTACACAACACCACCCAAATGAGAACCATCAAATCTATAAAAGGACAATTCAAGTCAATTCTTTGGACTAATGGTGAAGATTGCAAAACGACAATTATGCAAGCATAATTCAAGAGATTACCACTGACCCACTTCAATAAAGAGCACTTCCCATTGCCAAGAACAGTATCCTGAGTCACCCTGAAAAACCTGCAAGACATGAATATAAGAAAATGCGCTTATGCATTTGGCATGCATGCTAAAACCAAGACTTTGTTACAGTCTAAATAATACAGGAAACTGCAATACTAAAAATGCCACAAAATTCACTAATTTATCATGTACTAAAAGATGGATGAGAAAGACAAATTTGCGAAGAAATGAAAGAAACCATTTGCCTAGTGACAGGTACAGAGTTTCAACGCAAAAGCTCAAAACCGACCTGTTTGTGCGGACGCAGAACTTGATGGTCTACCGGAACCTGCCTTTTATTCAAAAGATCCATGCTTGGAAGACAAACTCTAATAGCTTAAAAGATCCATGCTTCTAACATCCCTGCTCCTCTATATACAGGGCCCTTATTTTGCAGCTGAAGCATTTTTTAGCTGTAAGTTGTGCTGAAGAAAACCCATATGATTTTCGCAATAAACAGGCTTGCATGCAGCTAATTAAATAAAAATCAAATGCACATTGCCAATGTGAAACTCATTAATGAAGATCCAGACAAAGAGAACATACCTTGTTAGTAGCAGATGCAGAAGAGATGGCCGTGCAAAGCAATAGGCCGTCGGTCGCTGGTGCTATATGAGACATAACATAGATGCAGGAGAGATGGTCGTGCAAGGTATGAGGAAACCTAAGAAGCAGCTGAAAAGAACTGTGATAATGCAATGACGAATCTGCCGCCATGGTGGCATCTACCGGGACTCATCAACAGAAGGATTATCTATTCTCTGCTCAGCTTTTGTGATCTTCACCTCTGAGAACTTCGAACATAAATTTACTGGCAATCTTAGTGTGCCGTTTAACAGCAAAAGCGCAGTCGAATCCTCGTCCCCTTGATCTTCCTCACCTAAACCAATCGGGGTATAATATTCTCGAAAAGAGATGACATGTTGAAGTAAGGCCCCTACGACGTGCTTTCGCGGGTCAAAACTGACCATAGCTTGAAAGGGGGGAGGCTGAAGAAAGGATGGGGACTTGGCTCGGGTGAAAGCCATAGCTGAGAACCACGAAGGTGTATTGACAAACAAAAGGACTAACCCCTAAGCAGCCTTTCAGTAGGTGTGGCCATAGCTTGAGAACCATTTCGAGCAAGGCGAAAAAAAAAATCAAAGGCACAGTTAATATTTTAACTCAAACGTCCGATCTAGGGCTGGATCCAAACAATAACTAAAAACATTATAATAAGCTAACTTTGATTTCATAATCAACATTATAATCACAAGACCTATCCATAGGAGTGCAGCGGCCGTTTAAATATGCTTTTATTTGAGAGTGAACTTCGAGACCTCCAGCTTACTAAGCGGGTGCTCTACACAAGCCCGAGCTACCACAGCTTCAACACCTCAGATTATAACAACATATATCACTTTCACCTCCACTTTCTTTTGCACACTCTCGATGGGACTCGAACCCACAATCTCTTGATTAGAAGTCAAATGCCTTATCCATTAGGCCACGAGAGCCTTGCAATTTTGATTTGATAATCAACAATATAATCACAGAACCAAGCCATATGAGTACGCATCTTCCTTTTAATATTACCTAACCAATTGAGATATAAGCCAAAAGTTACTACTAGTAGTCAAAGCCACATCTTATGGGCAAGAAAAGATTCACGGTAGATGACGTAAATGAGTAGATATCCAAGATAATTGAATCTAAACAATCATTCTGTCGGTCTCTTGCCATAGCAATATGTAGATGAGGTCACGAGTCAATTGCCACTTAAATGAAAAAAAACTTAATAGTGAAGAACATATCGTAATGCATGTTGCCAAAAAATATCAAGAGAAGCATTATTGGGTAAAACAACCAAGTACAAGTCACTTCTTCCTAGCATATCAATAAAGAGATTTGATGCGTTTAGAAATGAAACTCCTCATTATCACTTTGCTTTCATTGAGAGTCGAACTCAAGACCTCCCGCTTACTAAACGGGTGCTCTAACCAACTGAGCTACAAAAGCTTCAACACCTCTGTTTAAAAAAAATATATATCAATTACACCTCCACTTTCTTTTTGCACACTCTCGATGGGACTCGAACCCACAATCTCTTGATTAGAAGTCAAATGCCTTATCCATTAGGCCACGAGAACCTTCTAACTTTGATTTCATAATCAACATTATAATCACAAGACCTATCCATAGGAGTACGCGGCTTCGTTTAAATATGCCTTAGAGTCGAACTCGAGACCTCCCGCTTACTAAACGGGTGCTCTACACAACTGAGCTACCAAAGCTTCAACACCTCAGATTATAACAACATATATCACTTTCACCTCCACTTTCTTTTGCACACTCTCGATGGGACTCGAACCCACAATCTCTTGATTAGAAGTCAAATGCCTTATCCATTAGGCCACGAGAGCCTTGCAATTTTGATTTGATAATCAACAATATAATCACAGAACCAAGCCATATGAGTACGCATCTTCCTTTTAATATTACCTAACCAATTGAGATATAAGCCAAAAGTTACTACTAGTAGTCAAAGCCACGTCTTATGGGCAAGAAAAGATTCATGGTAGATGACGTAAATGAGTAGATATCCAAGATAATTGAATCTAAACAATCATTCTCACGTCGGTCTCTTGCCATAGCAATATGTAGATGAGGTCACGAGTCAATTGCCACTTAAACGAAAAAAAAATTAATAGTGAAAAAAAAACTTAATAGTGAAGAACATATCGTAATGCATGTTGCCAAAAAATATCAAGAGAAGCATTATTGGGTAAAACAACCAAGTACAAGTCACTTCTTCCTAGCATATCAATAAAGAGATTTGATGCGTTTAGAAATGAAACTCCTTGCAGGCCATTATCACTTTGCTTTCATTGAGAGTCGAACTCAAGACCTCCCGCTTACTAAACGGGTGCTCTAACCAACTGAGCTACAAAAGCTTCAACACCTCTGTTTAAAAAAAATATATCAATTACACCTCCACTTTCTTTTTGCACACTCTCGATGGGACTCGAACCCACAATCTCTTGATTAGAAGTCAAATGCCTTATCCATTAGGCCACGAGAGCCTTGCAATTTTGATTTGATAATCAACAATATAATCACAAAACCAATCCATAGGAGTCTGCGGCTTCGTTTAAATATGCTTTTATTTGAGAGTCGAACTTCGAGACCTCCCAGCTTACTAAGCGGGTGCTCTACACAAGCCTGAGCTACCAAAGCTTTAACACCTCAGATTATAACAACATATATCAATTACACCTCCACTTTCTTTTTGCACACTCTCGATGGGACTCGAACCCACAATCTCTTGATTAGAAGTCAAATGCCTTATCCATTAGGCCACGAGAGCCTTGCAATTTTGATTTGATAATCAACAATATAATCACAGAACCAAGCCATATGAGTACGCATCTTCCTTTTAATATTACCTAACCAATTGAGATATAAGCCAAAAGTTACTACTAGTAGTCAAAGCCACGTCTTATGGGCAAGAAAAGATTCACGGTAGATGACGTAAATGAGTAGATATCCAAGATAATTGAATCTAAACAATCATTCTCACGTCGGTCTCTTGCCATAGCAATATGTAGATGAGGTCACGAGTCAATTGCCACTTAAACTAAAAAAAAATTAATAGTGAAGAACACATCGTAATGCATGTTGCCAAATATCAAGAGAAGCATTATTGGGTAAAACAACCAAGTACAAGTCACTTCTTCCTAGCATATCAATAAAGAGATTTGATGCGTTTAGAAATGAAACTCCTTGCAGGCCATTATCACTTTGCTTTCATTGAGAGTCGAACTCAAGACCTCCCGCTTACTAAACGGGTGCTCTAACCAACTGAGCTACAAAAGCTTCAACACCTCTGTTTAAAACAAGTATATCAATTACACCTCCACTTTCTTTTTGCACACTCTCGATGGGACTCGAACCCACAATCTCTTGATTAGAAGTCAAATGCCTTATCCATTAGGCCACGAGAGCCTTCCAACTTTGATTTCATAATCAACATTATAATCACAAGACCTATCCATAGGAGTACGCGGCTTCGTTTAAATATGCTTTCTTTGAGAGTCGAACTCTAGACCTCCCGCTTACTAAACGGGTGCTCTACACAACTGAGCTACCACAGCTTCAACACCTCAGATTATAATAACATATATCACTTTCACCTCCACTTTCTTTTGCACACTCTCGATGGGACTCGAACCCACAATCTCTTGATTAGAAGTCAAATGCCTTATCCATTAGGCCACGAGAGCCTTGCAATTTTGATTTGATAATCAACAATATAATCACAGAACCAAGCCATATGAGTACGCATCTTCCTTTTAATATTACCTAACCAATTGAGATATAAGCCAAAAGTTACGTCTTATGGGCAAGAAAAGATTCACGGTAGATGACGTAAATGAGTAGATATCCAAGATAATTGAATCTAAACAATCATTCTCACGTCGGTCTCTTGCCATAGCAATATGTAGATGAGGTCACGAGTCAATTGCCACTTAAATGAAAAAAAACGGGTGCTCTACACATCGTAATGCATGTTGCCAAAAAATATCAAGAGAAGCATTATTGGGTAAAACAACCAAGTACAAGTCACTTCTTCCTAGCATATCAATAAAGAGATTTGATGCGTTTAGAAATGAAAACTCCTTAAAAAGGCCATTATCACTTTGCTTTCATTGAGTCAAACTCAAGACCTCCCGCTTACTAAGCGGGTGCTCTAACCAAGCCCGAGCTACAAAAGCTTCAACACCTCTGTTTAAAAAAAAATATATATCAATTACACCTCCACTTTCTTTTTGCACACTCTCGATGGGACTCGAACCCACAATCTCTTGATTAGAAGTCAAATGCCTTATCCATTAGGCCACGAGAACCTTCCAACTTTGATTTCATAATCAACATTATAATCACAAAACCTATCCATAGGAGTATGCGGCTTTGTTTAAATATGCTTTTTATTGAGAGAGTCGAACTTCGAGACCTCCCGCTTACTAAATGGGTGCTCTACACAACTGAGCTACCACAGCTTCAACACCTCAGATTATAATAACATATATAACTTTCACCTACACTTTCTTTTTGCACACTCTCGATGGGACTCGAACCCACAATCTCTTGATTAGAAGTCAAATGCCTTATCCATTAGGCCACGAGAGCCTTGCAATTTTGATTTGATAATCAACAATATAATCATGAGAACCAAGCCATATGATGCGCATCTTCCTTTTAATATTACCTAACCAATTGAGATATAAGCCAAAAGTTACTACTAGTAGTCAAAGCCCGTCTTATGGGCAAGAAAAGATTCACGGTAGATGGCGTAAATGAGTAGATATCCAAGATAATTGAATCTAAACAATCATTCTCTCGTCGGTCTCTTGCCATAGCAATATGTAGATGAGGGTCGCGAGTCAATTGCCACTTAAATGAAAAAAAACTTAATAGTGAAGAACATATCGTAATGCATGTTGCAAAAAATATCAAGAGAAGCATTATTGGGTAAAACAACCAAGTACAAGTCACTTCTTCCTAGCATATCAATAAAGAGATTTGATCGTTTAGAAATGAAACTCCTTGCAGGCCCATTATCACTTTGCTTTCATTGAGAGTCGAACTCAAGACCTCCAGCTTACTAAGCGGGTGCTCTAACCAAGCTGAGCTACAAAAGCTTCAACACCTCTGTTGAAAAAAAATATATATCAATTACACCTCCACTTTCTTTTTGCACACTCTCGATGGGACTCGAACCCACAATCTCTTGATTAGAAGTCAAATGCCTTATCCATTAGGCCACGAGAGCCTTCAAATTTTGATTTCATAATCAACAATATAATCACAAAACCAATCCATATGAGTCGCGGCTTTGTTTAAATATGCTTTTCCATTTGAAGTCGAACTTCGAGACCTCCAGCTTACTAAGCGGGTGCTCTACACAGCCCGAGCTACCACGGCTTCAACACCTCAGTTATAATAACATATATCACTTTCACCTCCACTTTCTTTTGCACACTCTCGATGGGACTCGAACCCACAATCTCTTGATTAGAAGTCAAATGCCTTATCCATTAGGCCACGAGAGCCTTGCAATTTTGATTTGATAATCAACAATATAATCACAGAACCAAGCCATATGAGTACGCATCTTCCTTTTAATATTACCTAACCAATTGAGATATAAGCCAAAAGTTACTACTAGTAGTCAAAGCCACGTCTTATGGGCAAGAAAAGATAAACGATAGATGCCGTAAATGAGTAGATATTCAAGATAATTGAATCTAAACAATCATTCTCACGTTGGTCTCTTGCTATAGCAATATGTAGATGAGGTCACGAGTCAATTGCCACTTAAATGAAAAAAAATTAGTAGTGAAGAACACATCGTAATGCATGTTGCCAAATATCAAGAGAAGCATTATTGGGTAATACAACCAAGTACAAGTCACTTCTTCCTAGCATATCAATAAAGACATTTGATGCGTTTAGAAATGAAACTCCTTGCAGGCCATTATCACTTTGCTTTCATTGAAAGTCGAACTCAAGACCTCCCGCTTACTCAACGGGTGCTCTAAACAATGAGCTACCAAAGCTTCGACACCTCTATTTAAAAAAATATATATCAATTACACCTCCACTTTCTTTTTGCACACTCTCGATGGGACTCGAACCCACAATCTCTTGATTAGAAGTCAAATGCCTTATCCATTAGGCCACGAGAGCCTTCCAACTTTGATTTCATAATCAACATTATAATCACAAGACCTATCCATAGGAGTACGCAGCTTCGTTTAAATATGCTTTTATTTGAGAGTCGAACTCGAGACCTCCAGCTTACTAAACGGGTGCTCTACACAACTGAGCTACCAAAGCTTGAACACCTCAGATTATAACAACATATATCACTTTCACCTCCACTTTCTTTTGCACACTCTTGATGGGACTCGAACCCACAATCTCTTGATTAGAAGTCAAATGCCTTATCCATTAGGCCACGAGAGCCTTGCAATTTTGATTTGATAATCAACAATATAAATCTGAGAACCAAGCCATATGAGTAATGCATCTTCCTTTTAATATTACCTAACCAATTGAGATATAAGCCAAAAGTTACTACTAGTAGTCAAAGCCACGTCTTATGGGCAAGAAAAGATTCACGGTAGATGGCGTAAATGAGTAGATATCAAGATAATTGAATCTAAACAATCATTCTCACGTCGGTCTCTTGCCATAGCAATATGTAGATGAGGTCACGAGTCAATTGCCATAAGCGAAAAAAAATTGAATAGTGAAGAACACATCGTAATGCATGTTGCCAAAAAAATATCAAGAGAAGCATTATTGGGTAAAACAACCAAGTACAAGTCACTTCTTCCTAGCATATCAATAAAGAGATTTGATCGTTTAGAAATGAAACTCCTTGTAGGCCATTATCACTTTGCTTTCATTGAGAGTCGAACTCAAGACCTCCCGCTTACTAAACGGGTGCTCTAACCAACTGAGCTATAAAAGCTTCAACACCTCTGTTTAAAAAAAAATATATCAATTACACCTCCACTTTCTTTTTGCACATCTCTTGATTAAAGAAGTCAAATGCCTTATCCATTAGGCCACGAGAACCTTCCAACTTTGATTTCATAATCCTATATTATAAAATTATGATGTATGTCTGTCTTGAGTCTCGCCCTAAAATTGGATGGCTTAGATTGAAGCCCTAAATCGGGGGTCCTGGAAGAGGGAAAATTGGTTCTCTCCGTGATCAAGGAGTGGAGAAGGAAGCGATTGCCGGACCTACTTGCCTTACCATCAATTGCTTACGCTCTTTGAAATTCTTTTAGCACAAAACAAAGCGAGGGGATTGCGAGCAAAAAGCGAGTGGTCAATATGAGCCTCGAACATAGTCATTAGCCCTAAATCGAGACAATTCAAGATCTTTCTACCCGCCGAAGCTAAGAGAATGGGTCGGATGGATGTAGATTAGGACTAGGGCGATCATCTTAGCCGTGGTTGGAGCAGGATGGTGCCCGGCCTACTTTGAATGCCTTTCAAAGACCGTGTTGGTAATGCTCCCGCCCAAAAAAGGTAGGCGTCTGGGGAATCACCGCAACTAAGCTTGCATTTTGGGGTAGACTTCGTGCTTGCAACTATCCATCATTTGCAGAGGTAAGTTTTGGCATTTGCAGACGTCTGTTGGTACATCCTTATATTCAAAAAAAGTGGTCCAATAAACTGTATTTCATTTATGCTTTGTGGCAGAGGCCAAAGTTTGCAGAGTGATGGTGTAAAGAGCAAGATTCGAAAAGGAGATGCTTAAAATCTAGGAAGGTTACCACAATCTTGAAGCCTCAAAATGGTAGGATATAAATTTTGTAGTATCATAGATAGAAAAAGCACCATGGAACCGAAAATGAAGTATGTTTAGTTTGAAGAAGGGAGATATTGCAAAATAATACCATGCCACCCCTTTTGATGCTTGAAAGACTTGTAGAATAGCTCTAGGTTCCATGCTTAGAGAACTTCATGTTTGAACCTGTTTTTTCGCGTGAGATTAAATTTGTTTGTTGGCACTATGGAGCTTGATTTCTACTCTGCATTTTTGTAATGTAGCACATATGGGGACGAGATTAGAGAAACCGTAGTACACCGAGATAAAATGCTTCTTTGGCTTGAACATGAATGCTTAGAAGTCATACTGTCCGAAGGTAGATAGTGCTAGCCAAGCCAGAGCTCTCCTTCGTCAAGCTCTTGAAATCAACAGTAGCCCCAAACGCAGGTATGACCTTCTTTAGATTTCCATTTGCAAGCAAATAGGCACATCTAAGAGAAAAAATATCCTTGCTTGACTTTTCTGTTTTATGCCCAGCAATGGGTTTTAAACAAAAGTCATCAAAAGTAGCTGAGGAATGTTGCAAAGGACTTGGTAATCTCACATGCATTAGCCCAGAGACATCAGGTCGTTGTTCATGGGATCTTCATTTGTGTTTTCTTTGGTGCAGGCTAACCCAACTCATGAAGAACACATGACGCAGATTAAAGGCAAGTACCATTGATGGAGGGCCATCTCTGTAAGCTGCTTACTACCATTCTAAGTGTTTTAACATTTTGGTATCCATGTCTGCTATGGTATTTTTCAAACTTATTTAGCATCAAGCTGGCAAATCTGGTCTAGGTAGACTCATGCGACTCATGTTGCAGAATGCATGTATGTTGGCTAATTCATGCATTTTAGTTCTTTGTTTCATTCGTGTATTTAAAATTCATATAACATGATTTAGACTGCAAAGACCTCCTGAAACAGATTGGTCCTTTGGTGTATTAAGGATACTCAAGCTAGAGCCATCAGGGCATTTGCCAATGCTGGAGGTGTAATTTATGGCAGAGATGGAACTCCGATATCACTCTGCTAACCTTGAAGGAATTGTTATCAGATGTGATGAAGTTTCTGCTACAGCATGCCCCTATGATCAGTTTATGCTATTTTTACCTTTTTTTTCAGCCTTTGTTTATGCTTAAAATTCCATCTGCTTATTGTAGCTCCTTGCTCAGGTGGTAGCCAAGCTGCGAATGCCTTTTTCTTTTTCAAACATGGTTCTTTGGCATATAGCCAGCCCTCTTGTAAGTCTTAAGCTTGAAGATGAGCGTTTTAAAGATCATACGCATTCATCTACCATATTTCGATATTCTTCCATATATGCTTGACCATTTAAATTACTTACGATTGGGCATGGAGCAATTTAAAATTTGATGAGGGTGGTAAAAGAACATCGTCAAGATCTTGGATAGTGTGACCAAGTTGTATTCATAAGATTGGAATTTCAAGGGTCTTTCAACACTGTAGATGCCAGTAGGTAGTGAAACATTCTCATCACATACATGTACAGTGTGCCAATAACATTCCTTTTTTTGAAGAGGCCAATAACATTTTTGTAATTCTCAAACTTAACAATATGCTGAATATGAGAGGCATCATGATCTGGGCCAAGCTTTTGTAGTAGGGCGTAAATAAAAGTCAAATTGAATTTTCAACAGAGTAGTGGCAGTTTTGAAGTATATTGATGGCGATGATGTGGAGGATTTAAGACATGTTCTGCATTGTATTTTATTTGTTAGTAGGCCAATAACATTTTCGTAATTCTGAGACTTGACAATATGCTGAATATGAAGGGCATTATGATCTGGGTCAAGCTTTTGTCTCAGTCATCTCTTAGTTTGTTCTCTTTTCTTCTTCTAACACAATCTCTTGGCAGATTCTTGGTATGACATTCGATGTTGCTTGCCATAGACAAAAGCTTCAGTGCCTATGCAAAGCATATCTCTCTACATTGTTAAGCATTCCTTTAGTTGGAATAATTAATATACTCTTTGAAAAGAGCGAGTTTACGAGTGATACATGTAGAAAGATGTGGATTTGATACACGTAGAAAGACGTGGATGCAACAAACAAGGGTATATGATTAAATTATTTTTGTTCTATGAAGCATTTGTATTAAATTATCTAGGAGAAAATATAAAGACTATTCTTAGATTCAATCAACATGATTAGAGTTTTCCCTATCTTATCATTCTATTTATTGTAAAAAGTAGCACTCAATGATAATTTAGCTCATGTACAATGGAATCCTTAGATTGTTCTAGGT
The DNA here is from genome assembly GCA_021234155.1 of Isoetes taiwanensis. Classification (NCBI taxonomy): domain Eukaryota; kingdom Viridiplantae; phylum Streptophyta; class Lycopodiopsida; order Isoetales; family Isoetaceae; genus Isoetes; species Isoetes taiwanensis. The sequence goes on along the minus strand of JAJEKV010000059.1, from coordinate 6,118,775 downwards.
TTCTACAATACTACAAACTTATGAGTGTTAATATTGCTCATTCATTTACAATGTCTAAATACGAAACAAGTTTGATATACGGTTCTCAAATTTGCAAGTATGTAACACATTACTACCAAAAACCTTACCCCAACAACACTCATGAACAAATACTCTTTGTGTACAAATATGAAATACATGGAGTGCCCACCGAAGGTGGGCACTTTACTAGTCAATATTATAATCACAAGACCTATCCATAGGAGTACGCGGCCGTTTAAATATGCTTTACTAACGAGAGTATAACTCGAGACCTCCCGCTTCTTGAGCAGGTGCTCTACACAACCGAGCTACCACGGCTTCAACACCTCAGATTATAATAACATATATCACTTTCACCTCCACTTTCTTTTGCACACTCTCGATGGGACTCGAACCCACAATCTCTTAGATTAGAAGTCAAATGCATTATCCATTAGGCCACGAGAGCCTTGCAATTTTGATTTGACTAGTAATGGTGCCCGGCGTTCTTTGGCGTAAGTTGAGTAATACAACCAAGTACAAGTCACTTCTTCCTAGCATATCAGTAAAGAGATTTGATGCGTTTAGAAATGAAACTCCTTGCAGGCCATTATCACTTTGCTTTCATTGAGAGTCGAACTCAAGACCTCAGCTTACTAAGCGGGTGCTCTAACCAAGCCCCGAGCTACAAAAGCTTCAACACCTCTATTTAAAAAAAAATATATCAATTACACCTCCACTTTCTTTTTGCACACTCTCGATGGGACTCGAACCCACAATCTCTTGATTAGAAGTCAAATGCCTTATCCATTAGGCCACGAGAACCTTCCAATTTTGATTTAATAATCAACAATATAATCACAAGACCTATCCATAGGATTACGCGGCTTCGTTTAAATATGCTTTCTTTGAGAGTCGAACTCGAGACCTCCGCTTACTAAGCGGGTGCTCTACACTGGCCCGAGCTACCAAAGCTTGAACACCTCAGATTATAACAACATATATCACTTTCACCTCCACTTTCTTTTGCACACTCTCGATGGGACTCGAACCCACAATCTCTTGATTAGAAGTCAAATGCCTTATCCATTAGGCCACGAGAGCCTTGCAATTTTGATTTGATAATCAACAATATAATCACAGATCAAGCCATATGAGTACGCATCTTCCTTTTAATATTACCTAACCAATTGAGATATAAGCCAAAAGTTACTACTAGTAGTCAAAGCCACATCTTATGGGCAAGAAAAGATTCACGGTAGATGACGTAAATGAGTAGATATCCAAGATAATTGAATCTAAACAATCATTCTCACGTCGGTCTCTTGCCATAGCAATATGTAGATGAGGTCACGAGTCAATTGCCACTTAAACGAAAAAAATTGAATAGTGAAGAACACATCGTAATGCATGTTGCCAAATATCAAGAGAAGCATTATTGGGTAAAACAACCAAGTACAAGTCACTTCTTCCTAGCATATCAATAAAGAGATTTGATGCGTTTAGAAATGAAACTCCTTGTAGGCCATTATCACTTTGCTTTCATTGAGAGTCGAACTCAAGACCTCCCGCTTACTAAACGGGTGCTCTAACTAACTGAGCTATAAAAGCTTCAACACCTCTGTTTAAAAAAAAATATATCAATTACACCTCCACTTTCTTTTTGCACATCTCTTGATTAGAAGTCAAATGCCTTATCCATTAGGCCACGAGAACCTTCCAACTTTGATTTCATAATCCTATATTATAAAATTATGATGTATGTCTGTCTTGAGTCTCGCCCTAAAATTGGATAGCTTAGATTGAAGCCCTAAATCGGGCGGTCCTGGGAGAGGGAAAATTGGTTCTCTCCGTGATCAAGGAGTGGAGAAGGAAGCGATTGCCGGACCTACTTGCCTTACCATCAATTGCTTCTGCTCTTTGAAATTCTTTTAGCACAAAACAAAGCAGGGGATTGCAGGCAAAAGCAGGGTCAGTATGAGCCTCAGAACATAGTCATTCAACTTCGCCCTAAATCAGACAATTCAGATCTTTCTACCCATCGAAGCTAAGAGAATGGGTCGGATGGATGTAGATTAGGACTAGGACGATCATCTTAGCCGTGGTTGGAGCAGGATGGTGCCGGCCTACTTTGAATGCCTTTGCTGCAGCTGTGTTCGATAATGCTCCCGCCCAAAAAGGTAGACGTCGGAGGAATCACCTGCAACTAAGCTTGCATTTTGGGGTAGACTTCGTGCTTGCAACTATCCATCATTTGCAGAGGTAAGTTTTGGCATTTGCAGACGTCTGTTGGTACATCCTTATATTCAAAAAAAGTGGTCCAATAAGCTGTATTTCATTTATGCTTTGTGGCAGAGGCCAAAGTTTGCAGAGTGATGGTGTAAAGAGCAAGATTCAAAAAGGAGATGCTTAAAATCTAGGAAGGTTACCACAATCTTGAAGCCTCAAAATGGTAGGATATAAATTTTGTAGTAGCATAGATAGAAAAAGCACCATGGAACCGAAAATGAAGTATGTTTAGTTTGAAGAAGGGAGATATTGCAAAATAATACCATGCCACCCCTTTTGATGCAGTCGTAGACTGTAGAGGCCAACTGCGGTTCCATGCTTAGAGAACTTCATGTTTGAACCTGTTTTTTGCGTAGATTAAATTTGTTTGTTGGCACTATGGAGCTTGATTTCTACTCTGTTTTTGTAATGTAGCACATATGGGACGAGATTAGAGAAACCGTAGTACACCGAGATTAAATGCTTCTTTGGCTTGAACATGAATGCTTAGAAGTCATACTGTCCGAAGGTAGATAGTGCTAGCCAAGCCAGAGCTCTCCTTCGTCAAGCTCTTGCAATCAACAGTAGCCCCAAACGCAGGTACGACCTTCTTTAGATTTCCATTTGCAAGCAAATAGGCACATCTAAGAGAAAAAAATATCCTTGCAGAAAGCTTTTCCTGTTTATGCCAGCAATGGGTTTTAAACAAAAGTCATCAAAAGTAGCTGAGGAATGTTGCAAAGGACTTGGTAATCTCACAGGCATTAGCCCAGAGACATCAGGTCGTTGTTCATGGGATCTTCATTTGTGTTTTCTTTGGTGCAGGCTAACCCAACTCATGAAGAACACATAACGCAGATTAAAGGCAAGTTCCATTGATGGAGGGCCATCTCTGTAAGCTGCTTACTACCATTCTAAGTGTTTTAACATTTTGGTATCCATGTCTGCTATGGTATTTTTCAAACTTATTTAGCATCAAGCTGGCAAATCTGGTCTAGGTAGACTCATGCGACTCATGTTGCAGAATGCATGTATGTTGGCTAATTCATGCATTTTAGTTCTTTGTTTCATTCGTGTATTTAAAATTCATATAACATGATTTAGACTGCAAAGACCTCCTGAAACAGATTGGTCCTTTGGTGTATTAAGGATACTCAAGCTAGAGCCATCAGGGCATTTGCCAATGCTGGAGGTGTAATTTATGGCAGAGATGGAACTCCGATATCACCGCTAACCTTGAAGGAATTGTTATCAGATGTGATGAAGTTTCTGCTACAGCATGCCCCTATGATCAGTTTATGCTATTTTTACCTTTTTTTTCAGCCTTTGTTTATGTTTAAAATTCCATCTGCTTATTGTAGCTCCTTGCTCAGGTGGTAGCCAAGCTGCGAATGCCTTTTTCTTTTTCAAACATGGTTGCTGGCATATAGCCTGGCCTACTGTAAGTCTTAAGCTTGAAGATGAACGTTTTAAAGATCCTTCTGCATTCATCTACCATATTTCTGATATTCTTCCATATATGCTTGACCATTTAAATTACTTACAGTGGGCATGGAGCAATTCAAAGCTGATGAGGGTGGTAAAAGAACATCGTCAAGATCTTGGATAGTGTGACCAAGTTGTATTCATAAGATTGGAATTTCAAGGGTCTTTCAACACTGTAGATGCCAGTAGGTAGTGAAACATTCTCATCACATACATGTACAGTGTGCCAATAACATTCCTTTTTTTGAAGAGGCCAATAACATTTTTGTAATTCTCAGACTTGACAATATGCTGAATATGAGAGGCATCATGATCTGTGACAAGCTTTTTGTAGTAGGGCGTAAATAAAAGTCAAATTGAATTTTCAACAAGAGTAGTGGCGGTTTTGAAGTATATTGATGGCGATGATGTGGAGGATTTAAGACATGTTCGCATTGTATTTTATTTGTTAGTAGGCCAATAACATTTTTGTAATTCTGAGACTTGACAATATGCTGAATATGAAGGGCATTATGATCTGGGTCAAGCTTTTGTCTCAGTCATCTCTTAGTTTGTTCTCTTTTCTTCTTCTAACACAATCTCTTGGCAGATTCTTGGTATGACATTCGATGTTGCTTGCCATAGACAAAAGCTTCAGTGCCTATGCAAAGCATATCTCTCTACATTGTTAAGCATTCCTTTAGTTGGAATAATTAATATACTCTTTGAAAAGAGCGAGTTTACGAAAGTGATACATGTAGAAAGATGTGGATTTGATACACGTAGAAAGACGTGGATGCAACAAACAAGGGTATATGATTAAATTATTTTTGTTCTATGAAGCATTTGTATTAAATTATCTAGGAGAAAATATAAAGACTATTCTTAGATTCAATCAACATGATTAGAGTTTTCCCTATCTTATCATTCTATTTATTGTAAAAAGTAGCACTCAATGATAATTTAGCTCATGTACAATGGAATCCTTAGATTGTTCTAGGTTTCTACAATACTACAAACTTATGAGTGTTAATATTGCTCATTCATTTACAATGTCTAAATACGAAACAAGTTTGATATACGGTTCTCAAATTTGCAAGTATGTAACACATTACTACCAAAAACCTTACCCCAACAACACTCATGAACAAATACTCTTTGTGTACAAATATGAAATACATGGAGTGCCCACCGAAGGTGGGCACTTTACTAGTCAATATTATAATCACAAGACCTATCCATAGGAGTACGCGGCTTCGTTTAAATATGCTTTCGCTGAGAGTCGAACTCGAGACCTCCCGCTTACTGAACGGGTGCTCTACACAACTGAGCTACCACAGCTTCAACACCTCAGATTATAATAACATATATCACTTTCACCTCCACTTTCTTTTGCACACTCTCGATGGGACTCGAACCCACAATCTCTTGATTAGAAGTCAAATGCATTATCCATTAGGCCACGAGAGCCTTGCAATTTTGATTTGATAATCAACAATATAATCACAGAACCAAGCCATATGAGTACGCATCTTCCTTTTAATATTACCTAACCAATTGAGATATAAGCCAAAAGTTACTACTAGTAGTCAAAGGGGGGATTTTTATTAGAGGGTTTTTTTCATGATGGCAAAGAGGGTTAAATACCAAAAAAAGAAAGTTAAAATTTATAAATTTGCACCTGACAACTTAGAATGAATAAGCATTTCATGAGACATAGTGCACACTTCGCTTAATAATTAATATGAAGATAACATTAACATATGGAAATAATTTCAAAGAGATATGTTACGTAGGACTAAACAGGACATCAACGAAGGATTAATCGTAGGACATCATCTGTGATCACAGGTTGGATGACGTCTAAATGCAATCTAGGGTCATGGTTCAATATCTTGGCCAGAACAAACATCAGATGTTTGCATGGAGTATATTGTTGTTTTGCTGTTCTAGCCAAGAAATCTGCACATGTGCACTCTGGATATTTGCAGATTCTCACTTTGTAAGTTTCATTTGGTCTTCTAATACAATACTCGACATCTAACTGAGGTGTGATGACTTTCATTGAAAGCACTTGACATTCGAATTGCAGAGCTTGTTCAAGTCTAACTTCTGCTTCCTTCCCCAACTTTGTTCTTTTATTCATACGTTTTCCAAACCGCACCATAACTGTCATTGAGTTGCTCGCCGTGGTGGATTCATTTTGCATGCAAGGATTGCCTGGGTTGATCCCTCTAATTGAGTAGTTCCCCCTCTCTAATACTCCCAACTCTTCACTGCTTAGTTTGACCCCAATACTGACTGGCCAATCAGCTGGTCTAGCTGGCACATGTAATATGTTAGTAGAGGGATACCAAGTGTGTTGCACATGTTCAGGACAAAACCAAAACTTTTGCACGACTTCCCTTCCATTTGCTGTCCTTGCCCCTGTGAAACATGGTGCTGCCGTTGATCTAGTAATGATCTTATTGATAAAGGAGTTGCACTTCCTACCATTTGGTCCTAATTTTCCCTGGCACTTCACTCTACTACCTGGTTCAGTTCTTCTAATAGCCCACTCTTCTTGAGGTACATCAAACTCATGAACAATATAGGTAGCTTCATCAAACACTATATTACGTCTTATTGATGCATCAATTCTGATTCTAGACCGAGTGTGAGCCCTCTTATCTGGTCGATGGCTACCTGATCCATTGTCCCTATTGTACTCTGAACTATCTCTTGTCCGCTTAAGAACTGTCTGATTATTCCCTCCAGAACCTGGATTTGTGGCACGAATTCCAGTATGCAAAGAGATGAATTAAGCGCATTGACACAAACCCGAAGGACTTACCATCTTTGCTAAGCGGGAGTGCTTATTCTTCGAATCAGTGTGGCCAGTCCAGGACCTGTGCCAACAAAATTGTGATCTCTGTGTGATTTACACTTTGCACTTTGCAGTACAGATTCAGTGAGATCATGTAGACAAGCATCATACAAACTTATCTTACTAACATAACCTCTTGAAGCTAACCAACTTGCATGCACAGATTCAGACATATTTGTGTTTGGTATCTGAGCTGCTGTAATTAGATCAACACCATCATGCATGAAATTTCCCCACCTACTAGCCCTTTGATGCCACCATGCAAGCCAAGATCCTAATGAAGGTAGGTCTCCTGGATTGGCTCTTCCTGGCCACCATGTGATAATATTATGATAAGCAATCTCAGCTTCATTCAAAGATGTTGCTAATCTCCATGCTCTGCATAAAGTTAAATGCTCTTGTCTATGTTCTTGTGTAATATATTTATTTGTATGCCTTTGAAGACACTGCTCCCAGTGAAATTGACATCCACGCTCTTTCCCTTCCATTGGTTGGCCATCATTAAATACTAGACGAACTGCATTCCAATTGGCTTGAGCTTCATCAGCCATGAATCCTCTAAATTGTGCAGGCTTGGAAGTCTTTAAGACCATCACGTTGTTTAGCTTCTTCCAAAACTTTACTTGTGAGCTGGTATCTTCAGTTTTCATTTCACATGTTGCAATGGTCAATAGACAACGCATGCTGAAAGTAATGAACAAAAACTAAATATGGTAAACTAAACAATACAAGTCACATAGATGACTGAAGTTGAATGAGTACCTAGGATCATATACATGGCAAGCCAAAGTTGTCCATCCAGGTATACGCTTAACGTGGTCAAAATGGACCCAAGCATTCTCCAAATCTCCTCCAGGACGCATCCTGTTCACAAGTTCTACTCCAGATCCAGGGCCAGTTGTTGACATTTTGAATATGTAGCATCTACCAGTAACCTCGTCGTGAAGTTGATAGGGAAAAACTGATACTTGCAATGCTGTTTTAAGTAGAGGATCTTCCCAATCTCATCTTTCTGTTGGCTACGCGTTTCTAGAGTCTTGTTTATCCATTGACGTATCCTGCAATGAAGAAATGCTTAGACTTCACGTTATATGCAATGAAGAAAAGAGAACAATGTTATTCTCTTTTGTATACTAGCCATACCTCCGTTTGTTGCAAAGAGGCTGCAATTGTTTTAGCAGTCCATCAATTTTTTCTTTGTCCCACATATGTATTTCAGAGGCTTCATCTGATGATATCAATTTATTGATCATCATTTCCATGGCAACTTCCTTTTCTATTTCTTTTGGCCCCTTTCTAAGAACAGATCCACTTGCTTTTGCTTGAACAATATTTTTACACTGAATTACTTCCTCCCGACTTGGTGGAGATCTAAATGGGTGTTCATGCTTCCCAACATGAAGGACTAATCTTGTGTGATTGGCATTATCGGGGAATACGTAATAGATTACACATTTGCATAATGAGATGCACGAAGGTTGTTCCTCACAATATTCACAAGCTAGTACACCTTCAGCCTTGGACAAAAGACCAAGCGTAGGTTGTTTCGTCAAAGTACCTTTCCATTGAACATCGTTTGGAACACCTCTAGAAAGGAAATAGTCACATGTAGGATTCATGCATCTTAGATGTCCACAACATCTAGAATATTTAACCACACCATCAAATGCACTCGTTTTCTCTGGCTTGCTCCAAATATATGGATCAAGCTTGCGTTCCATACCAGACATGGACTTGAGGACATCAGGAGGCAACTCAAAAACTAAAGTATCATTATAGTTAGGCGGTAGGTATTCAACTTCTAGTGCAAACTGTACTGACTCACAAATCTTTTTCAACTTACTTGATCCAAAACTCCAAAGAATTCTTTCAAATGTTGACCTGAGGGCTTGTTGGATCGTTTCTCGACCTTCATTAGTAGGGCTTTCAACAAAGATTGGTGCATTTGGAGTGCTTATACAAATTGGCGCTCCTTGACGAAATAAAGTTACCATTTCTTTTGCAAGTGCTTTGAAAACAACTTCACCTTTATCGTCGATTGGATTCTTCAAAGGCGCATTGAGCTTCCCCTCTCTACCGATTGAAGGATTGAATAACACACAAACCGACCAACCTGAATTGGAAACTGTCACATAGCCACTTCCTGTTCAAACAACATTCTCCATTATCAAAGTTCGAGAAGATTCTCATACGCTTTCCAGGAGAGGTGATGATCACATCGGATGCAGTGAAACTCAGAATATCACAATCGTTTAGAGCCATGACGAAGAAGAAGATTCAGAGCCAATTATCCTGTAAAATAAAAATGGGTGAGTTGGTGCAATACGTTTAACAGCACAAACGAAATAAGGAGATTATGCCATAATCACAAAATTTTGCCATGATTGCGAGATTTTATTGATTACGAGATTTTTTTCCGTTAAAGTATTGATTGGAGGAGGTTAGAATGTGTCAAATTAAATGTATAATTGCGATAAGTGGATTAAAGATATTCGCTTACAATTAAACAATAGCAAACTCTTAATTACCAAAGTAAATGTTGCACAACGAAAAAAGTAAAAGTTACACAACGAAAAAGTAAAAGTTGCACAATAGCAATCTCTTAATTACCGAAGTAAAAGTTGCACAACGGAATTTGCACAAAACTTTTCCACAAAAACTTCTACGATGTTTTTTCCCTTCTACAAACCTTTTGCACAAAAATTTTTTCTACGATGTTTTTTCTTCCTACCACAAACTTTTGCACAAAAACTTTTCTACAAGGCTTTGGAGATTTTCTAAGAGGCTTTGGAGACGGTACGCCGGCGCCCTTCCTCTAGAAAGGTAAGTCTATCTATTTCCTGAATGCTTCTATCTTCTTTTGCCCTGAACCTTTCTTAGAGATTTCTTCAAAAATCATTTCTTCAACAAGCATTTGATCGCAAGCTTTGGAGGAGGTTCGCCGGCGCCCTTCTTCTAGAAAGGCACGTCCACAGATTCTCTTTTTTTTTTCCTGGAACCTTTCTTCCACAGATTTATGCAACAGAGATTATTATTCCTGGAACCTTGCTTCCTGATTTATGCAAGAATTTTTGAGGAGGTTCGTGGCGCCCTTCCTCTGGAAAGGTAAGTTCAAACTTCTATTCTTTGTTGCACCGAAACCTTTCTTCCACAGATTTATGCCACATAAACTGTTGTGCCACATAACAGAGATAACTTCGATAAGGCATTTGATTGGACACTTTGGAGTAGGTTCGCCGGCGCCCTTCCTCGGAAAGGTAAGTCCAGCTTCTATTTTTTGTTGCCTGAAACCTTTCTTCCATGGGTTTTTGCCACATAAACTATTGTGCTTCTTAACAGAGATTTTTTCTGACAGGGCATTTCATCGTAGGTTTTGGAGGAGGTTCGCCGGCGCCCTTCCTTTGGAAAGGTAAATCTAGTTTTCTTACTGTTTAAAAATCTGCATTAAAAACCATTTCGAAAATGTCACTACCTTGCTTTCTGGGAGTGGTTCATTGGCGCCCTTGGTCTAGAAACGCTTACTAGTTTAGTTCTAGCCTCGACTTACGGGCACTCCCTCGATATATCGAAATTGGATACATCGAATTCTTTACTGCGGGGTAGCTTGATTTTCGAGAATGGAATATGAGCTATCAGTATACCTCTCTGATTGTTCTCCAAGCGGCTTGGCAGAATAATTGGAAGCAACGAACTGGCCTGCTAAGCCTAAGAAGCTTATGTAATCTTATATTATAATGTTGTGTAATGGACCGCACCCTAAATTGGACGGTCGAGGATTTGATTGACCAATGGTGGAGATGATGTGTGCGTGTCTTCAACTAAAATTTCATCTCGACTATGGCTTCAATATGAAAGGGAAAAGGAAAAAGGAAAAGGAAAAGGAAAAGGAAAAGGGAAAAGGGAAAAGGGAAAAGGGAAGGGGAAGGGAAAAGGAAAAAAGATGAAAGAGAAAAGGGAAAAAGGAAACCGAAAGGGGAAGGGAAAAGGAAAAACGATGAAAGGGAAAAGGGAAAACTATGAAAGGGAAAAGGGAAAAGGAAAAGGGGAAGGGAAAAGGAAAAAAGATGAAAGGGAAAACGGAAAACGGAAAAGGGAAAATGGAAAACGGAAAAGGGAAAAGGGAAAATGGAAAAGGAAAAGGGGACGGGAAAAGGAAAACGATGAAAGGGAAAAGGGAAAAGGGAAACGGAAAAGGGGAAGGGAAAAGGAAAAATGATGAAAGGGAAAAGGGAAAAGGGAAAAGGAAAAGGGGAAAGGAAAAGGAAAAACGATGAAAGGGAAAAGGGAAAAGGGAAAAGGGAAAAGGAAAAACGATGAAAGGGAAAAGGGAAAAGGGAAAAGGGGAAAAGGAAGAGGGGAAGGGAAAAGGAAAAACGATGAAAGGGAAAAGGAAGAGGGGAAGGGAAAAGGAAAAACGATGAAAGGGAAAAGGGAAAAGGGGAAGAGGAGAAGGGAAAAGGAAAAAAGATGAAAGGGAAAAGGGAAAAGGGAAAAGGGAAAAATGAAAAGGAATAAAGGAAAGGTAAGAGGAAAAAGGAAAGAGAAGGAGAAAAGGAAAATGGAAAGATAAAAGAAAATAGAAAAAGGAATAGAATAGGCGAGGGGGAAAGGGAACGGAAAAAGAGCACCACGAGAAGGGTAAGAAGTAAAGGTGAGAAAAGGAGAAAAAGGTAAGGGAAAATAAGAACAGGTTGCAAAGTCTATGGGAAAAAGAAAAGTAAAAAGGAAAAGAGAGGGGGAAAAGGGAAAAAGAGAACTTGGGAAAAGGGAACGAGAAAAAGAGAAAAAATGAAAGGGCGTGAAAAAAGGGGAAAAGAGAAAGGGTGAAGAAAGAGAAAAAGGAAAGCAAAAAGAGCATCGAGAAAAAGGAAGAGGGAAAGGATGGAAAAATGAGGAAAAAGGTGGGGGGAATTAGAATAGACAAAAAGGGTAGGGAGCAAGGAATAGGAAAAGAGGAAGGAGAAAAAGGCCACGAGAAAAAAGGGAAGAGGGAAAGGGTGAGGAAATAGAAGAAAGAAAGGGAAAAAGAGTATGGGAAAGGGAAAAGAAAAAAGAAACAAGAAAGGAGAAAGTGGAAAGGGAAAATGGGGAAGAAGATGGGGAAAGAAGGAAAAAGGGTACATAAAAAAGGTTGAGAAAAGGGAATGGAAAGAGGCATATGAAAAGCGAAAGGAAGGGGGAAAGGGAAAATGTAAAGGAAGGGAAAAGAGAAAGGAAAGGAAAAAGGGAACATACAAGAAAAACAAAAGGTGGGGGAAAAGTATGAAAAGGGAATGGAAAGTTGAAAGGAAAAGGGAAGCGGAAAAAGGAGAGAGGAAAGCAAAAAGAGCATGAGGAAAAGAGGAGAGAGAAATGGGAAAAGAGATGGGGAAAAGGGCACGTGATCAAGAGGAAGAGGGTGGGGAAAGGAAGAAAAGGGCACATGAAAAGGTAAGCAAAAGAGAACGAAAAAAAATGCATGAGAAGCAGGGAAAGAGAAAAGGAAAAGGAAAAGGAAGAGGAAGGGGAAAAGGAAAGGGAAAGAGAATAGTGGAAAAATGGGAAGAGCGGTGAAAGATAAAAAGGAAGGGAAAAAGCTGATAAGAAAAAGAGAAAGAAAAAAAGGGAAAGGGGAAAGGGAAGGCAAAGGGAGGGAGAAACGGGGTTTAAAAAAAAAAGGAGAATAAAAAAAAAAAAGAAATTAAAGGTTCCTACAATACAAATGCCAGGACACCAACATTACCAGTTCCAACAAACCTTATTATTTCTAGGTCTCCAACATTGCGGTTCAACAAAGAACGGCCTGGGCACCTTAACTAGTAATGCAATACTTGTGATTACAACTTTGTTGGTCGTCTTTGGTAGGATTTTTGAGATTTATCATATTGCAAGTAGCTTTCCCAGGTTGTGATGCTAGTAAAATAAGCTGCAGTTACTTGCTGAATGATATATTGTTAAGTTCTTTAGTAAAGGGTAGCTATTTTAGTAAAGGTAGCTATTTTGTTAAGTTATTTAGTAAAGGGTAGCAATATCATTTGTAAATTATCTTGGCATAGCTTGTAGTATTATTCTAACTAAATCATTTTTTTCTACGACAAGTACTTACAAAGAAACACATATTTGGTATAGTTGAACGAATTCATCTGCTATGAAGGTTGTGCAACCTCTAATGAGGTTGATTGTTTGGCAGGAGCTTTTAGCACTTGACTGGAGAGTTTGGCTTACGGAGTTGATTTTAGAACAATATTTTTGTAAGCTTTAAAATTCATGCGCAGTACAAAATCATGTCATGTTTTAACACCTAGATTATGCATTTCTGTTTGTCATAGCAAACCGGGCATATCTGGATTTAAAAATGCAGTGCAAGCTGGACAATTGCGTTGATATATTCTCATTGATTGCAAGCAAGATTCTCAACATATGTGCGTTCGCAGGTGTACTGTGGTATGTACATTCTGGTAATGTGATGGTGTAATCCACAGACCTCTTAACAGAATTACTGAGAAAGACTCATGAATATGCTTCCAAACACTTAACAATTATGATGTCTGCAAATCAAAATGTTGTTTCTATATCTACATTTTGTTCTCTATCTGCTTTCTAGGCAAGAATGAGGTGTCTCTGTAGCTATAGTTCGCCGGCACCCTCCCTCTAGAAAGTAAGTTCAGAATATCAGAATGCACTAAAAATAGATGCAATATTCTTGATTGCAGACTTTATCATGGGCTGAGTACGTCTGGTTCGCCGGCGCCCTTCCTCTACAGAGGTGAGTTGATGCTTGCTTCTCTATGAGCTAAGTTCTAAATATGTAAAGGAAACATTAGCATTAATAAACATGAGTGTCATGCATAACAGCTTCTTACATTACATCTTCTTACATTACATCTAAATGTTAAGTTGCGTAATTTTACATAGCTTTTTGTTGCTTAGTATTTGACCTTTTTGTACCAGGAACATGATATATTATGGTTACAACCAGGAAAAACAGTTTCAACAATTTCATTCCACTTAAGTACTCACCTCCAAAGCGACCTCGAGGAAAGCAACAAGTTGCATCTGAATCTAAAAAGCCTGAGAGCTTGCAAGCATTGATAGCAATGGGAGAAGACATGCAATCAGATAAGAATAACGTTGCTAAAAATGATGACCCAAATATCAAATCTACGGTTGATATGTCAGCAATTGATCGGGAGTTTGAGGAGGTATTTGCAAATGAAATGGTCGCAGACATCTTAAATAGATGTCGGATCAAGAGAAAAACAGATGCACCAAGAATACCTTTATGCAGAATATTACGTAATGAGGCTGTCAGGGTGGTCTCAAAATGTGACTTGAAGATGCGAGAGGTGTTTAGAAATGACGGTTATCTTCCTGAAAAAGGCCAGTTTGTATTATCTATGAAAACAAGCAAGGGAAATGATGTGCTTGTTAGCGATGTGATAAAAGGAAAGTGGGATGATTATTGGAAAGAGATCAATGAGGAGTTTGAAAATGAAATCAAAGATTCTGAAGATTGGAAAGAATTGTCTGGAAGAATGTTTCTATGTTGGGATGGAAACCACAGAACTGCTGCATGGATGGAAGAAATACGCTCAAATCATGAATTCCAGTTTGATAAGAAACGACACATCAGCGTTTCTGCTTCTTTCATTGATGTTGAAAAATGTCATGTAATGCAATTGATATCTGCTCTAAATAGAATCAACGAGTAAGTGGTTTGCATATTTTTTCTTTCCTATCGTTCAAGAATATAGACTAAATGCTTTAGTTCATTTACAGGTTGAATGAAGATGGTGTTATTCATAACACTATGAAAGACACACTATATAGTGTTCAAGAGGTGGCCAATGCAAACCCTGAACAATATCGTTCCAAATTGGATCCACAATATTTGGCATCACTCAAAATCAAAGATAATGCAAGTTCTAGTGTTGGTACTGACCAATGGTATCAATTGCCAAGGCTTGCATATTGCAAGTTGCTTTTCCAGGTAATTTAGTAACATTTAGTAACTTGCCTATGAACTGGATTTTGATGTATGCCTCCTTTTAAGTATTTTCTTCACATTCTTAATCATACAGAGACAAATAGATAAAGAAATATCTATGGAAGTCGGTTTGCTTAAGGAAGGAGATGATGTTGAAGCTTTGAAGCTCGTGGCCACAAAAAAAGTACATGAGAAATGGGTGCATAAAATGGGGAAGCTTTTGGCCATTGTTAATCCTGCTCTAGGACAAAGTTGGTTTGACGCTGTAACTAGGGCTGATATTGATACAAAAACATCCAGGTTATCCATAGAGAAATTATTGGATATGGTGAAGGCAAAAGTGCCTAATCATGTAAGAGATCGTTGGGTGCATTGGATGTCAGCAGGCACTGCAATTCATAGCACGTATGGAATACCAAAGGGTGATAAAGCATTCAAAGAATGGGTGAAGAAAGAGGTTTGGTTGGAGCATCTTATTGAAAAAGCTTGTGACGTATTTAAAGAAACCTCAAATGAATATGGCTTGGAAGTAGTTGTTCCACACGGAGAGGATTTAGAAAGCTGGTTTCGAGCTTTTAAATTGGCTAATAGAACAAATATGTTCAAAACATATCATAAACACATATACGCAACTTTGGGCTTCGAATGTTATGAGATTGATAAAAGTTCGAGAAGAGTGTGCTATAGGTATATATGGCTAACTTTTATTTTCATCTTATATTATAATGTTATTGTGTAAGTGTTGGACCCTGACCCTAGATCCAAAATTTGAGATTTAGGGTTTGAGACTTAATGGTTGAGATTTGATCGAAGAAGAGGGCACAGAAAGAAGAGGGCATCGATTTGCCCAATTCTTGCAAGAGCGGATCTTGCTCCTCCTGTTTCTTTGGCGAACATCGGTTCCAAGTCTACGCTCGCCCTTGCCTCCACGCTTGATTCCCGTGTCTTGATCTTGGCTTGGAAGGTTCGGGCCTCTCGCCGGGGTTATTTTACCTTGGCATGGCCAAGCTCATCACTCAAGAAAGTGGTAGTATTACTACACGGATAAAGGGAATTTTGGTTATCTTGCATCGAACTATTTTCTTGCTTACGGAGTTTTCGGCCTTTGCATGCCAATTTCTTCAAGGGCAACTGGTTCGTCCATTTGCAACCGAGCTTTTAACCGCATATTTTTTCTTCCCATCAAAGGGTTAGCTTTGCTTCGTGGCTCGGGGACATGCGGGCCAGTTCTATCGTATTTGCAAAGTGATTTTCCCAAGTTGAGGCTTTGATTACCACGGGTTTAACTGAATCTTTGAGTGTGAGACCAAGGAATGTGATATAAGCTTTATGATCGGGAAAACCTTCTCCTTCTTGGCTTGCAAATGTTTCCTTGCAGGCTTTTGGCTTAGACCAACGATGCGGACTTAAATCACTCTGTGCCATAATAAAACAGAAGAAGTTGTTCTAGAGGTACGATTTTTTTTTTTCAAAAGTTTCCACATTGTGGGAAAAGTAGGTATCTTGGCAAATGGCTAAGAAAGGAAAATTAAAAGGAAGCATTTTCTGTCTTTAAGATCATGGACCATAAAGATTCTAGGGAACATTTTGATGCTTGCATCTGTTTTAACAAAAGCCGCATGATATTAAATAAAAGCAAAGCGATTCATGCATATCCGAGCAAAATGATGTTTGAAACAAGCTCCTTTTTAGGGAATCAACATGTACATGAGATCGCGGAAGTGTTAGTGATGCCGTTGGGGTATTTAACTGGATGGCTAAAGTTGATGTGTGTGTGCGCAGCGATAATGCAACAAGCATGAGGTATATAATGAAGCTCATCTCGATTTGGACATCTACGCTTTTGGCATTTCCATAATGCTAGATAAGAGCGGCCGATGGATGCTTTGAGCACAATTTGTGGCTGCCATGGCCATCTATGATGGAGCCTTCATTTGAAAAAGCGATGAAGTTGATCTTTTAGATTGGTTGCAGGCCATGTTTGGTTTTCGAGGGTAATTTGCCCCTCACACTCGATTTGGGATGTAGTCCATTTTATTACATATAAATTTCCATGTGATCTTTGCGAGATAATGCTTCCAATCAAGGAGAACAACTTATCTTGCTTCTCACAAAAGTTTATGTGCGAAAAGTTGGAATTTGCAACTCGGATGAAGAAATGCATATGCAGCCATGAGTATATTATGCGATTGCGTGTTATTTGTTATTTGAAGCTTGCTTTGTTGTGGGTATGAATTTTTAATTGTTGCATAGTCTCTCTCCTCGATTTCAATTCTTGCTCGCTAAATTCTTAAATTGGGTTCTTCCTTTTGCGGGGTGCTTGCCATGGAGCACCACTAATAAAGGCCTTGAAAAAGGGTGCCAATGGTGTTGAACCATCTCCAACGGTGCCACATTTCAGCTAAAAATTGAGCACCACTTGGTGTAGAAACGCACTTGAAAGAGCATGACGGCGCAATTGGTAATTACATCAAACTGGAGCGGTTGAGCACTTACTCTAATCAATAGCAACTTACAAAATAACAATAAATTCAAAAAGTCTCTCATATATTTTAAAAAATAATAATAACAACTTTCAAATTGTTTGTCTCATATATTCAGGGGTAGGAAACTCTGCCCATGCATTAGATTACCAAAAAGAAACAAGCCAAACCTTTCCATAATCATATAGGCTATGCCAAATGAAGACTATTTAGTTTCTCCCTTTGAGAAATTGTACGTCACTTTAGCTGCACGTACATTGAGAATGATTTACTTTAATCTAAACCATACTTCACATAAACAAAAAAATTTCTTTATGGTTTTCCCTCTATATATCAAACAAGGTAATGACTTTTATTCCTTCCAAATTAGGTGAATTGCTATTTTTTGCATTCTATTGCAATGTTGCACACACTATTGTGCATTGTTATTGCATCCTACTAATGATCTTATAGAAACTTTGAAAAATGGAAAGCACCTAGCCTTAAAAGGGCAGTTCAAACAAAAAAACACGAGAAGGTAAGTTGAGATACCTTCTAGCACATTCCTACAAATATTAGTAAGGACACGTTTCCGCTAAGAATATTAGTAGGGACACCTTCAAGGTATCATTTACATATTAGTAGGGACATCTTGGTTGGGAGCGGCGTTGACTTATCATTTACAAGTTTCTAACTTATGCTCAGCAATGCTAGGCACCATAATTATAACATTATAATATAAGATGTGTTACTCCGTAGAGCTGGAGAACAGAGGAAGAAACGCCAATTGAGATCGGTTAACCTAAGCCTGGACTGCGCCCTGCGCAGGCTCGGCTTTCGGGCCGTATGTGGAACTTACACTTCATGCGGCTCTTCTCAAGATGGCTGGCGATATTGAATTGACCTTTCGTTCCACCTTAGCTTAGGGGGAAGCACCAGTATGAGCAGGTGTGGACGAAGCGAGGCCAAAAACCCAACTCCGCATTAACAAAAAGGTTACATTTGTATCATCGTTGTAAATGTATTGTTTACATCTAGGCGATTGTACCCATTAACAATCATACCTTCAAAAAACAACTAGAGCAGTTCAATTTGCTAAGATCCTGCATTTAACATGCATGTAATAATGTCGTAACATGGTCATTGCAATGTTTTTTTTATCATTGCAATGTTTTCGTGATATATCACGTGTATCATCAACAGGTTGTATCATTAACATGCGACAAACTTATGCATGCCCAGCAACGCTGGGCACCCTAACTAGTTATCCTTATAAGATCATATGAAAAGGCATGTGTGATATTCATCCTTGACTAACTTCATGTGTTTTTTATAAGTGACTAATTTCATGTGTTTTTCCATCAGATATTACAAGCATCTTCACAATGGCAAACATCTTGAGAAACTTCCAAATGAGTTGAAGAGTTGGAAGACCCTGGATGAGAATGGTATGTACTCGAAAAAGGGGAACTTGGATAGAGTAGGAGGCTTGTCTGATTATGAAATTCAAAATTGTCCTTGGTGGATTGATTTTATTGTTGGAGAATACCCACTTGAAGAAGAAGCAGAATACAAAGCTAACTCAAAGGTCTTGCATCCAAAGAGGCCGCGCGAATCTATTGAAAAGGTTAGTCATGAATTGGGAAATCGTAGTAGTGATGGTAAAATTACTAAAAGGAAAAAGATAAAGCAAGATATGCTGAAAACAAGTTCAGAAGTGGATGTATTTGATGATTTAAATGAGGAAGACTTATCCACGCCCTTTGACATTTCATCTATCAGTTCACATGTGGATGTTCAGATTGTTTGTGATGATGTTCTGCGTGCTTACGAGCAATATACTAAGAAGCTAGATTGTCCTTGCTTTACTGAAGTGAGGGAGTTTGCAAAAGTTCATTCCAGGGACTCTCATAAATATAGCAGAAGCGGAGTTACAAGAGATTGGGGCTATGATTTAGTTATCATTGACTTTCCCACACATGACTTGCAAAGCAACGATTACTTGGAGGTTCCAGAGTGGAACAAATGCACCTGATTTGGTGCAAAGCTGCATTCTCCTTTGGAACCTTATGTTTAGATGATGATGGTTGGATAGTATCTATTTGTTCACCAGAACAATGGAAGACAATTAGAAAAAGAGGCAAGGCTGAAATGCCTAGAAACTACAAGATTTTATTTTCTGCAACAAGATGGAGCTTTTGGCTACACAAAAGATAGAATGGGGATGGTTGCAAATAATGTGCTTATTGTTAACTTATGGTCAAGAAAGGGAACAAAACCATCTCTTCAAACAAGTGGCATTTCTGAAAGTAAGTTTGGCTATATTTTCATTTAATGTAATGAATGTTAAAATTATATGGTAACAATCTTATGAATCTTTTATGATGTGGTCTTTTCAGGTGATAGTTTCTCATGTGCCAAAGCTTCACTGAAACATTTCTTTACACCTGGAAGTAGACTTGCTGCGAGTCAATCATCACCAAGTAGAAAGCTCATTGAGAAATCAATCGACTTCATGAAATTCATCATTGAGAACATGAGTCCCAAAGAAGGTTTGATATTAGATTTATTTAGTGGAGCAGGGTTCTACATTAGTTGCATCGCTATTTTGTCTCGTCATTGTTATGGGATTGACAATGATAAGGCACTTGTTGAGCATGTGAGATTTTTTGGCGTTTATCAAAACTTCAAAAGTGCCTCCTACCACTCTTGAGAAGCGCAATATATCTTTCGATGAAGAATCTGATGACGAAATACCTCAAGAAGATGACGAACCTGCTTAGTAAGTGTACATGAAAGTGGCTTTCCTCTTTTTTCTTGTAATAATAGTTAATTATGGTTATTAGCTAATTATTATAGTGTTCTTCCTGTCTATGCAGAATCTATGGCTCGCTTTTTAGTTGGATCAAGATCTCAAAAGATAAAAGATAAGAGGCGCAAGCGATGTTTCCTTGTAGATGATGAATGTGAACAGGATTGAGATGTTTTTATCATGATACTAGTTAAGGTGCCCAGCGTTGCTGGGCATAGCTGGGAACTCTAAATGATATACTGGAGCAATTCCATTTCTCCCATGTCCCTTTTCCCTTTTCTGTTTTTGTTTCCCCATTTTTCTTTTTCTATTTTTTCCTTACTTTTTCTCCAGTACGTGTTTGCCCTTTCTCCTTTTCCTCATGTCTTTTCCCCCTTCCCTTTTCCCATTTCCCTCTTCCCCTTTTCCTCGTGCCATTTTTTCTAAGTTTATCTCTCCCTTTCCCCTTCCCTTTTTCTTTTTCCTTTCCTTTCCCTTTTCCCCTTCTCCCCACCTTTTCTTTTTCGTTTCTCTTCCATTTCCCTCCTTTCGCCAGCCCTTGCGTCTTACCTTTTTTCTAGTGCCCTTTTCCCCACTTTTTTTGAGAAAATGAAGAGAAAGGGAAATCCCTTTCTCTTCATTTTCCCATGCTCGCTCCCCTTTTCCACTTTCTTCATCTTTTTCCCTTTTTCCCTCTCCCCTCCCCCCCTTCCCTTTTTCCCCTTTTTCCTTTACTCTTTTCCCTTTTCCTATTTTGCTTTTCCTTTTCTTTCCCCCTCCCCTTTGTCTTTTTCCATTTATCTCCCCCCCCCCCCTCCCGCGGGCATACCCTTTTTCCACCCCCTTTTGCATTTTTCCTTTTTTTCTTCCCTTTCCGTTTTTTCTATTCCCTGCTTTTCCCTTTTTCCCTTTTGCTATCTTTTCTCTTCCTTTTTGTTCCCCTCCCCTTCGCTTTGCTTCCCTTTCCCTTTCCCCTTCCCTTCCCCTTCCCCTTCCCCTTTTCTAATGGCCTCTTTCCTTTCTATTTTTCTCCTTTCTCAACCCTTTCTCTCTCCCTCCCATTTCCCCATCTCCCCCTCCATTTTCCTTTTCCTTTTCCTTTTCCTTTTCCTTTTCCTTTTCCATTTCTCTTTCCCGTCCCTTTATTTCACTTTTTTTCCCGTCCCTTTATTTTCGTGCCTTTTTTCCTTCTCTTTCCTCCTCCTTTGTTCTTTTCCATTTACTTTTTTCCATACCTTCCCTTTTCCCCTTTCCATGCACTTTCCCTCTTCCCTTTTTTTCCCTTCTCTCTTACCCCCTTCCCTCTTCCAGTTCTTTCTATGCCATTTTTCCTTTCCTTTCCCGCTTCCCCCTCCCTTTTTCTTTTCCCTTTCTCTTTCCTTTTTTCCCCCTTCTCCACTCCCTTTTCCGTGTGTCCTTTTCCCTTCCCTTTTTCTCCTTTCCCCACCTTTTCCCTGTTCCCCTTTCCCAGTGTCCCTTTTCGCTCCCCTCCTCCGCCCCCTTTCTTTTTCGTTTCCCTTTCCCTTTTCCCTTCCCTTCTCTGAAGCCCTTTACTCATGTCCTCACCCTTTTCTTTTTTTTTTTTTCGTAGTATCTTGTTTTCCTGCTTTTTCTCCCGTTTTTTTTCTTTTCCTTTTTTGTCCTCTTTTCCATTTCCTTTTCCCTTTTCCTTCTTTCCCTTTTACTCATGCCTTTTTTTCCTTTCACTTTGGCCTTTTCTCCTCCCTTTTCCTTTTCCCTTTCATCTTAAGAGATCAAAGCATGTCCAATCACGGTGATGAGGAGTCATGCGATAGATCTTAGCCTTCGGATGCAATCAGACGATCTCAACTGTCTACATTAGGGTTTGATTCATGACATACGCTAAAACTTTATAATATAAGATGGACGGGACAAGAGCTTTAAGTTTTACTTCTTCTCCTTGTATGCAAACCGGTTAAAATGCTTAAAGGTTTTCTTTACTTCAACATATAACTCTAAGTATGCTTTTTTAAGTTAAAATCAAAAGCTCTAAAATCCTCTTGGCACAATCAACTACGATCTATGACATAAAGGTTTTTTTTTTGTTTTTATATGAATAGATGTTGCTGAAACGGTAATTAGGTGGAAGTAGAAAGTTCTATATTCTAGTGAAAGTTTGAGCTTTATTCTATATCTAACTTTACAATGCCTTGTTAATCAATGACATAAATATAACATCTCAAAGCCACTCTCATCGAAATGGGTGCATTTAAATGCACATTTTAAATCATAAACAAAAAAACCCCCTAAACCATCCTTAAAAAAAACCTCTAAAAATTTGCACTCTAGTCAAAGCCACGTCTTATGGGCAAGAAAAGATTCACGGTAGATGACGTAAATGAGTAGATATCCAAGATAATTGAATCTAAACAATCATTCTCACGTCGGTCTCTTGCCATAGCAATATGTAGATGAGGTCACGAGTCAATTGCCACTTAAATGAAAAAAAACTTAATAGTGAAGAACATATCGTAATGCATGTTGCCAAAAAATATCAAGAGAAGCATTATTGGGTAAAACAACCAAGTACAAGTCACTTCTTCCTAGCATATCAATAAAGAGATTTGATCGTTTAGAAATACGAAACTCCTTGAGGCCATTATCACTTTGCTTTCATTGAGAGTCGAACTCAAGACCTCCCGCTTACTAAGCGGGTGCTCTAACCAAGCCCGAGCTACAAAAGCTTCAACACCTCTATTTAAAAAAAAATATATCAATTACACCTCCACTTTCTTTTTGCACACTCTCGATGGGACTCGAACCCACAATCTCTTGATTAGAAGTCAAATGCCTTATCCATTAGGCCACGAGAGCCTTCCAACTTTGATTTCATAATCAACATTATATTCACAAGAGCTATCCATAGGGAGTCTGCCAACCCCGTTTAAATATGCTTTATTTAAGAGTCGAACTCGAGACCTCCCGCTTACTAAACGGGTGCTCTACACAACTGAGCTACCAAAGCTTTAACACCTCAGATTATAACAACATATATCACTTTCACCTCCACTTTCTTTTGCACACTCTCGATGGGACTCGAACCCACAATCTCTTGATTAGAAGTCAAATGCCTTATCCATTAGGCCACGAGAGCCTTGCAATTTTGATTTGATAATCAACAATATAATCCTGAGAACCAAGCCATATGAGTACGCATCTTCCTTTTTAATATTACCTAACCAATTGAGATATAAGCCAAAAGTTACTACTAGTAGTCAAAGCCACGTCTTATGGGCAAGAAAAGATTCACGGTAGATGACGTAAATGAGTAGATATCCAAGATAATTGAATCTAAACAATCATTCTCACGTCGGTCTCTTGCCATAGCAATATGTAGATGAGGTCACGAGTCAATTGCCACTTAAATGAAAAAAAACTTAATAGTGAAGAACATATCGTAATGCATGTTGCCAAAAAATATCAAGAGAAGCATTATTGGGTAAAACAACCAAGTACAAGTCACTTCTTCCTAGCATATCAATAAAGAGATTTGATGCGTTTAGAAATGAAACTCCTTGCAGGCCATTATCACTTTGCTTTCATTGAGAGTCGAACTCAAGACCTCCCGCTTACTAAACGGGTGCTCTAACCAACTGAGCTACAAAAGCTTCAACACCTCTGTTTAAAAAAAAATATATCAATTACACCTCCACTTTCTTTTTGCACACTCTCGATGGGACTCGAACCCACAATCTCTTGATTAGAAGTCAAATGCCTTATCCATTAGGCCACGAGAACCTTCTAACTTTGATTTCATAATCAACATTATAATCACAAGACCTATCCATAGGAGTATGCGGCTTCGTTTAAATATGCTTTCGCTGAGAGTCGAACTCGAGACCTCCCGCTTACTAAACGGGTGCTCTACACAACTGAGCTACCAAAGCTTCAACACCTTAGATTATAACAATATATATCACTTTCACCTCCACTTTCTTTTGCACACTCTCGATGACTCGAACCCAAAATCTCTTGATTAGAAGTCAAATGCCTTATCCATTAGGCCACGAGAGCCTTGAAATTTTGATTTGATAATCAACAATATAAATACAGATCAAGCCATATGAGTACGCATCTTCCTTTTAATATTACCTAACCAATTGAGATATAAGCCAAAAGTTACTACTAGTAGTCAAAGCCACGTCTTATGGGCAAGAAAAGATTCACGGTAGATGACGTAAATGAGTAGATATCCAAGATAATTGAATCTAAACAATCATTCTCACGTCGGTCTCTTGCCATAGCAATATGTAGATGAGGTCACGAGTCAATTGCCACTTAAACGAAAAAAAATTTAATAGTGAAGAACACATCGTAATGCATGTTGCCAAATATCAAGAGAAGCATTATTGGGTAAAACAACCAAGTACAAGTCACTTCTTCCTAGCATATCAATAAAGAGATTTGATGCATTTAGAAATGAAACTCCTTGCAGGCCATTATCACTTTGCTTTCATTGAGAGTCGAACTCAAGACCTCCCGCTTACTAAACGGGTGCTCTAACCAACTGAGCTACAAAAGCTTCAACACCTCTATTTAAAAAAAAATATATCAATTACACCTCCACTTTCTTTTTGCACACTCTCGATGGGACTCGAACCCACAATCTCTTGATTAGAAGTCAAATGCCTTATCCATTAGGCCACGAGAGCCTTCCAACTTTGATTTCATAATCAACATTATAATCACAAGACCTATCCATAGGAGTACGCGGCTTCGTTTAAATATGCTTTCGCTGAGAGTCGAACTCGAGACCTCCCGCTTACTAAATGGGTGCTCTACACAACTGAGCTACCAAAGCTTTAACACCTCAGATTATAACAACATATATCACTTTCACCTCCACTTTCTTTTGCACACTCTCGATGGGACTCGAACCCACAATCTCTTGATTAGAAGTCAAATGCCTTATCCATTAGGCCACGAGAGCCTTGCAATTTTGATTTGTTAATCAATAATATAATCACAGAACCAAGCCATATGAGTACGCATCTTCCTTTTAATATTACCTAACCAATTGAGATATAAGCCAAAAGTTACTACTAGTAGTCAAAGCCACGTCTTATGGGCAAGAAAAGATTCACGGTAGATGACGTAAATGAGTAGATATCCAAGATAATTGAATCTAAACAATCATTCTCACGTCGGTCTCTTGCCATAGCAATATGTAGATGAGGTCACGAGTCAATTGCCACTTAAATGAAAAAAAAACTTAATAGTGAAGAACATATCGTAATGCATGTTGCCAAAAAATATCAAGAGAAGCATTATTGGGTAAAACAACCAAGTACAAGTCACTTCTTCCTAGCATATCAATAAAGAGATTTGATGCGTTTAGAAATGAAACTCCTTGCAGGCCATTATCACTTTGCTTTCATTGAGAGTCGAACTCAAGACCTCCCGCTTACTAAACGGGTGCTCTAACCAACTGAGCTACAAAAGCTTCAACACCTCTGTTTAAAAAAAATATATATCAATTACACCTCCACTTTCTTTTTGCACACTCTCGATGGGACTCGAACCCACAATCTCTTGATTAGAAGTCAAATGCCTTATCCATTAGGCCACGAGAACCTTCTAACTTTGATTTCATAATCAACATTATAATCACAAGACCTATCCATAGGAGTACGCGGCTTCGTTTAAATATGCTTTCGCTGAGAGTCGAACTCGAGACCTCCCGCTTACTAAACGGGTGCTCTACACAACTGAGCTACCAAAGCTTCAACACCTCAGATTATAACAATTTATATCACTTTCACCTCCACTTTCTTTTGCACACTCTCGATGACTCGAACCCAAAATCTCTTGATTAGAAGTCAAATGCCTTATCCATTAGGCCACGAGAGCCTTGAAATTTTGATTTGATAATCAACAATATAAATCTGAGATCAAAGCCATATGAGTACGCATCTTCCTTTTAATATTACCTAACCAATTGAGATATAAGCCAAAAGTTACTACTAGTAGTCAAAGCCACGTCTTATGGGCAAGAAATGATTCACGGTAGATGACGTAAATGAGTAGATATCCAAGATAATTGAATCTAAACAATCATTCTCACGTCGGTCTCTTGCCATAGCAATATGTAGATGAGGTCACGAGTCAATTGCCACTTAAACGAAAAAAAATTTAATAGTGAAGAACACATCGTAATGCATGTTGCCAAATATCAAGAGAAGCATTATTGGGTAAAACAACCAAGTACAAGTCACTTCTTCCTAGAATAAAGAGATTTGATGCGTTTAGAATTGAAACTCCTTGTAGGCCATTATCACTTTGCTTTCATTCTAAACGGGTGCTCTAACCAACTGAGCTATAAAAGCTTCAACACCTCTGTTTAAAAAAAAATATATCAATTACACCTCCACTTTCTTTTTGCACACTCTCGATGGGACTCGAACCCACAATCTCTTGATTAGAAGTCAAATGCCTTATCCATTAGGCCACGAGAACCTTCCAACTTTGATTTCATAATCAACATTATAATCACAAGACCTATCCATAGGAGTACGCGGCTTCGTTTAAATATGCTTTCGCTGAGAGTCGAACTCGAGACCTCCCGCTTACTAAACGGGTGCTCTACACAACTGAGCTACCACAGCTTCAACACCTCAGATTATAATAACATATATCACTTTCACCTCCACTTTCTTTTGCACACTCTC
Source organism: Isoetes taiwanensis (assembly GCA_021234155.1). Classification (NCBI taxonomy): domain Eukaryota; kingdom Viridiplantae; phylum Streptophyta; class Lycopodiopsida; order Isoetales; family Isoetaceae; genus Isoetes; species Isoetes taiwanensis. Next base: position 6,092,269 of record JAJEKV010000059.1, on the reverse strand, counting down.
GATGGGACTCGAACCCACAATCTCTTGATTAGAAGTCAAATGCCTTATCCATTAGGCCACGAGAGCCTTGCAATTTTGATTTGATAATCAACAATATAATCACAGAACCAAGCCATATGAGTACGCATCTTCCTTTTAATATTACCTAACCAATTGAGATATAAGCCAAAAGTTACTACTAGTAGTCAAAGCCACGTCTTATGGGCAAGAAAAGATTCACGGTAGATGACGTAAATGAGTAGATATCCAAGATAATTGAATCTAAACAATCATTCTCACGTCGGTCTCTTGCCATAGCAATATGTAGATGAGGTCACGAGTCAATTGCCACTTAAATGAAAAAAAACTTAATAGTGAAGAACATATCGTAATGCATGTTGCCAAAAAATATCAAGAGAAGCATTATTGGGTAAAACAACCAAGTACAAGTCACTTCTTCCTAGCATATCAATAAAGAGATTTGATGCGTTTAGAAATGAAACTCCTTGCAGGCCATTATCACTTTGCTTTCATTGAGAGTCGAACTCAAGACCTCCCGCTTACTAAACGGGTGCTCTAACCAACTGAGCTACAAAAGCTTCAACACCTCTATTTAAAAAAAAAATATATCAATTACACCTCCACTTTCTTTTTGCACACTCTCGATGGGACTCGAACCCACAATCTCTTGATTAGAAGTCAAATGCCTTATCCATTAGGCCACGAGAGCCTTCCAACTTTGATTTCATAATCAACATTATAATCACAAGAGCTATCCATAGGAGTACGCGGCTTCGTTTAAATATGCTTTCGCTGAGAGTCGAACTCGAGACCTCCCGCTTACTAAACGGGTGCTCTACACAACTGAGCTACCAAAGCTTTAACACCTCAGATTATAACAACATATATCACTTTCATCTCCACTTTCTTTTGCACACTCTCGATGGGACTCGAACCCACAATCTCTTGATTAGAAGTCAAATGCCTTATCCATTAGGCCACGAGAGCTTTGCAATTTTGATTTGATAATCAACAATATAATCACAGAACCAAGCCATATGAGTACGCATCTTCCTTTTAATATTACCTAACCAATTGAGATATAAGCCAAAAGTTACTACTAGTAGTCAAAGCCACGTCTTATGGGCAAGAAAAGATTCACGGTAGATGACGTAAATGAGTAGGTATCCAAGATAATTGAATCTAAACAATCATTCTCACGTCGGTCTCTTGCCATAGCAATATGTAGATGAGGTCACGAGTCAATTGCCACTTAAACAAAAAAAAATTTAATAGTGAAGAACACATCGTAATGCATGTTGCCAAATATCAAGAGAAGCATTATTGGGTAAAACAACCAAGTACAAGTCACTTCTTCCTAGCATATCAATAAAGAGATTTGATGCATTTAGAAATGAAACTCCTTGCAGGCCATTATCACTTTGCTTTCATTGAGAGTCGAACTCAAGACCTCTTTGCTTTCATTGAGAGTCGAACTCAAGACCTCCCGCTTACTAAACGGGTGCTCTAACCAACTGAGCTACAAAAGCTTCAACACCTCTGTTTAAAAAAAAATATATCAATTACACCTCCACTTTCTTTTTGCACACTCTCGATGGGACTCGAACCCACAATCTCTTGATTAGAAGTCAAATGCCTTATCCATTAGGCCACGAGAACCTTCCAACTTTGATTTCATAATCAACATTATAATCACAAGACCTATCCATAGAAGTACGCTGTGGCCGTTTAAATATGCTCGCTGAGAGTCGAACTCGAGACCTCCCGCTTACTAAATGGGTGCTCTACACAACTGAGCTACCAAAGCTTCAACACCTCAGATTATAACAACATATATCACTTTCACCTCCACTTTCTTTTGCACACTCTCGATGGGACTCGAACCCACAATCTCTTGATTAGAAGTCAAATGCCTTATCCATTAGGCCACGAGAGCTTTGCAATTTTGATTTGATAATCAACAATATAATCACAGAACCAAGCCATATGAGTACGCATCTTCCTTTTAATATTACCTAACCAATTGAGATATAAGCCAAAAGTTACTACTAGTAGTCAAAGCCACGTCTTATGGGCAAGAAAAGATTCACGGTAGATGACGTAAATGAGTAGGTATCCAAGATAATTGAATCTAAACAATCATTCTCACGTCGGTCTCTTGCCATAGCAATATGTAGATGAGGTCACGAGTCAATTGCCACTTAAACGAAAAAAAATTTAATAGTGAAGAACACATCGTAATGCATGTTGCCAAATATCAAGAGAAGCATTATTGGGTAAAACAACCAAGTACAAGTCACTTCTTCTTAGCATATCAATAAAGAGATTTGATGCATTTAGAAATGAAACTCCTTGCAGGCCATTATCACTTTGCTTTCATTGATAGTCAAATTCAAGACCTCCCGCTTACTAAACGGGTGCTCTAACCAACTTCAACACCTCTGTTTAAAACAAGTATATCTGCCTTTAGTACAATCTTCCTATATTATAAAATTATATTGAATGTCTGTTGTGTATGGTGCCCTAAATCTAACGATCTAGAATATTTTGCCCTAAACTTTTGATGGCCACGATATTGCCAGCTCGATGGCCAAGATTATGTGGCTCAAGACCAAGACAAAAAACCCTACTCTGGCGATGGCGACCTCCTCTCCAGCTCTCGGTGCTGGCATTTTGCAAAACAGAATGGCTTCAAGGTGGCTATGGCTATGCCGTGCTATGTTAAAGGCAGCTGGGATTATGTCAGCTCAAGTTTGTAAAAAAAGAAATAGGTTTTTCTTCTGGCACTGGAGCCATTGCTTTGCAGAGGGCCACGAACTGGAGGGATTCTGGCAGAGGATATTTGAATAGAGAATGTTTTTCTTTCATGAAATTTTAGCATCGTCAAAAACCTCAGCCAAGTCTGGCTATGACTTTTGCAACTGACGATTTTCTAGAAAAATTGCGGATGTCGCTCCAGTGACAGTATGGACTTTTAAGATTGAGAGGTCTGGATTTCGAACAATGAAATATGACGGTTTTGATGGATGGGAGCTTGCAATAGCTTAGAGGTGGATGGCAAGAACAACACAGGAATGTTTAGAGGATGCTATATTGGGCATGCTAGGTCTCAAGAAATAATATTTTCATTTCGTTCTGTTTATGCAGGTTATGTTGTTTGGGCATAGTGATGAGATCTTGAGAGTGACACAGGTGGTGTGGTGGAGATGCCCAGGTATATATCATGTAAACCAAAAGGCAATCTGTGCTTTGCAATTATCTGCAATTTTTCTATGCTCTGGCTCATGCCTCAGGGATCTAAAAAGCCGCCTTGGTTCTAAGAGGAGGGAAGAACAGAAGCCTGAATATATTGATTGTTTTTTCTGTCTTGGACTCCAGATTCGTATGATGCACAAAAAGAGCATATCTGTTGTCAGAGCTCTTTAGTCTATGTTTTGTCATCTACTTTTGTGATGCAGAGGTTTGAGGCTGTTGATCGATGGCAAAAACACGCAAAAATGGTATGTTTAGTAAATTTAAAAGCTACACTACCTTTTTATTCGTCTTCTTATAGTTTGACAACTATATCATGTCTGCACGCTGAATCATGTCTGCATGGTGAGGGTTGCAACATTCTAGAACAGAATATATGGGCCTGATGCTTGAGATAAGCCTCATCTCTGATCTTGCATCCTCTCATATGGTTTTATAAGCAAGGGATGGTGTAGTATAAACTTAAGGATATGTCTTTAAATGTGTTGGCCTCCTTTCTGTTTGTATCTAATTCGTGAAGCTCACTGCAGATGTGCAATCCAGCTTGGAAAAGTAGGCTGAAGGAAACTTAATGGATGGCAAATATAACAGGCAGAATTGCTCTTCCTGAAGATCTCCGAGGTAAACTTGAAGGTTTCAGCTTCATGGAGAAGAGAGACAGAGTCATACCAAATTCATAATCAGCTATGACACCTCCACATGGTTTGGTCAACTAAGTTGAAAATTATTGTTATGGATTATTCTTTTGGATGTGTATCATATGTTATTCAACAAGTGGTATGATACAATCAGTTTATCAGTCCTCTGATGCTTCAAACACCGTCTAATGAGCTGCCTGCACACAAGAACAAATGAGGCATTGAATCCATTTAGGCAAGTGTAGTTTATAAGAAACAATATGAACTAATATGTAAGTCTTCTATTATGGTTGAAAAACATTGAAGCGTATGTCTTAATAAAGCAAATATTAGTATGCATGGATTTTTGAGACGTTTAAAGAAGAAAATAGAGCAGAGTTTGTTTATTTGCTTGCTTCGCAGTTTAAACTAGAGCAGAGTTGGTTTATTTGTATGTTTGAGATATTTAAAGAAGGAACTATAGCAGAGTTGGTTTGAGCAGAGTTGGTTTATTTGCTTGCTTCACGCTGACTAACAAATGGGCATTGCAACGGCTAAACATTTGAGTGTGCATATAAATGATTGTAACAATATGGGTTATATATGCTAGCCCAATGGTAGTGGTCTCTCTCTACTATAGCATTTTTTGTAAATCAAGCTCGCATCAATTGACAATGGGCTATAATACATTTGGTTAAAAAATTGGCTTAAACCAAAATGTCTCATTGTTGTGGGAACACCATTTACAAGTTCGTGTATTATGCCCAACATAATACACGTCTATGATGTTGCATGTATCTATGATGTTGCGTGTATGAAGAGACTCAAAATTTTATAGAAACTTCATTAAGGTATAATTAAGATATATTCATTTGTTCATACCTATACGTTAAAAAATCTATTCTATTCTATTCTATTCTTGCCATAAGCACCATAAGTGGAAGTTTTACCATAAGCACTACAAGTGGAATACACAAACAAAATTCCTATTCATAAGCAAACAGTTGAGAGACTATTTGTCCATTATTCTTCAAAGACTTTTTCAATGGAAATCTTATACAAAATCATGTATGCGCGGTGAATTATCTACCAAAACTTTACTTAACCCATTTGTTGCATTGAAAATGATGTTGAATGTCTCTATAGTTCGAACCATTGTTGAGTTTTGCAACATAACCTTATTTTGTAATGCATTTTGAGGTCAACATAGGCTTAATTGGTTGGAGATATTTTCAAATGTATTTGTGCTTCATATCTTATACTTTGTTTATGTGATATAGCTACATGGACTGCAATTATGAAAGGATTCTAATTTGGTTAATTTTGGAAACAAATGCAACTTGAGAGCATTCTAAATCACGAGTACTTGAAAAGCTATTATTCAACCAATTCATTTGTTGACCAGTTCAAAATAATTTATAAAATCCACATAATTAATCGAACTGGGAAGTATGATTACTTTAAGCCTAAATTTATTATTTTTGCTTCATCTACAGGCTCCCAAAATGTTCCAATGGTCCAGAAGTTACTCAACCTAAATGCACAAGTTCCCAACATTTATAGGTTCCCAAATTATGCCCAGCAACGCTGGGCACTATTACTAGTATATTATAATGTTATAGCGTAAGTATGTCATGAATGAAACCCTAATTTGGATGGTTGGTATCATCCGATTGCATTCGGAGGTCGAGATTTATCGCACGACTTCCCTCCACTATGATTGGCCATGCTCTAATGTCTGAAGAGGAAAGGGAAAAGGAAAAGGGAGGAGAAAATGGCAAAGTGAAAGGCAAAAAGGCACGGGTAAAAGGGAAAGAAAGAAAGAAAGGAAAAGAGGAAAGCGAAAAGAGCACGAAAAAGGGAAAGGAAAATAAAGAAAAAAAGGACACTATGAAAAGGAGAAGATGGAAAGGATGAGGATAGGAGCAAAAGGGAAGTTGAAAAGGGGATGAGGAAAAGGGTAGAGAAAAGGGAAGGGAAAAGGAAAAGAAAAAATGAAAGAAAAGGGAAAGGGAAAGGAAAAGGTAAAAGAAAAGGGGGGGAGGAGGGAGTGAAAAGGAACACTGGGAAAGGGAAGAGTAAAAAGGTGGGGAAAGGAGGAAAAGGGAGGAGATAAAAGCAAAGTGAAAGGCAAAAAAGGCACGGATAAAAGGGAAAAGGAAATAGAAAATAGCACAAAAAAAAGAAAGGAAAAGTAAGAGAGAAAATAAAGGAAAAAATGACACTATGAAAAGGAGAAGAGGGAAAGGGTGAGGACAGGAGTAAAAGGGAAGGGAAAAAGGGGATGAGAAGGGAAGGGAAAAGGAAAAGGAAAAAGGAAAGGAAAAAAGGGGAGAGAAGGAGGGAGCGAAAAGGGACAGTGGGAAAGGGGGAGAGAAAAAAGGTGGGGAAAAGGAGAAAAAAAGGAAGGAAAAAGGACCGAAAAAAAAAAAAAAGGAAAGAGAAAAAGAGAGGAGAGAAGCGGAAAAAGGGAAGAGAAAGGAGAGAAGAAAGGGGAAAGGGAAAAAGAAAAGAACAAATGAGGGAGGAAAGGGAAAGAAAAAGACTACGAGAAAAAGGGAAGAGGGAAAGGGTGGGCAAAGGGAAGGAATAAATGGCACTGTAAAAAGGGAAAGAGAAATAAAGGGAAGGGAAAAAAAGACATGAGAAAAAAAAAAGGAAAAAAAAAATAAAAATGAGGCGGAAGAGAGAAAAATGGAAGAGAAAAAGGGCACGAAAAAAAAACGGAATAGAGAAAGGGTCGGGAGAGGAGGAAAAGGGAAGGGAAAAAGGCCATTGGTAAAGGGGAAGGGGGAAAGGGAAGCGAAGGGGATGGAATGGGAGAAAAGGAAAATAAAATAAGGTAAAATGAAAAAGGGAATGTGAAAAGGGGAGGGGATAGAAAAAGGGAAAAGCAAGGAGGTTGAAAATGGAAAAGGCAAACGTGAAAAAAGTGGAAGCAAATGGAAAAAGGCAAAAGGGAAAAAACGGGAGGTAAAATGGAAAAATAGAAAGGAGAGGTGAATAAAAAGGAAGAGCAAAATAGAAAAAGAAAAAGAGAAGGAAAAAAGGAAAAAGGAGGGGAAGGAGGAAAAAGGTGAAGAAAGGGGAAAAGAGGAGCAAAAAAAGAGCAAGAAAAAATAGAAGAGAAAAGGGACATGGCAAAAAGGGAAGAGGGAAGGGGTGAGGAAAGGGAAAAACCGAAGGAAAAATGGACATGAAAAAAGGGAAAGGGAAAGAGGGAAAAGAAAAAGGAGGGGGGGAAAAGGAAGGAAAATGGCACTAGAAAAAAAAGAAGACTGAAGGGCTGGGCAAAAGAGGAAAAGGGAAGGGAAAAAGGGGAAAAAAGAAAAGGTGGGGAGAAGGAAAGGGAAAAGGGAAAGGAAAGGGGAAAGCAGAAAGGAAAACTTAGAAAGAAGGGCACGAGGAAAAGGGGAAGAGGGAAATGGAAAACGAGAGGGGGGAAAGGGCAGCAGGAAAGGGAAAAGGGCAACCACAAATTGGAGAAAAGGGAAGGGAAAAATAGAAACGGAAAAATGGGGAAGCAGAAACAAAAAAGAGAAAACGAGGAAATGGAATAATGGAAAAAGAAAAAAAGTAAATTGAAAAATGTAAAAAGGGAAAAGGGGCAAGGGGAAAATAGGAAAAAAAAAAGTAGACAAAGGCAAAATGAAAAAGGAAAACGGAAAAGATAAGGGGAAGTGCGAAATGTGGTCAAATGCTCTTGATTATCCAATTTTAAAAACAAGAATCCATTTAACAATTGCTCCAGTATGTCATTCACAGTTTCTAGCTATGCCCAGCAACGCTGGGCACCTTAACTAGTCTTATATTATAATGTTATATCGTATTGAATGGATCAATCCCTAATTTAAATGGCTGAGATCATCTGATTGAAAATGAAGGCTGAGATTTATCGCACGACTTTCCACTACCGTGATTAGTCATGATTTGATTTCTTAAGGAGATAGGAAAAGGAAAGGGGAGGTAAGGCACGGGTAAAAGGGAAAAGATAAGGGAAAAAAGGTATGGGAAAAAGAGGAAAAGGAAAAAGGCAAAGAAAGGGGAAAAAGAAAGAGAAAAATGGCATGGAAAAAATGAAAACAAGAATAGAAATAGAGAGGGAGAAAGGAAAGGAAAAAGAGAAGGGTGGGAAAAGGAGAAAAAGGTAAGGGAAAAGGGTGGGAAAAAGGGGACGAACAAAGCATATGGGAAAAGAGAAAGGGAAAGGAAAAAAAGAAAAAGGGAGATTGAATGGGGAAAAGGGAACCTGGAAAAAAGGCACGAGGAAAAGGGCAAAAGGAAAGGGGGAAAGGGCATGGGAAAAAAGGAAAGAGGAAAATGGTGAAGAAAAGAGGAAAAGGGAAGCGAAAAGATAGTATCGAAAAAAGAAAGGGAAAATGTTAGAGAGAAAAGGTGAAGAAAGAGGAGAGAGGAAAAGGAAAATGGCATGGAAAAAGGTAAAGGGAAAGGGGAAAAGAAAAAGAGAGGGAAAAAAGGAAGATAAAAAGGCATCGAGAAAAGAGAAATAGGGAAAGGGTGAGAAAAGGGTGGGAAAAAAGCTGAAGAGGAAAAGGGTGGAAGAAGGGGACGAACAAAGTGCATGGAAAAAGGGAAAGGGAAAGGAAAAAAGAAAAAGGGAGATGGAAAGGGGAAAAGGGAACCTAGAAAAAGGGCAAAAGGGAAGGCGGAAAGGACATGCAAAAAAAAAAGGAAAAGGGAAAGGGTGAAGAAAGAGAAAAAGGGAAGCAAAATAGGGCATCGAAAAAAGAAAGGGAAAAGGTTAGAGAGAAAAGATGAGGAAAGACGAGAAGGAAAGGGGAAAATGGCATAGAAAAGGGGACAGAGAAAGGGGAAAAGAAAAAGAGAGGGGGAAAAGAAAGATAAAAAGGCATCGAGAAAAAAGAAAGAGGGAAAAGGGTGGGAAAAGGAGGAAAAGGGAGGGGGAAAAGGGTGGAGAGCAAGGAATGAAAAAAGAGGAAGAGAGGAAGGGGAAAAGGGGACGAGAAAAAAGGGAAGAGGGAAAGGATGAGGAAAGGGAAAAAAGGAAGGGAAAAAGAGCATTGGGGAAGGAAAAAAAAAGGGAGAAAAGGGGAAAGAGGAAGAGGGAAAAGGCAGAGGAGGATGGGGAAAAAAGGAAAAGGAGGGTGCATGGGCTGTGATGTTGTGCAGAACTGGGGCATACAAAAAATTTGAAGCTGGGTACTACTAGGTTTAGCGAAAATACAGGCCAGTGGAAAATCCGGGACATCATGCGTTGGATTGTCGCAAGTCGGCAAACCTACCTATAAGCTGCACAAGCCATTATTCCTGTCCCATTTGCAAGGTGAACCAAAGCTTCTACCATAGCAGATATAAGTAAAAAAAAAAAGGGTGCCTTATTGAAGACCATAACTTGGCAATGCCCAAGTGGTGGCAGTAGAACTTCAGAATTCCAGTTTAACCAGAGGGATAAAGTTGTAAAAGCAAATATCTCTCATACAAGAAGCTCATGCTTGATTGATCCCATTACCAGACATTCAAAGATGAATAGACTCAATCAAATTTCATTCAAGAGGACCCATTGCCAGTATGTGTATGTTCTCGATGAGTTTAATAGCTCAAAATGCTCATTTGGAGCTAGATATATTTCAGGTAGACAAAGTGGGCCTGCTGAAACTGTAGAGGAAAGTGTAAATGTGAGGCTAAATAAGTAATGGGTAAACCAAGCAATTGATTACAAAGAAAGAAACATGGCACACTGAGCAAATGCACATCAAACATCGAATGATTCTAAAGCAAGGCAGGCCGATATACCTCATGAATACAAACCCACGACACAGAAATAACTGAAGATAGTCTACCTCTGCAACTTGAACTTATGTAAAGGTGTCGTACATTTGTCTTTACAATATATTTATTTAGAGTATTTTTCCTTTGGCTTGCCATAAGAATCCCATTATAAATCGTCAATCCTACAGCCCTATAAGCCTTCTAACTAATAACACCATTATGCCAGTTTCAAAAGGCACAAATGCACATTTTACAGGCTCCATGTACTTTGTCATACATGGTTATTAAAATTCTTAATTTTACTCGAGAAGTGTCATAAAGGATGCATCTGCCAGACACCAGGCCCTAATGTTGTCATAGCTTTGACATTGTAGAAATGCATTGTCCATTGTGAATTGTTGAAAAATATTGAACATCGTACTCACAAAATTTTTTGCCTGACGAAAAGCCCAGCAACGCTGGGCACTTTTTCTAGTATTAGATATGTACATTTTTGTGTCGAGGGGTTCTGCTTAAGTTTTAACTCATATTATGAACCCCTTTCCCTTGCACAAACATTGGTATATCTTTGTCAGCTCCCCCAGTGTTATGTCAATTGTGTTAGTGTGTTCTTACTCTCCAAGATTCATATGGATATTACATCCCAATTTATTGTATTGTATCGCTCCCTTATTTCCTTGTAGACCATGCAATTTCTTATCAGGTTGTCTTCGTCTTCTATCTGGTTTAGATTGCATAGCTTATATATGCTCTCTGTCCTTTTGATTTTCTGCCATCTGTTACTTTGTATTTGAGATCATGGCGTCTCATCATGATCTTAATTATGTTTGTTTTCTGTCCTTTATCCAATCCATCAAAATCATCTACTTTCTATTTTGGGATCTCTAATAGATGTTCTTTGGCTTCTTAGGCTCAAACATGCCACATGAGCTCCAACATGCCACCTCCTATCCAACATGCCAAGGTGGCTTAAACATGCCACCTAGGCTCCGATATGCCTTGCGGGCTCCAACAGGCCCCGGGGGGTGCACCTATCCTATAGGGGACTAGTAATGGTGCCCAGCGTTGCTGGGCATATGTTGAGGGCCTTAAATATTTTGGGCCGCAATGAGAAAAGCATGCCCAAAATATGCTCGCTCTGTAGTTCTTATTTTTGTAATTGTTGTGTGCATATGTAAAGTGAGGCACTCTGTGATATTATAGGTTCTTATTTTAAATATGCACACAACATTCAATATGATATAGCTTAGACCATACCCAGTGTTGCTGGGCAATGTTTGGGCAACAAATACAAATACACCTATATGAACCTTAGGAATGTTGTTGTTGCCTCTAATAATTTGTTAACCACACCTATATGAACCTTAGGAATGTTGTTGTTGCCTCAATAGTTTGCCCACAACTCTATGACTTTTGTATATGGGCCGCATTGTTCTGCAAGACTACATCAATTAAGAAAAAACGACATGGAAAGGCACACATGGGAAAATTGCATTGGTTTCAAATATTTAAAATATCTAACTTGACATCTATCATGCAACTTGCTTCACAAAGACTTAACATCTCCAGGTATATGCTGCCCTCATACCCTTGGGAAAACTGCATTGGATTAAAATATTTAAAATCCCCAGCTAAGTGCAAACTCAGAGTGCAAATTTAACATCTATTATGCACATGAACTTTCAATTGCAATGACATTGCTTTAAATCTTTATTGATGAAAAGTGATAAAGTTTCAAAAGCATGAGTGAGCATTAAGTTGTGACTGTTTGCACTTGCTAATAAGTTGTGAACGATAATAAGTTGCTTTTATGCCAATAGCATTGATAATAAGTTGCTTTTATGCCAATAGCATTGATAGGAAGTATGTTGTTATTTAACAATGTTCTGATAGTAAGTTTGTTGTTATTTAATGATGTTCAAAGATCATCGGCTATTGGCAATTGCTCGGTTACAGCAAAGATGGAATCGGCCATGGAAGACTTGATGACCGGTAAAACCACATTTCCTATTAAGCCACCAACTCGCAGAACTCTAAGGCAATAGTATGATTCTTTTGACTAAAACCGCAAAGCATTCAATTTTTGGCACACAAATTTCCTGAAGTGTTCATCCACAAACGTTCCACCACCTATAGTTCCACTATTCATATTTATTTCTCGAACTTGTAGCGAGATATCATTGACTTTTTCATGTGATGCAAGGTCTATAGTTCCATCACCAATATCAACAACTAAGAACCTTTCGCCTGCCTTTAAGTAAGGCAGTTTCTTCTGGGAATACATAGAAGCTGCTTCAGGTTCTAACACTATGGCCAGAGGATGTGTGCTAGTGCAAGGATCCCTACAATTTGCCCCTAAAACCATTCCAGCCTTTTCTGCACACACTTCCATTTTCTGCTTTATTTGCTCACTCCATATTGCGTGCCTTTGTGGAGACACCATTTTACATGAGACTTTTGAAAACGGTTGCTGCCATACTTTTCTTTCAGTTTGCCTATGGCAAACTCCGACATGGCTCTCAAATAGTCTGTTATCAGCCTCTCAACCATGATACCTGAAGGCAATTCCTTAGGATATTCTGGAATTAAAAAGAGCTTGAACTTGGTGAAGAAGTATGACACGTTATTATTAGCATCCAGAATCGAAGCAATATCTCCAATGCTTTCCCTTTTGTCGTTTCTTTGTATTTTGCAGCTTCTTTGAGGTACTTAACATATGCAGACCATCCCCATTCCTTTAATTCCAAGGAGCCATCAGTCCGGTCGGCATAGTACAAACTGGTCTGGTTTTGCAATAAAACTTGCCGGAAGCATCTTGCCTTAGAAGGCTTCCTACTCACGAAAGGCCCAAAGGCCCAAAGGCACAAAAGCCATAGCCAAATATGCAGAATAACTTAAGGACCTAAAGCAAGCTATCTATCTTTGCTTTTGCCTTCCTATTCTAAGAAGCATAGATCTACAGCAAATGCATGTTCTTGGGCCTATCCACAAACAAATGCATCGCGGTCCACTTTGTTTCGAAGCTAGATTATCGTTGCCAATGAAAAATGAAATGAGTGAAGAAGAAGAACAAAGCCAAACATAAACCAAAATCTTACCTCAACATCGCTCAGCCTATTTAAAATAAACCACCATCGATTTAAACATCTATCCTTTGACTACCATAACCAAGATGCATACCAGCCCGCATGACATAATCCCTTTTGCAGAGCCATGAGCAGAGATTACGGCGAGGAACAAAGATTTTGAGTGATGAAGAAAGGTTTTGCGAGTTTCTCCTCCCGAATACCTACCGCAAGCCGACATCTGCGGGAATCCTTTTGCGATCATATGCCATATTTGCTATTGTGTAAGATCGAGCTTCCCGAGACGCCCTTCGCTTTAACGACTGATGTTCAGCATCAAAGTGAGCTCCAGATCCTGTGCCTACACCTAATGGGTCCACTGTTCCACCATCGCTGCCAAAATCCACCATAGCTGGAGCTCAAAATGCCCCAACCATATTTTCCCGACAAAGAGGAGGCATGCTACTCCACACAAACAATAACCTAAACTAAGAAAACTATCTCGAGTTCTAGCCTAATAGCGACTCCAAGCCAAGCAGAGGACTTAGCACAGAGGATGGCTATGGCGGCCGTTCGACGGGGAGAAGGCAACCACACCACAATACGAAGGGCTTAGATGATGCCCACGTGGCCTGATATAATCTCAGCCGCCCAATCTAGGGCGAGGTTCAAGACAGACATACACAATAATTTTATAATAAAGGATATGCCACCTGCATACATAGGGTTGTAAAAAAACCCCTATATACGACACTTTTTTAATCAAAAACCCCTACCATACGATTTTCAAATTTTACATGCATATACCCCCTCCCAATTTTATACGTCATTTATCAATTAAAAAACCCCTCGTATACGACCTTCTGTGAACATTACATATACCCCCAATATGTATACGTAACTTTCTTTAAGTATATACTATCTTATATTATAATGTTTTAGTGCAAGTAATGGACCACGCCCTAAATCCGACGGCTAAGATTATTCATGGCTTAGATCGCACGGTTTAGATCGCACGGTTTATGTGATTTTGAACCCTAAAAAATCCTTTTTTCCCTATCGTGTTTTCTCTAATCCCTTATCTATTTAGATCGGCCACAGTTTCCCTAATCCCTTATCGGCCGGAGGTTGGAGCTGATCGAGCACATTGCAGCAAGTTGAAGGTAGAGAAATTGATTCCTGATGGGTTTGGGATGATTTTCTAAAGGAGTTGATGAGATGGCTTATCTTTACAAGGCAGAATTTTTATGATTGGAAGCTTCTGGATATATGTCATATCAATGGTGTTGTTACTGTGTTTATCCCAGCAGGCTAGACTCTCTGCATTGAATGGAGCTGTGCAAAATGGTATTCCGGTCCCCTATAGTTGCTAAGTTTTTTATAAAACAGGGGTTGTTGGATGTACCCCGTTTTAACCAAGCTGGATGTTTTTTGTAGACAGAGCCTATTTTAGGCAGTTTGGAAATACATTTGAGCTGATCTAAAGCACACATTTGAGAAGGCGATGCCATTCATGGTTAAATTTTATTGGGAGGGTCCAACTACACTTCATTCGAGATTGTTTCTGCTCATGTATGATGCAAGATTTGTGAGGCAAGGTGCATGCATCTAGATGGTGTAAAGATGTCTGGATGCGTATTTAACATTCTGAAGAGTAACAGAGGTTTCTTGAGGGTTGCCAAATTTCTTCTTAGAAAAAGTAAGCTTAAATCCATTATTTTACCTGATTCCATTTTGTCAGTATTTCAGTACATTTCTTACTTGCTATTAATGCAGAGCCTCAATTTGGAAACACATTTGAGCTGATCTAAAGCACACATTTGAGAAGGTGATGCCATTCATGGTGATGTGCTGGAATAGTCTTCAGATATAGGGTGCTGTAAGTTTATGATATTGGTTTTTCTTAAAAATGATTCTTTTCTTATGTTTTCTTCTGCTTGCTGCCGTAAGGAAGGATAAGGTTGGTTCTTATATAAAAACTATGCTTATCAGCTACGAAACATATGACGACAGAGCTGCTATTAATGTCTTATGGCAGTGCGAAGCATAAGCCATGGCCTTTGATTCATGGCGGATTTGCACCACTGGCGCAGTTCAATTCCTAGCACTGCTGTAAAACCTAAGAAACAAAGATGTGGTTGAATCTGTGACCTTTTCGCTCGGATTAAGGATCATGAAAATATGGCAAAATATTAGGGCACAATTTCCAGCAGCAAATAGGAAGCTGCCGCTCTGAACTGCAAGTCTGCATGATGCGGTTCTTCATATTTGGATGTTTTAGGTTTTTTACTCCTCTGTTCATATCTTAGGTTACGTTTACCCTTTTCCTTCTATTTGAATTCATCAATCGGGGGCAGAGTTTAGTAGGCAAAGCATCAGGTCATCACAGCCACAGAGAAGAAGAATGAAAAAGTGCATATGGTGTTTGTTCTTCCTACACATGATTTTACAAGGCTCGCATAAAAAATGGATTCTGCTTTGCAACAGAGCTGCATGCAGTGCAAAATCTGGGTTATGTAGTGGATTCGGATTACAGGGCTGGCTATTGTGTTCTATGTTATCTTTATTCATATTTTAAAATGGTCTTCCAATGATATGCTCATCGCAAAAAGAAAGTTTAGCATTTTGGAAGAGAAGCGGACAAAATAACAGGAAAGGCCATCACAGATCATTGAGGAAGCAAATGATTACAAAAGCAGGTTCTATACTTAAGAGAAAGGACATGGCAGATTTTTTCTGATTGGTTGTGTGCCAGGTTTCTCCCTGTTCCGCCCTTGAGCATGAAACAAATCTGAGAATGGGACTTAATGGGGCTCGCTCTTGGTATTTAATTCCATATTGTATTTTGCATTTGTAGAATCTAAGTTTCTGAGTAATATATAAGGATAGCAGGAGTCTCAACAAGTTGAACCTACCTACCCTTTTGTTAAATTGTGCAGTTTATGATTGTTATTCATGTGCAATAAATTACTGAAACTTTTGTACATGCTCTAACAGATGTATTATGAAATTTCATGAAGATCGTATTCTAAGAGATGTTTGTTTAGATCAATAAGCCTTAACATAGCAATGACATTGGAATTTAGGTCCAAATTGCAAGAATCTTAATGCTATAGTGATCGAAGGATCCAAATTCATGAGTCTTTGTCAACAGCCTAAATTTATGTCCTTTTTCCCTTCTAATCAAAACATCAACCTTATGGTCATGAGTTGATGCGAGAACACCATCTTACAACGTGAGACAAATGCAAGAGATAAGAGAAACAAAAGAAAAGGAACAAATTAAAAAAGTGGAAGGGTTTTTAGAAACAAAATAAAAGAAATCCATCAAAGAAAGTGTAAACTCAATCTAAGGGCACCTCCAATGCATTATGAATTTGAGCTGACCTCTAGTACTTCAACTAACAAACATAGAAGACATTAAGAAACCTTCCCAATGCATCAAGCTATTCTAGGCCCAAGGACACAAATGCAGAAGCTTCTAAGAGAGCGATGAACTGGAAAGCAAGCTAGACATTGAATGAAAGGATAATGCATGAGCGATGAGCCAGCGCCTCAGTATCACTGCTGCCTTATCATTTACAGGCCCACAGCTTATGCCCAGCAACGCTGGGCACTGTTACTAGTATATAGTTATTTCCTTCTAAATCAAGAATAAGAGACCTCTGTTTTTTTATAATTGGAATTGTCTCCTTTATAGATCAAAAGCCCTTTTCTCACAAAGACATCTATTTTCTATCATGTATGGAAGATCATTATAATCACTCATAAACACAAGTTCTTTTGATTAATACTTAATGCCTAAATGTAGTAAGCATGATCCTTGGACGTAGCTTTAGAACAATGAGAGCAAAACTGCATTCATTATTAAGCTTGAATTGAATCTTGTAAGCCACAACAACATAGAACTAGCAATAGACAGCTGGTACATCTGCAACCTGTGGCAGCCAAATCGTTTCAGCATTCGTGACCCATCCTCCAAACAAGATGAAAAAAATCTCAAGTGGAAGCCAAATCGTTTTCAAATTTGTAATCCCATCCAAGGAAAAAAAACGAGTAGAACAAAAGAAAAACACTACCAGTAATCTTAGTGTTGCAATCTGATTGATGCCCCTACGAATAAGCTGCCGAATCACCCTCTCCGTATCATACCATGTTCGGTTCCTCGCCACGGAGCACCCCTCTCCGTTAGTGTACGAAGAATTCAAAAAATAAAGTACATTGTACCGTAGGTATACATACTAAGAACCCACAAAAGTAACCCCTTCATGTTTACGCACGTGGTTTGGGGAGTTCTTGTAAGTGACTCCCCCTTGCAACAGGCCACCTAGGCTCAAACATGCCAAAGTGACTCAAACATGCCACTTAGGGTCTGAAATTGTTTGCTGGCTCTTTCTTACAATTCATTGACATAAAATTTTATCCAATTTGAACACGTGGGCTCCACCACACCACCTAGGCTCCAACCTGCCACGTGGGCTCCAACATGCCACCTAGGCTCCAACATGTCAAGGTGGCTCAAACATACCACGTGGGCTCCAACATGCCACCTAGGCTCAAACATGCCAAGGTGGCTTAAACATGCCACCTAGGCTCCAAAATGCCATGCGGGCTCCAACATGTCACCTAGGCTCTAACACGCCAAGGTGGCTCAAACATGCCACCTAGGCTCCGAAATGCCATGCGGGCTCCAACATGCCAAGGTGGCTCAAACATGCCAAGTGGGCTACAACATGCCATCTACGATCCAACATGCCACCTAGGCTCTGAAATGCCATGCAGGCTCCAACATGCCACCTAGGCTCCAACATGCCAAGGCGGCACAAACATGACATGCGGGCTCCACCATGCCACCTACGTGGGCTCCACCATGACACCTAGGCTCCAACATGTGAAGGTGGCTCAAACATGCCACGTGGGTTCCAACATGCCACCTAGACTCCAACATGCCAAGGTGGCTCAAACATGCCACGTGGGCTCCAACATGTCACCTAGGCTCAAACATACCACCTAGGCTCCAAAATGCCAAGCGGCTCCAACATGCCACCTAGGCTCTAACATGCCAAGTGGCTCAAACATGCCACGTGGCCTCCAAAATGCCACCTAGGCTCCAACATGCCAAGGTGGCTCAAACATGCCACGTGGCTCTGGGCTACAACGTGCCACCAAGGCTTCAACATGCGAGCTAGTCTCAATCATGCCAAGGTGGCTCAAACATGCCACGCAGGCTCCAACATGCCAAGGTGGCCAAGGTGGCTCATTTTATAAGTCATCTGGTGTTTGGTACATTTACGTCTCCTTAGCCATACATTTATCGAAATGGCGCAGCAACTCAAATGGCGCAGCTGCGTTATTTACATCAAATGGCGCAGCTGCGCCATTTGAGTTGAAATGGCGCAGCTGCGCCATTTGATGTAAATAGCGCAGCTGCGCCATTAGATGTAAATAGCAACATTTGAAATTCTAACATCGCCATTTTTCTTGCAGCACTACCTTGAAATGACAGACAAGATTCTAAGGGGCAAACACACGAAGGATGTCAATCGGTTTGTCTTCATGCCAGATGATGTCTATGCACTCTTCCGCCAGATGTGGAACAAATGGAGGAAGGGAGAACTTAAGGACAATAGGGGTCAAGCTATAGTAATCAATTTTGCTAAAGACAAAGATTACTTCAGTGACAACTACCTTAGATGCATGAGGGGCTTGGACTATGATGATTGTAGCAAGGTCCTCGAAGAAGCTTTAAGCGGGGATATATACGTCAAAGTCACCTCAGATTACAAAGGCGAGAATTTCTTCAAGACGAGGGCGCAGAACTTAAGAATACTTGCTTACATGAAGAAGGAGATACTGCACTTCATTGCAGATCAAATTGGCACTAAGTACAAGATATTCGAGGACCTACGGAAAGCCACAGACCACTTCTCAGATAATGCACTTCTGGCTTGGGGAGTATGCCACCATAAGTGGGTACAGGAAGGAATACTCAAAGAGGGAGTTCATGGTAACATGCCATTCTCCTTGGCCAGATCCATTCGAAAAATCCTTCAGCCTGAAACAGAATCTGCTCTGCCAAGATGGATCGTGGAGCATGTCACTGCCGGGGGATTCCGGCAGAACATGCGATTATACTACCGCCATGATGATATGTTTAGATGCAAGGCAGCTTACTCCAGTTTGGAATAGTGAGACTGTAACCGCGTTCTTCAATAAAGTCTCACAGATGACAGATGTAGAGACATACTGGATTCTATGTTTCGTCAGGCCGGAGCATAACTTACTATTTGCCAGTGCGCTTGAAAGACTAGAATCCAGGTCAAGAGTGTTTGTAGGAATCTATGAAGAGGAGATGGAGCTACTGTGTGGTTCCGAATCAAAGAGCCACAAGCTCTTCTATTTGCTGAGGATTTCAAGACTGCACGGGAGAGCCTCGACAAGACGGACCTCGAGGCTATATGGCGACCATCCTAAAGCTCCCAGAAATTCCTCCTATTCCTAAGGAAGCCATCGGAAGTGAGGGCGATGTTATGGCTAAAAAACTCATGCAAGACAGGTTTAAGTGGAGTTGGCAGGGTATGGAGGGAGAATATCTGGTGCATAAACAGATTGGTCCTGCAACTGCGTTCTACCTTGTTGATAAGCTCTGCCCTCAAGGTAACATCGTACTAGATTTCTTCTCTGGTGGAGCCTTCTCTAGGGCATCCCTTCATGTAGGAAGAATCAGTGTGACATACGAGCATGACTTAGGAAAGATGAAATGCGTAGCGGGCATTCTGGGTAGGGTCGAGAACGTCATGTACCCCTGGCTTGACCCAAAGGCCATTGACCAACGCCAACGGGAAGTCTTGACTTTGCAAGATGGTGAATCTCAGAAGGGGGCAGACGAAGAAGCTTCTCATACAGAGAAAGGTGAGACGTCGGGCCAAGCTGGAGCAGATCAGGAGCAAATTGACCGCCGTAAAATTAACCTGGATGATTATGAGAAAGTCGATGATGAACACTTCGGCAATGACTATTAAAAAAATTCTGTGTTTTGAAAAATTGTATCTTATATAATATTTCTATTAATATATATCTACATGGTCCTCTGAAAATATGTGTTATCTATAGAAAAATGGCGCGAGAGCACTATTTGTTTGGTCTTCACGTTCACGCAAATAGCGCTACCGCACACTATTTTGCTCGCTCTACACCTTGAAGTAAATAGCGGCGCTGACTACTTTGCTTGCTTTCACGTTCAAGCAAATAGCGATGCTGCACCATTTGTTCCTTTCACGTTAAAGCAAATAGCGCGTTTGCTATTTGCTTTGTGGTTATTTCTAAGCTAAAAGGAGGCGCGCACCATTTTGTTTTGTTTTGCTGGTGCTTTTTGGCAATTTAATATCCGCTTTTTTGTGGTTCTCGGGCGCTTTTTCCTCATACTTTCCAAGTAAATGGCGCCATACTTCTCTTCGATAAACTAAAACGCTGTTGCTTTATATTAAATGTAGCGGTTTTTGCATGATAACTGGTTTCTTTTTAAGTAAATAGTGCCATATCTAGCCATAAATGTGTGATAAAACAGGGAAGAAACTGATTTCACGAGAAATTGGAATCACGAAATTTCCAACTTTAATGAAACTCTGCTTTAAAGTAGTTCAGGTCCAACATGTTCGTAGTCAATTGGCCTAAGAGGTGGTTGCGGAGTACTGGCATGTAGAGGGTCCGTGTAAATGCAAATTACTAGTAATGTCTCATATGCGCAGATGAGCAGATGGTAAGCCATCTGCTCATCTGCGCATATGACTTACCATATGTCATGCTTTGTTAATGGCAATACGTGACCATTATTTGCCTTTAGTACAATCTTATATTATAACTAGTAATGGTACCTAAAATTTTGCCAGTATAAATTAAGAACCTTTAATTTCTTTCTTTTTTTATTCTCCCTTTTTTTTTTTCTAACCCCGTTCTACCTCCCTTTGCCTTCCCTTTCCCCTTTCCTTTTTTTTTTTCTTTTCTTTTTCTTATCAACTTTTTTCCCTTCCTTTTTATCTTTCCCCGCTTTTCTTCCCATTTTTCCACTACTCTCTTTCCCTTTCCTTTTTCCCCTTCCTCTTCCTTTTCCTTTTCTCTTTCCAGGTTTCTCATGCATTTTTTTTTCATTCTCTTTTGCTTACCTTTTCATGTGCCCTTTTCTTCCTTTCCCCACCCTCTTCCTCTTGATCACGTGCCCTTTTCCCCATCTCTTTTCCCATTTCTCTCTCCTCTTTTCCTCATGCTCTTTTTGCTTTCCTTCTCCTTTTTCCGCTTCCCTTTTCCTTTCAACTTTCCATTCCCTTTTCATACTTTCCCCACCCTTTTGCTTTGCGATGTTCCCTTTTTCCCTTTCCTTTCTCTTTCCCCTTCCTTTACATTTTTCCTTTCCCGTTCCCTTTCGCTTTTCATATGCCTCTTTCCATTCCCTTTTCTCAACCTTTTTATGTACCTTTTTTCCTTCTTTTCCCCATCTTCTTCCCCTTTTCCCTTTCCACTTTCTCCTTTCTTGTTTCTTTTTTCTTTTCCCTTTCCCATACTCTTTTTCCCTTTCTTTCTTCTATTTCCTCACCCTTTCCCTCTTCCATTTTTCTCGTGCCCTTTTCTCCTTCCTCTTTTCCTATTCCTTGCTCCCTACCCTTTGTCTATTCTAATTCCCCCCCACCTTTTTCCTCATTTTTCCATCCTTTCCCTCTTCCTTTTTCTCGATGCTCTTTTTGCTTTCCTTTTTCTCTTTCTTCACCCTTTCTCTTTTCCCCTTTTTTCACGCCATTTCATTTTTTCTCTTTTTCTCGTTCCCTTTTCCCAAGTTCTCTTTTTCCCTTTTCCCCCTCTCTTTTCCTTTTTACTTTTCTTTTTCCCATAGACTTTGCAACCTTTTCTTATTTTCCCTTACCTTTTTCTCCTTTTCTCACCTTTACTTCTTACCCTTCTCGCGGTGCTCTTTTTTCCGTTCCCTTTCCCCCTCGCCTATTCTATTCTTTTTTCTATTTTCTTTTATCTTTCCATTTTACTTTTCTCCTTCTCTTTCCTTTTCCTCTTACCTTTCCTTTATTCCTTTTCCTTTTTCTTTTTTTCCTTTTCCTTTTCCCTTTCATCGTTTTCCTTTTCCCTTCTCCTCTTCCTTTTCCCTTTTCCTTTTACCTTTCATCGTTTTTCCTTTTCCCTTCCCCTCTTCCTTTTCCCTTTCATCTTTTTTCCTTTTCCCTTCCCCTCTTCCTTTTCCCTTTTCCCTTTTCCCTTTCATCGTTTTTCCTTTTCCTTTTTCCTTTTCCCTTTTCCCTTTTCCCTTTTCCCTTTTCCCTTTTCCCTTTTCTTTTTCTTTTTTCCTTTCATCGTTTTTCCTTTTCCCTTCCCCTTTTTCCTTTTCCTTTTTCCCTTTTCCCTTTCATCATTTTTCCTTTTCCCTCCCCCCTTTTCCGTTTCCCTTTTCCCTTTTCCCTTTCATCGTTTTCCTTTTCCGGTCCCCTTTTCCTTTTCCCTTTTCCCTTTTCCCCTTTTCCCTTTTAGTTTTTCCATTTTCCCTTTTCCGTTTTTCCCTTTTCCCTGTCATATTTTTCCTTTTCCCTTCCCTTTTCCTTTTCCCTTTTCCCTTTCATAGTTTTCCTTTTCCCTTTCATCGCTTTTTTCCTTTTTCCTTTTCCTTTCTTCTTTTCTGTTTCCCTTTTCCCTTTTCCCTTTCATCGTTTTTCCTTTTCCCCTTCCCCTTCCCCTTTTCCCTTTTCCCTTTTCCCTTTTCCTTTTCCTTTTCCTTTTTCCTTTTCCCTTTCATATTGAAGCCATAGTCAAGATGAAATTTTAGTTGAAGACACGCACACATCATCTCCACCATTGGTCAATCAAATCCTCGACCGTCCGATTTAGGGTGCGGTCCATTACACAACATTTGGTCAATCAAATCCTCGACCGTCCGATTTAGGGTGCGGTCCATTACACAACATTATAATATAAGATGTTATAGCGTAATTATGTCATGAATGAAACCCTAATTTGGATGGTTGGGATCATTCGATTGCATTCGGAGGTCGAGATTTATCGCACGACTTCCCTCCACCATGATTGGCCATGCTCTAATGTCTGAAGAGGAAAGGGAAAAGGAAAAGGGAGGAGAAAATGGCAAAGTGAGTGTGGTGTGTCTCGGCTACCTGTGTGTCCTCTAGAGTTGTCCGAAGAAGGATTTGTGAGTTGGGAGTATTGGGATTATGAGGAAGGAGGTAAGGATAAGTGGGGGAAACCCAAGAAAGTACTCCAGCATCTGTGGAGGAAAACAAAACCAAAACATCTTATGCACACATTGATTGACAGATTGGCAAAGTTTCCAGTGCACAGCTTTAGGCACAAATGGCAAGCGATGCAGTTTAGGGATATGTTAGACAACCTCCCTTTTGGGGTTATTGTATCTGTAGTAGACTTTGCAGAACTTCACAATTCAGATTGGGATCAAGTTCAATCTGCGTCTTTGGACAAGCAAACAGTCACCATTCTTGTACAAATCACATACTATTTGGAGCCTTCATCGGTGATGTCATCAAGGACACCCATTACTATATATCTGATGATACAAAACATGACACACTATTAGGGTCCTTAAAAAGATGCATTTATGATGCATCACGAACTCATGAAAGAACTTTTTTATATATATTGGGGGCATACATCCAAAAAGCATTGGGTATTTTAGGATGGAGTTGCATCCCAATTTGTTCCAAAAGCTGCCCGACCATCTATTTTGTAGGAAGGTATTCTCATGAGACACTCATTGAAATGATGTGGAATTTTTCGGCTCCAATCACGGCAAATGGGAGCATGATGGGAAGGCCTGCAGAGTTGAAATGGTGGCTAAGGGAGATGATGAAGAGATCACAAATGTAAAAAGTAGAATGTCTTTCACTGATATTGTGAATATAGCCAGGAGAATTTCTTCTTTGTTGCTCCATCTTCAAGTGTGAACAAGAAACCAAAGAAGAAGGTCGTTTTGAAAAGTGAAAAATGTGGATAGAAAGAATGCATGGGGTCTTTGAGGACCGGTGGAGGACACGAGGAACATTCATTCTGTGCATGCATTTAACTTAGCATCTCCTACGCAATTGCATATAAGGCGTTTATCTTGTTTCTGTGCATATTGCCTTGATGCACAATGGGAATAAAGGAATATGTAGATGATTGGGAGCTCGTAGTTGTTGAGCCAAGCAAGGCTATAGCTGATGAATACGAGTTGCGAGATCTGAAAGAGCTCTATTTTCTGGAGATGCAGCTGTGTTGAGTGATTTGGTAAGGGAAGAAGATAACTTCGCTGTCGCAGCTCCAAAGGACAATGATGAGGACACTTTATTTTGGATATTATTGTGTACGAAAGAGAAATATGTGGTTCAGACAGATTTTGAAGCCTATGGGAATTGGTTTTATAAAGGGGAAGAAGTTTTAGAGGGAACTTACTACAAAAAAGTCCCAAGATCGCTTACAGGTTACACTTTATGTTCTAACGAGCCAAAAGGCATTGTTTATGCTACCCAAGTTTGCTCAATAAGACTTGTGATGGCACAAGCAAAACATAGGCTGAAAGGAAACCAGGTTGTTTATAGGCTGCCCTACGTCACCCCCCGTGTGAATATGCACCCAAACCAAAGGGGGTTTAAGGGGGATTTTAATTTAAATGTGTTAAATGCAATGGTTTATGTTAATAATATTAATGGTAGTTGTGTGTTGAAAGACCATTTAGCACTATTACAAGTTCAAAGACCATATATATAAATTCTTGCTCAACAAGCAATAGAATGTGAAAAAACATATCTCATAGAAATCTTTACTGTAGTAGGACTTTGAAGAAACCAACGTAAATAATAATGATGCAGAACAGCATTTCCACGCAACAATAAACAATTGTGTGTGTTGCAATTGTTAACCATTTTGTTCCACCATTTTGCTCCACTATTTTGTGCTAAAGCTGGCTTGCAAAACTTGATTCTAGACATCAAATTGCAAGTAAGTAATGTCTCCGTGTACAAGGTAGTAGAAGAATAAACAAGATAAAAAAGCAGCTACCTTAAAGCCAATGCCCGTTTCGCACATCAAAATTTCTTGTTGATACAGGATAGATATAATAAACAGATTGAAATCACAGGGAAAGACTTCTTTCTAGACATCAAATTGCAAGAGTGATGTTTCTGTGTAAAGGAGTAGAAGAATGAACAAGGTAAAAAAAAAGCGACTACCTTAAAAAGCAAACCGTTGTTGGCGTTGCTTCTTCAATTCAATTTGAGTAGGAAGTGCTTGGATTCTTCCACGCTTTAAACCAACTATAGGACCGGAACTCAACGTCAAACATTGGGAAGGGCTATCCATGGCCATCTGCTTACTTTTATACTTTAGCTCGAGACTAGTCCTTTTCTGCAGCCTCGGAGTCCTCTTCATGGTTGCCTTATTCAATACAGAGATACAGAGATGGGTTCTGATTTGCTTGCCTTTTTGAATCCGCTGCTGCCCAGAGTTTTTGCACCTACTTTTAGAACAACGGACCTCCTAACATCGCCATCTGTTGAAGCTTTTACATTCTTACCCCCTTCAGATCCTAGAACGAAGATCGGATCTTGAACAAGATCGGATCTTGAACCTTTCATCTAGTTAAAGTAACTCCCTACCTTTAAAATTTGAAACATCCGGCGCTTTGATTCTTTTGTGAAAGCTCTTTTTTTGAAGATCGGGATGAGTTTGTAGCGAGATCACTTTCGGGACTAGAAACAAAACTCTCTACATCCAATCACATTCATCTTTGCTCGTGATCGGATTTAAAAACGGCTCGGTCCACCAAAAGGGGCAAAATCCCTTGCTCTATTCTATTCCATCCATCAGAATTGGACGGATTCATCACTTGAAATTCCCTTTTCCCATTCCAGCCCAGCGACTTCCCTTACCCTTCCCATCAAATAACCTTGTAGGCTATTGGGCTCCACGGTTCTCGAACTTTATTAACAAGAAAGAATGGTTCTCTCTCTGCTTGCACATCCCCAAATGAAATCTCATTGAGTAGATCCTTCCGATTCTTCTTCAAGCAGTTGCTCACATTGGCCTAATCTCGGCAGCCAATTTAAAGAGATAGATGTGGACCCAAGAGTGATATTTTCTTCTTTGGAGATGGTTTCGATAACAAGCCTAGTTTGAGAAAACATTTATCATTTGAAGGTAAATAGGAAAACTTTGTTTCTTCCCCGCCTTGCTCCATTTTTTTTTTGAATAAAGCTGAATCTTCCATTCATGGGGAGCAATGGTTTCTAAAGCGCATGCGACTACCTTCATCTGATTGAGAACTCCGCACCGCCTTTCCGCTAGAACAAACTCCCTTTGAACCGAACCAAAAAGGATTTCTGTAAGAATATTGGATCGATCCATCATGTGAAGAGCCCATAGCCAATCCGGCGATCATTCCCAACCATCTACAATATTTCAGATCAAAATAAGCTCCGAGAAAAAGAGTTCTTGAGTTCGGCCTACAACTCACCGGAATGCTATTAAGCAGCTCCAAAAATGCCCACACAGATTCAGTATGGCAACAAACAACACAGATCCAACAAGAACATTAATTTTTGCAAGAATGCCCTGAAATGCTATCCACGAGGCTTGCATGTTCAGCCTTAAAATAAAAAGAGGGCTTTTGTTGTGAGCCCTTGGATGTTGGACCATTGAAAAAAAAAAGCTAAATCAACGACTAAGAAATGGTGCACTCTAGATGTACGCATTAGTACATCCATTCGAATACGCCATGAAATCTTAGGAAAACCTTTGTGAAAAGCGTACAAAAACACAAAAGAAGCCCCCTGTTATTATGCTACATATTGAAGAATTGTTGAAAAGGCGGTGCTTGAAAAGATTTTTTAGACAATCTCCCGATGTGCTATCGACGTTAAGAGGATTAAATATTGATTATTGATTGGAATGTAGTTAGTGTTGCGCATTTTTTCGTGCTTGAAGCTTTAAGTGAAACAAAGCAGATCGAAGGGTCCGATTTATATTGTGTGCAACCACGATGTATCTTTGTTATTAAGTTGTTGATGTTTTCTTGTCTTTTGCATCATCAACAAAGCAAATTAATTTTGAAGTCAAATTTTGGACTTCTATTGTCTTATTCTTTTTCTTGAATAAAACAAATATCCCCCGCTTGGTTTGGAAATATCAGATTGGATGTGTATTTGTATTATCACTGTTTTGATTTGGAAGGGCTCTAAGACAAAACTTCCTGATACAAAACATGAACACTTATATTACAAAACAGATTGGAACAAATCAGGATTGCATACATAAAGTCGTGCTCTAAATAGAAATAATCGAGGGGGAAAAAAGGAAAAAGTATGGTGAGAAAGGAAAAAAAAGGCCAACCCAAAAGGCCATGCAACCAAATTAGGCAAATATATTTATAAAAAGCATCTTTTCTGCTCCTAGCAGAATTCGCATGCATAGGAAGGACCCATCACTTCATACATGCACCAGGTTTAGGGCAGATCCGGAAGGAAGTGAACCGTGAACCCTAGAAAAAAAAACCAATGGTTATTGCTGGCGTATATCCCACAAGCCTAACCCAAATGAAAGGGCTTCACATAATTTCGAGTAAATGGGTTAATGTGGGGGCATGGGATGCCTTCTTGATGCACAGTTGTGTGTGTGTGTGTTGTCTTGGACCTATGCACAAATTTAGGTTGGATTGGTTGTTCATGGACCCCTGGCACCCTGGAATCCATGAGCAGCCATTCCTTTTGCCAAATTTCCGTGAAACTATAGCTAATCTCATTGCTATCCTTTTGCAAAATTTTCGTGAAACTATAGCTAATCTCATTGCTAGTTAATACTATGAACTTTGCCAAATTTCCGTGAAACTATAGCTAATCTCATTGCTATCCTTTTGCAAAATTTTCGTGAAACTATAGCTAATCTCATTGCTAGTTAATACTGTGAACTTATCTCACTACCTATCTGTTACATAAGCGTGAAAATCTAGCTCCATTTCTTTAGCCATAATTTCGTGATCATCACTTGAATATGGTCTACATAAGTTTCATATGGTCAAATTGTTTTACATCACATAAGTTTCTACATATGGTCACATAAGTTTCTACATCACTTGCATATGGTCACATCATTTCTTTTAACTTCATAAGTGTGTTATGGGTTTAGGGTTAATTAGAACACATTAGAACTATTTATGATTCCATAGTTTTAAATGCCTATTGGAATTTGCCTTTTGGCATTAGTTAGAGTATCTTATGACCAAATGCACTAGTTTAAGGCATCTTCAAATGCATCCATAGTTTAAGTGCCACAATGTGCCTTATATTGAAATCATGACTTGTCTACATTGTTTCTTTTAACTATTGATGCTTCCATAGTTTTAGATTCGAATGTAAAGAATAAATTTATGTAGAACATTCTCTTGAACACTTGAACTATTGATCATCACTTGAATATGGTCTACATAAGTTTCATATGGTCAAATTGTTTTACATCACATAAGTTTCTACATCACATAAGTTT
This sequence comes from Isoetes taiwanensis, assembly GCA_021234155.1. Lineage (NCBI taxonomy): Eukaryota > Viridiplantae > Streptophyta > Lycopodiopsida > Isoetales > Isoetaceae > Isoetes > Isoetes taiwanensis. The sequence continues at coordinate 6,064,047 of JAJEKV010000059.1, read as the reverse complement.
TAGATTCGAATGTAAAGAATAAATTTATGTAAGTTAGAACATTCTCTTTACGAAAAAAATCTAGGTATGCTTGCATGGGCTCGGGTTCCGAGGCAAGGACATTGATGGCACCTTTACTGCCGTTTCTATATAATGCCATTTTTTCGCGCGATTTTTTCGTCTTCCACTCACTTCCGACATCCAGTTCCTTGTTCTTCCCATTCAGATCACTGAGTCCTCCAATTTCTTCCAGAGAGACATGGCCAGGATCAAGTACACGGCCAGGAAGGCCGACGCAGAATCCTCCCCGGCTTCCTCCACTTCCAGCAATGGGGGCATGCAAATGACCTTTGTTGCTAAATTTTCATGCAGGGAAGTCAATCGAGTCATTGAGCAAGGAGCTAAAGTTTCTAAGAGAGTTCAGCAGTGGATTGACCGTGTTTTGCCTCATGAGGAGCGCCTTTTGCAGATGACCATGCAATCTGATGGACTTTATCTTTATGTGGAGCTGCAGATGCCCCCTCCTGATCACTAGCCAATATAATGTCCAGCAGCTTAGAGCTTGTTTTTTTTTTTGGTTTAAGGTTTAGAGCTTCGAGCTTGATTTTTTTTGTAAAGCATCCACCTGATGGTTTTCCTTCTATGTAGTACGAAACAGAAACTTTGTGTAATTTCGAGCTTGCTTTTCCTGTAAGACAACCACCTGATGGTTTTTCCTTAATATATGACAGAAACTTTGTGTAATTTCTTATGTCCAGAAACTGTGTAATTTCTTTTGTCCAGATCTAGTAATGTGTTTACTTTGTGAATCATCTTTTTCTGCAAGTCCTACTTAAAAATACTGTCAAAGGAAATACAAAAACCAAAGTAGTTACAAATGTTGCACTTCCAAACCAGAGCAACCAAACTGAAGCAAACAAACAAACACATCTAATTGAAATGGACACCACTATCTGTGTTCTCCTTTCAACATCTAGTCTAAATTTGATCTTCCTGTGTTCTCCTTTCATGTTTCTCAAGCTTTTCCACTTTCTCCCTTCTTTTCCGACCCTCCCCTGCTTTTGATCGATTCAGGCGGTTGAGACCTATTGAAGAAAAAGGAATCAGGAAATATTGTTTTGAGGTAGCAATTAAAGTAAGGGATTATTATGTGAAGGATGAAAGTTAATGTGGCGACCTTATTAGACGTTTGAAGATTGAAGATTCATTGGTTGCTGAGGTTGATATTTGACAGATTGAAATTAGTGTGGTGATCTCGCTAGACAACTGGAGACTAAAGATCAATGAGAAGCTGTGGTTATTGAAGAAAATTGCTTATGTTCAGTTCTTGAAGATAATATATTTTGTTTGGGCATCTTATTCCATTTCATTACAGTTTTTTTGCATGATGCAATGTATTTATCCATGATCATGGGATTGTAAGTTGGGAACTTCTTTTAATACAATCCTTGTTGAGCAATACGTATTTCTATATCTCCTTCTTTTATGAAGCTGTGAACATTTGTTGAAGCTTAAGTTATCTTGAGCAATTGTTGTTGACTATATCTTGTAAATGGTCTTGTTCTATTTGCACCTATGCTGAGGTAGTCCTGCAACAGTAGATTTCACGACAGTAGCAAGGCTGGTAACATAAACTTGTGAGAGTAGTTAATTGAGTGTTGTGCTTAGGTTCAGTCTCTAAGTACAACACTTTGGTAGCTCAGTTGTGTAAAGCACCCGTTTAGTAAGCAGGAGGTCTCGAGTTCGACTCTCAGTGAAAGCATATTTAAACGAAGCCGCGTACTCCTATGGATAGGTCTTGTGATTATAATGTTGATTATTAAATCAAAGTTGGAAGGCTCTCGTGGCCTAATGGGTAAGGCATTTGACTTCTAATCAAGAGATTGTTGGTTCGAGTCCCATCGAGAGTGTGCAAAAAGAAACTGAAGGTGAAAGTGATGTACTTTGTTTTAAATAAAGGTGTTGAAGCTTTTGTAGCTCAATTGGTTAGAGCACCCGTTTAGTAAGCGGGAGGTCTTGAGTTCAACTCTCAATGAAAGCAAAGTGATAATGGCATGCAAGGAGTTTCATTTCTAAACGCATCAAATCTTTGTATTGACTAGTAAGGGTGCCCAGCGTTGCTGGGCATAAGTTGAGAGCCTGTAAATTTTTTGGGCTGCACACTAACAATGTCAATTTTGTAGTGCTACTACTATTGTAGTATCGTTCTAGCAAAATGTAACATCGTCTTACATTGTAATATTATGTTCAACTAACTTGTTAATGATAGAATCAAGTCCCTGTTCCATGCCATTGTGGACTCATGTTTGGTAATAGCGCATGTCTAAATGCTCAAAAGTCACACTTGACAATATCATGCATTTGAACTACATTCTAGGTAGTTTGTTGTCTGTAAAGCAACATAACTACCATAAGTTGCACCAAGTAACACAGTTATAAAATCCACTACCACTTGTCCCAATATTTCGCAACTGGCATTATACTCTAAAACGTGTGCTTAGAAATGTCGGGACATGTAGGTGGAATACTAGTACAAATAAAATCATCATCATGAATAATAAATTAATTGGGCATTAATTGTACATGTAGGTGGAATACAATAATAATTGAAGGGTAGTTTGCATACAAAGGATAAGAGAACAAATCTTGCTTAAGTAGGAACGTCAATGAAAAGTAGGAACACCAAGTTCAAAATTAAACTTGCAATATTACCATTGGGCAAGGGTAGTTGATGTTTCCATAACCATAATTGTGGGAGAGAACATTGTATATCATACATGTCTATATCAGATTGACTAAACCATGTGTTAACTTATTATCCAACTTATCCAAGGAACCTAAGAATGTTAGGCACAACTCTACAGGTGCATTTAACAACAACATACTAATAGTTTGGCTCTTATATTTTTGCAATATAGACATTTTAAGTACCACTGTAAAATGGTTGGCATCCACGGAAAACTATGATTATTAGTAGACCAGAGTTGTGTTTGGAATTACATAGTTTTGTTAACAGTAAAGCATGGCAAAAGAAAGCGGAGATGCTGATGTACCATGTCTACACAGATGTATAAACTGCATATACATCTGACCTAGGTACAAACCATAAAGGTACAAAGAGGGAACAAAATTACGCATGCATTTTGGAAGTACCACATCTGAATTTCAGAGTTGTGAAATGAGACTTGATGAATGAGATCGTACCAAAGCGGGTGAGAGTTGTATCAGAGCAAGAATTTATGAAGGAAGTAATTTATGAAGGAAGTAAATATCACACATCGCTACAACCAAAAAATATACCGTCCCATTGAAAGCAAAATATCTTGGCCTTGGTTGCACCCATGAATTGGGTTTTGTTCTAGATCTTTTGAGTGAGCCATCTGCAAGAATAACCCAATCATTTTCCCTAAAAGATGGCCGTTGGCCTTGCTAAAAAAAAACCAAGGCAAACAATCCACAATTTTAATCATCGAAACAGAATACTCCATAGAAAAATGCCGGTCTATAGTTTAAGACTATATAGTTTAAGTAAGCCGAAGGCCTTGTCAGTTCATGAATTTCATGTAAGGAAAAGGTGTGAAGATTTTTTCCAATCTATAAAGTTCTAGGTTGCATTTGGATCGAACACTTGCAATTGGATCAAACAACGTCTCCTACAAGTAAAAAAGTGCAACATGTTTACTATCACATAAAACACGAGAACTTATACTAAAATTCTTGGGCATGCAAGATCCATCTTGAATGACATATAATCTTGCATAGTACAACAAATAGTAGGTTTACCATCTTCAAATTTCCAATAACGATCATGTAAATCCCTCTAGTAGAGATGGGTTAAGCCGCGGAAGTGGATAGAAGTGGATAACGTGGATTCATGTAAATGCACCAGACTTCTTCAAGAACATGGCAACATCTTCAAGGCAACCGCGGAGTGATGATTGCGGCTTGGCAAAATCAAGTCTTAGTTCAAGCAAATACTTGGCTTATGAGAAGATTTACGAGATTAAGCGACAAAACCTTCAATCTGAACAACTTATGAGACCGGGATGAGCTTGAAATGTTCTTGTCATGATGCCATGGATGCACGGGGACATTCTAATGTCCTATTCCAGCAAAATTGAAACATGTTCAATGCTTAAATATTTACCTTAGACTCCATTTACCAGTCTCAAATGAGAACACAAAAAGCTTATAAAGCCAACAATAATGGGCATGGCCAACGAAGATATTAGATCCATATTCAAATCTCAAAACAAAACCGCAATTGCCCCCGAGATGAGTGCAAAATAAGCGCATTGCTTAACCTAGAATAGAGGCGTGGAAAGCATACGGATTATAGATAAACCAAGTTGAATTGTAGCAAAACAAACATACGGATACCATGCTTGTAGTCAGACACCAATGATTCCGTAGGTCGCTTCTAAAGCAGTAAAACAAATGCTCCCAGTTTAGTTTTTACGCCAAAGATTTGGTGATTATGGGAACAGATTATTTGTGGATCATCCACGAATCTTGCTGCCCATATAAACCACGTAAAACTGCCAAAACCTTGCGGCTCGGGGAAAATCCCCATGAATATTCAAAGATTGATCCGAAAAGCCATATTATTTTTTACCGCCGATTTGAAGCGAGGAGGGAGTCGCAAAAGAAACGAATGAAGAAACTGCTGAAATGCATTTGCCCGCCATTTTTGCCACAAATCTTCCGCCCACGGATCTTTTGCCACAAATCTTCCGCCCACGTAACTTTCGCTACAAATCTTTTGCCACAGATCTCTTGTGGCTTACTTGCATAATGGCCTAAAAGCGAGCTGCGACATCCTTTTCCAAAGTTAAAGAGAAGGAAGAAAAAGAGTTAAAGGCTCTACCTTCTACGCTATGGTGATTCCAAGGGAATCGACTCAAAATGATGCCTCCCTATAAACCGATTAAAACGCACTTCATTACCCGAACATTTTGCCGCTTATGCATGCATCATAGCCGGAGCCGTTTATGCATGCACTTCAAAGGCGTAAAAAAACAGAGAATTTGTGAGGTTATGAATTTGCCGCTTATGCATGCATCATACCCGTTTATGGCGAACGCCCATAGCCGGAGTTGGGAAATCGAAGCTTCATCAATAAAGCATTCCGCCATAATGAGCCGGGTAATGCAAAAGCAGAGTAGTCAAAAGTTCAAAAACTAAATTTAACAAAGCGGTTAAGCCACCGGAATAGCTAAGCTCTTCCTAAAGGAACTGGCTGAATTCCCTATCACGGTTTTTTAAAATTTTATGAAATCAATAAAAGTGAAATGGGGCCCTCGAAAAGTTTTAGGGTTTTATGTACCCATACACTAAAACTTTATCTTATATTATTATAATGTTAGAATGGACCGCACCCTAAAACCTGCCTGGCCGAGGATTTGATTGACCAATGGTGGAGATGATGTGTGCTGTTCAACTAAAAATTTCATCTTGATCATGGCTTCAATATGAAAGGAAAAGGAAAAGGAAAAGGAAAAGGAAAAGGGAAAAGGAAAAAGGAAAAGGGAAAAGGGGAAAAAGGGGAAGGGGAAAAAGGGAAGGGAAAAGGAAAAAACTGAAGGAAGGAAAAGGAAAAAGTATGAAAGGAAAAGAAAAATCTATGAAAGGGAAAGGAAAAAAGAAGGAAGGGAAAAGGAAAAAAAGATGAAATGGAAAAGGAAAAGAAAAGGAAAAAAAAAGAAAAAGGAAAAGGGAAAAAGGAAAAGGAAAAGGGACGGGAAAAGGAGGGAAGGAAAAGGAAAAGGAAAAGTAAAGGAAAAATGATGAAAGGGAAAAAGGAAAAGGATGGAAAAAGGAAAAGGGAAAAGGAAAAGGAAAAAAGGGAAAAGGAAAAACGCATCCCAGAAAGGGAAAGCGAACGCGGAAAAAGGGAAGGGAAAAGGAAAAGGGAAAAGGGAAAAGGAAGAGGGAAGGGAAAAAAAAAATGAAAGGAAAAAGAGAGGAAGGAAATTGTTGAAAATTTTGAGGTGTTGGAAGCTTTTGGGAAAAGGGAAAAGGAAAGGTGAAAGGGAAAAGGGAAAAGGAAAAATGAAAAGGAATAAAGGAAAGATAAGAGGAAAAGGGAAAGAGAAGGAGAAAAGGAAAATGGAAAGATAAAAAGAAAATAGAAAAAAAGAATAGACGAGGGGAAAGGGGAACGGAAAAGAGCACCGCGAGAAGGGTAAGAAAAGGTGAGAAAAAAGGAGAAAAAAAGGAAAATAAGAAAAGGTTGCAAAGTCTATGGGAAAAAGAAAAGTAAAAAGGAAAAGAGAGGGGAAAAGGGAAAAAGAGAACTTGGGAAAAGGGAACGAAAAGAGAAAAAGGAAAGGGCGGAAAAAAAAAGAGGAAAAGAGAAAGGGTGAAGAAAGAGAAAAGGAAAGCAAAAAGAGGGAAAAAAAAGGAAGAGGGAAAGGATGGAAAATGAGGAAAAGGTGGGGAAATTAGGAATAGACAAAGGGTGGTAGGAGCAAGGAATAGAAAAGAGGAAGGAGAAAAGGGCAAATGAAAAGGGAAGAGGGAAAGGTGAGGAAAAAAGAAAAGAAAGGGAAAAGAGTATGGGAAAGGGAAAAGAAAAAGAAACAAGAAAGGAGAAAGTGAAAGGGGGTGGGGAAGAAGAAGATGGGGAAAGAAGGAAAAGGGTACATAAAAAAAGGTTGAGAAAAGGGAAATGGAAAGAGGCATACGAAAAGTTTAAAGGGAACGGAAAGGAAAATGTAAAGGAAGGGAAAGAGAAAGGAAAGGGAAAAAAGGGATACGAAATGCAAAAGGGCGGGGGAAAGTATGAAAAGGAATGGGAAAGTTGAAAGGAAAAGGAAGTGGAAAAGGAGAAGGGAAAGCAAAAAGAGTATGAGGAAAAGAGGAGAGAGAAATGGGAAAAGAGATGGGGAAAATGCATTTTTGAGGTTTAAGAGGAAGAGGGTGGGGAAAGGAAGAAAAGGGCATGAAAAGGTAAGTAAAAAGAGAAGAAAAAAAATGCATGAGATTCGGGAAAGAGAAAAGGGAAAAGGAAAAGGAAAAGGAAGAGGAAGGGAAAAGGAAAGGGAAAGAGTTAGTGGAAAAATGGGAATTTGGAAGATAAAAAAGGAAGGGAAAAAAAGTGATAAGAAAAGAGAAAGAAGAAAAAAAGGGTGGGGAAAGGGAAGGCAAAGGAGGGAGAATGGGTTAGAAAAAAAAAGGATAATAAAAAAAAAGAAAGAAATTAAAGGTTCCTCAATCTTATGTTCAAAGTGGGTACCATTACTAGTAATAAAGGATATAGGGAAGAAAACCCCTAATCTTTCCTCTCTTATCATCCCCTAATTTGACCTGGCCCGATTTGGACTTTAAACAGATGGTGAGGATGATGCCATGTCACAAAGTTTTAGGGTTCAATGAGGAAGGAAAAACGATCTACTGTGCTCTAGAACAAAAAGCTGCATGCAGATGCTCGAAGCTTGGTTTTAGGGTTTGTTGGTCACCGGAGGTGGCCGAGCACCAAGTCAACAACGATGCCATGTGCAGTCCTTTGGAGAAAACGTGGAGCTTGGTTTCTAGGGTTTGTTGGTTTGCCGGAGGTGGTCATAGCACCAAGTCCGATGCCATGTGAAGTTAGGAGATGTTTCCGATTTTGTGGAGCTATGATTTGAGCGATCGCTTTTCTAATATCTTTCCTCGCTTTTATGCCGAATGCTATGTTGAATGGATTCTAAACTAGCAAGCCAAACTTAAAATGCTTTTATGCCTTCGCGATGTTTGCCAAGATCCGGCCAAAGCAAGGATTCTTCAGATTGGTCTCCCAAATGTTTTGATTGGTCTAAGTAATAATCCGCTTTTAAGGGATTCAAGACAAGGAGCAAAAGATAAATGTTTAAAGATCGGATGCGGATATGAGGAGGCAAACTGTTTCAGGTTATATCTATGCATTTTTTGAGTTTAAATATTGAAAATATGATAAATATTATCTAGAAATTCCAGTTACATTATACTCTAAATTATGAAGAGCAAGTATACATCGATTCTAAATCAAAAGCTCTACAACAAAAAGCCGATGCATGATGCTCAATTTGGTTTCTAGGGTTTGTTTGGTTTGGGATTTCTAGGGATTTGCATTGAAAGGAATATTCTACCCAGATTTACATGGTGGTGTCACAATTCCTCATGGAGATGAATATTGGCAGTTATTCGTTCTCGAATTTATTATTTCCTTCAATCTCATGTTTGTAGTCACAAATGTTGTAAAATGATAATCCGCGGTTTGAAGTTCTTATGGCCCTTATGCATGCCTCAATTACGTTGTGGTAGACCTTTAGAACAGATGAATTTAAATGAAGCAAAGATATTTTTTCAATGAGGAAAGCCAAGACATCAAAAACATCCTTAGAGAAGGACGCGGTGCCCATGGCGATAAGATGCAATACCAGACGTTTTTTAGTGTCCAAACCACATTGCAAAGATAAGCATCCGCAATAAACAACGGAATAAGATGCATTCCATAACAAAACCGGTAACCAGTACCACATGACCTTTTGGTTGTTTGATATATGTGCATGTTTGGTCCGTGATAATCGGATTATGATAATTCTTTTCATTGTCTGATATGTCATTGATGTGCAAAATCCACAGAATAGACGGAAGATTTTATGTGATGACAAAGTTAAAGAGGTCAAGCATCGCAATCCATCACTTACAATAGCTTTTGCAACGCTCGCCATTTTCTTTGATTCAGTTCCATTTCTAACCCTTGGTCTAGCCAATATGTTTTACAAGTAGGTGATAATGCCCTCTTAGGTTTACGTAATCATGGCATAAAGTCCGGAATGCATTAAAAAGATTCCCAACAAGTAGCCCGAGATTGGTTATGTATAAGCATAATCATTATTCATAAGACATGTCAGAGGCAATTTGTGTAGAAAACAAGTTCTTATTCTTATCAAGATGCATAATTTGCATTACATTTTGAAATTGAGTACCAATTGATATTTGTTCTTTTATTATTTGTTCCTAATATAATAGTTTTTTACATGCTTCCAATTTAAGGTTCCATTCTATGTTGGATCACAACTCCTCGGCATCAACTGCAAATGGATTTGCATTGAAAGGAATATTCTACCCAGATTTACATGAAGGCCACAATTCCTCATGGAGATGAATATTGCAAATCATTTGTTCTCAATTTATTATTTCCTTCAATCTCATGTTCAGTAGTCACCGCAGTTGTTGCAACATACCCTCGTCTTTGTAAGTTCTTATGGCCCTTATGCATGCCTCAAATTTGTATTGTGGTAGACCTTTAGAACAGATGAATTTAAATAAAGCAGCATATTTTTTCCAATGAGGAAAGGCGCACATCAAAAACATCATTAGAGAAGGACGTGTGCCCATGGCGTATAAGAGGCACAGTCTGCACGTTTTTAGTGTTCTGGAGAGACTATCTTTAAGGTCATTTGCTACAGGCACATAATAAGAGTATAATTGTTTCCTTTGTAAATCAGTCCATGTATCTTTATTTCTGATAAGTTTGTTCAGATTTTTTACGTCTTCATAATGTCGTACAGAATAGAAAAAGATAGCAACAAAGTTTTTGACATGCTTGCATGGGAGAGCCCTATAAGCTCATTCTTTAGACAGAATTCTGAATGAAAGATTGATGCAATAAAGGTCAATAGCAGGTAAAATGTTGAGGCTTTCTCCCCTTAAATGCAGGTCCTTTCTCCCCTTAAATCAATCCTTTGTAATGATAATATTTACCTTTGTGATAAGTCTTGGCCAAATGTTTTAATATATGGGACCTTTTAATAGGAAGCCCTGCACTAACTTAATTCAACTCTTTATAACCCATTTGGTTATAACCCGTTTGGCACCATTACAATCAAATCTATGACAACCAACAAAACTCTACAAGCATTTTGTTACCATTTCTAAATGCCCTGTTGGAAACAACAAACAAAGAAATCCATGATTTCGTACCTACGAAAAAAAAAAAACATGAAAAGGCCAACAATTTCAAGGATGGAATGTCTGTTCTTAGTTTTAGGCACTATGAATTGTTGATTTGTTGATATCCTATGTTGATAACATGAATTGTTGATATCTTATATTGACATCTACATGAATTTCACAGGCTTTGTTTTCAATTTCCTACGAGCAACTATAGTCCCAAACTATAGTCACCCATTGTTTTGCACTGCCAACATTCGTCACCCATTGTTTTGCACTGCCAACGACCCATTATTTTTGCACTACCAACGACCCATTGTTTTGCACTACCAACATTCGTCTCACCATCATTTTAAATGGATTAAATGGCTCTACAAGATCTATGACCTCCAAATTTAGAAGACCCCTATATATGATGCACTTCAATGCTATTCACATTAGTATCAAAAGTTGGATCATTACAATTAGCACACTTGATTTGTTATGCAAAAGGTTACTCATTCCAAATACTGTAGAATGGGGAAGTTTGAACTTTGGAAACAAAATGTTTAGGGCGCAGGTTTAGGGCGGCGGCGGCGGCCGCCCATCCCCTTGAAGGATGCCATGAAGGATCGAGGCTGGAGGAGCAGCCAAAAAAGGGCTTCTTGCCTTTCTTCGCACCGTGGCTGAAGTCATAAATCATTTGTTTCCTCCTCCGCTCACTTAGGGTCTGCCGCAAGCGCAGGGGTTTTAGCCGGGTGTATGGCCGCTACCTCGGCTCTTATCTTTCTTGTCTCAGGTTGTGATCGGGTAAGAAATAAGTTTTCGCTTTGTCCTGGCGCTCGAGAACGATAGCGACTAGCATACAGACTTGTGCTTTAACGGTTCTCGGCTCTTGCTTAGAACCGCATTATTCTTCCGGCTATTGCTAGGTGTTCATGAATAATAGTTAAGCATGTTTTGATCTTGGGCGTTCTCACTAGCAATGAATCTTAATGTGTTGCACTCCTTTTAACCTCGAAGACCGCGACGATCGTGGGTTGTGATTGCACCCACCGCAATAACAGATTAAGACCGCACTCGGCAGAATAATGTGTCAAGGCTGGTCAAGATATGTCCGAGTGTTGAAAATGAAGCACTAGGATTTATGGTTTTTGTCGCTTTTTGCTTTCTTTTCATCCATGAATCGTGATATGTGCATGAATGAAATAATACCGGTAATTCTCAAATAGACCGCGTGCTAGGATCTAATGTGGAAGAGCATGACAGAACAAGGCAGGTTTGATTGTTGGAAGTGTGCACTACTCTTGTTGGGCCCCTGAAATATACGCTTTGTTGTTTTGGTTGTAGATACTAGTGATAGAGGAGCACCCTAGATTTATTGAGCGGCATTTGGGATGATCCATTGTTCTGTGGATTTAATCGATTAGGAGGACAAAGAATATAGTGGCCTCTTCACACTTGAGCAGTCCACCTTATATGTAATATTGCGGAGGTGCTTTTCAAGGTGTATTTGGTAATTGCTCAAGGCAAGGAGGCCTTTGTTTGGAGTACGACAATGGGGAAAGTGATACATCAAGGTTGGAGTTGCATTGTTGTTGCTTTAATGTTTGGCGTGGATTCTTTGTGTGTGATATGTGGATTTTACTAGAGTCTTGTTTAATTTATGCCGCCCTCTCCTATCCCAAACGGGAGGAGGTGTGTTGTCCAGAAAAGGTATAGACAAAGAAGGTCGGAAAAAGGTACGAGATCTAGGAGGCACTTGGCGGGAGGACGAAGTGCTTTATAGGAGTAAAATGAAGATGGATCTCAAGCGGGGAGATTAAAGCAGTGAAGAGGATGTGGACCACCCCCTTTGGGGGAGGGCCTTGAGAGGCAAATGTGTTCGGGAAGACGGTGAGGGTGCATGTGCTTAGTACATCCGGTGGAATGGTGCTAGTGCTCTCCCATAGTACCTCCATAAATGCCGGACTAGAGGTCCTAGTTAACGCAGCGTGGGAGGATGCTTCCTTAATATCCGCTTTCATCTTCTTGTATGTTTGGGGAGATGCCTTAGGTGGTTCTATCTTTAGATGATCATGGGATTTCGACTTCAAAGTGGGTCGTTGGAGTTTATAGTTTTTTTCCTGTTCCTGCACCTGGGTTCACAGCGCCTTTTGCTTCCAATTTGATCCATTGAGGGATCCGTTGTGATTTAATAATTCCTATCGGCCCATTGTGGAGCCTTCAATAAGGCTTTAAGCCATGTACCTTTTTACTTATATAATATAAAAAAAACGCCTTCAAAAAAAAAAAAAATCAGAAGAATCCTCCCTTTTTCCCACCTTTCCACCCTCTCCCCCTCCCCCCACCAAAAAAAAAAAAAAACACACCTAGATGAAAAGATTACTTTACATTATGTATACAATTAGCAACGGTTAAATTACAAGGTATGTGTATTTAATTTCAGAATTCATTAATCAGGGGTTTCAACCTAGCCCAAAGAACGGCTTTGGTTCTAGTCTTATATTATAATGTTATTGTGTAAGTGTTGGACCCAGCCCTAGATCCAACGATGAGATTTAGCCTTAAATTCAATGGCCGAGATTTAGCCATACAATCGATTCTCGCCATCGAAGCTTCCTCCATTGAGCTGTTTTTTCTGTTAGAGAGGGCTTACGAGCTGCTATTGATGTTCTGGCGGTGGCCAAGAATAAGCCATGGGCTTTGATTCATGGCCGCATTGCGGTGAAAATGGAAACATCGACTATGGCGGAGTTGATCCACCGGTTCAGTTAGTTCTTAGCTTTGATGCAAAAATCTAAGCAACAAATATGTGGTTGCCGCTGTTATCTTTTGCTAGATTAGGGCTTTTGCAAGATGCATGAAAATATGGCAAAAAATCTTTGGGTTGCCGGGGGATGCTTGAGCTTTTTGAACGCCCATAATTTGCATCAAGAATCGGGGAAGTTGCTGCCTGAACAAGGGTGTGCCCGATCTGGGTTCTTTGAACGATTTAGGTTTTGTCTCCTCGTTCATGTTCTTCCCGTTTGCCATCAAAAGTGGATACCGCTTTGCTGAGCCGCATGCAGTCGAAAATTCGTGTTATTCGGTTATGCGATGGATTTGGATTACAAGACGGGTTGTTGTGCTCTATGATATTTTTATATGCTAGGTAAACTGTCTTTCTCTATATCCTGGATTTGCATAGGCTCTTTAAGGTTAGCATTTACTTCTTTGGATTGCCCGGCTTTTTAAACAGAGCATCTTGATTATAAAGTATCTTGGGATTCTAATGATCCAAAATTATCTTTAGTTTAGTTTGTGTAGAAAGGATCCCCTTGGATAGTTGGGTTTGCATTTGGCATGCCATTGGAAGGTTTTCTATTCATATTCCCTTACGCAAGACGCGGATTTAAAATACATGATTTTTTTTATGGCCGTGTGAACCCGCATTGGACTTCGAGTGGTTGTACGAAGGTTGTGATTGTTCCCACCATGAGTTTGGATAGCCCTTTGAATCTGTCAAGATTGTGATTGTTCACACCATGAGTTTGAATAGTTTAAATCTGCTATGGTTGTTGAAACTCCACCAAATCGATCCTTGGAGAGGCCATTTCTCGATCGAGAGAATGCTTTTCTTGTTGTTGTTGCCCAGATTTCTTAGCGGTGAAAACCGACTCTTTTCTAAATCCAAGTGCACATTTTATGCACGGTGAAGATTCTTGCTTAAAGAAATTTTAGCAAGCTTTTGGTCAACCTAAATACTTCAGCCATCAGAGATGCTTAAACTATGAGTGCCTTATGCCTATTGCATATAAAAACCATTCAGATGAGCTAACAATACGTGCAAGACTCTCACATGCCTGGCATGGCATTCTATCATGTTTAATCATATCCACAAAGAACACGGTTGATTTCTTAAAAGGTGATTTTCTCACTGTTTGATGTGGTCCAATCCACAAGGTCTTTTTCATTGCACTTTGTGATTGTAGATGCGATTGTAGATTTCAGGACTTTTTTGCGAAGCGGGAAATGAAAGATTTTGGTGGCAAAGATGGGGCTCTACAGATTACAAAGCATGCCTCCAGATTTGAAGGTACAGTGTATTTCATCTTGACTCTATGCTTAGAGTTGATTTTTGCCATTTCTATTTCCTTCTTTGCAACATTTATGTGCCGCTTCAAAACCATGTTGTGGTTCAAACATTCACCATGAGATGGATCAGAAATAGTTGATATAATTGTTAATTAACAGAGACACATTTATAGGGATGATCCTCCTGCATTGCATATTTGTTGTTCCCCGGAAGCTAATTCAATCTTTGATGAGCCATAATATATTCGGCTGCGGTGTCCTAGCCTCCTAGCAAGTCCTATGACCCATTTAAATATGCAAATTTTGGAAGACGATTACATGTTCTTGAGATTGCATTTCAACTAATGCCTGTCACATTATATACTTCCAAAGCGCTTATAAAAGGAAGTGTCCTTTATCTTTGGACTATTATGTATTGTAGCAAGAATTAAAGTTTAATATTTGACATAGCCATAATCCTCACCTGAGGTCCTAGCCTTCTAGCAAGTCCTATGAGCCATGTAATATGAAAATTGCGGAAGACGATTACATGTTCTTAAGATAGAAGTTCAACTAATGCCCTGTCGATTATATATTTTCAAAGCTATAAAAGGAATTGTTCTTTATCTTTGGACTATGATGTGTTATGGCAGCTATTGAAGCCATCACCCTTAGACAATGGTGTGAGCCCCCTTGCATTTTTCGCATTCATCTCAAACATATTTATGTTTAACATATGGTGCGATAGATTTGTGTTCTTAAGTTAGACATTGAGAAAGCACCCTCTTATGTTTTCTCGCACTTTCAAAAATCAAAAGTAAGCGGTGTTAAGGATTTCCCCGCCTAAGTGGAGAGAGAGAGAGATTCAAAGTCATAAGCTAACACCAAGATTTACTTGAGAAGCCCCGCCCATGAAGGTATCCTTTTTATGTCAAACTAATGTCATTATTACCAACTCAGTGGGCCATATATTGCCTAAGCACAATGGTGTTTAGTTGCAGATGTGGCCTATAGTACAAAGTGCTGTTTTGCTGCAAAGTGGGAGTGTGACATGAGTTACTTCGGCGCCGTAGCGCCTGGTACTCGGATGTTGGCTCGGGGCACATAAAAATATTATATGATCTCTAATGCTTTATTTTAGGGATTCCGGAATGTGAAAGATTGCCTTTTGATTTACCAGAAGAAGAGGAAGAATTGATAGCAGGTTATCAAACCGAGTAGAGATGTTCGATTTAATGGAACCAAATAGAATCTGCGCTGTGCTTTTCTTTTTTTAACATTGTTGCATTTGTTTGAAAGATTGGTGCATTGTATGATGATTCTTTCTTTTTTTAACATTGTTGCATTTGTTTGAAAGATTGGTGCATTGTATGATGATTCGGGACAATTTTGTGGTCTACTTTATTGCATAGGTTATATTGCTTTTGCAAAGAAGGACTTCAAAAATGATTTTGCATCATTTGATACTCTATTGTGTATTTGGATGAAGTTGCGGCAACAAACTTCTGTCCCAAATATTGTTGATCATAAATTTCAAATAAATTGTGGTTATAATTCCTCTAGAACTTCAAATAGACAATGACGATGTTGAATAACATGTTATGTGTTGTATTATTTCGACGCCGGACAAGATTCATTCATTCACATGGCACCAAATTCCAAATATTGTTTATCACAACTTTCAAAATAGATTGTGGCTATAATTCCTTTAGAACTTCAAGCAATGTCGAATAACATGTTACGTGTTGCAATAACTTGAATTCATTTTACTCGAACCTCACCTAAAATAAATCCCTACTGGGAAACCTCTGATAATAATGATTCATCACATTATTTGCAACGACATTCACAAAGCACCGTACCAAGCAGAAAAGGGGAGGGGGATAAATAATAATTATCCAACAAGCACCCAAAAACCTAACAACCAAAAATAATAATAGCCTATAGTGCCACACTTTACATACACACAATATTTACAAAGATAAAAATTTGAGAGTGATCGTAATTTGGACATTCTTTGTGGCCCAAAACATTTATATGCTCTAAACTTATGCCCAGCAACGCTGGGCACCATTACTATTTAAAATGATGCTATTGAATGTTGGCTATGGAATGCCATGATGGGTTACATGGAGAACGAATGCTTCAAGAAAGCCTACCAGCTCTTTGAAAACATGCATTGTCAAGATGTGGTCTCATGGAATACGTGATTGATGCTTATAAAAAGTGGAGACAACTCGATCATGCACTTCGACTCTTTAATCAAATGCTGCAGCAGAATGTAGTGTCTTGGAATGTCATGATTGCAAAGACATGCTAACAATGTTGGAGGAAAGATGCACTCCAAATGCTTAACGAAATGTAGGCAAAAGGTTTTGTTCCTTTTCAGTAGTATTTTGTTTGCCAGTATTCTGTTTGCATGTAGCCACACTGGTTTAGTAGATCTTGATTGTCATTGATTTGCCTTCATTACAAATTACAACTGTAATGCACCTTCTATGAAGCATTAGAGTTGCATGATTGCCCACCTTGGCAGGATATGGTGGTTTTGTGAAGCAAGTGAAGCAAAATCTCTGATTAACAATCTGGCATTTGGGCCAGATGGTACATCTTGGAGAACTTTGCTTGGCTTTGCACTCACCACCTTGGCAGGATATGGTGGTTTTGTGAAGCAAGTGAAGCAAATTCTCTGATTAACAATCTGGCAATTGGGCCAGATGGTACATCTTGGAGAACTTTGCTTGGCTTTGCACGAGTAAATTAACTGAATTGCATTGATATTTTAATCCACTTTCTAAATGACATGGAATTTTGAGGCTTGATATTGGACATACTAGAGAGTTAAAAATAATATTTTGAGGAAAGGGCTATGTTGGATGGAGAATCCATGGTAATAATATCTTAGCTATTCAATTTAAAATTCGTATCCATAATTGGAATGTAGAACAAAAACATAGATTCTTATTCTTCCTGAGGAGGACCTTCGAAATCATACTCGAAGCATTGAAATGTCTCAACGGATGGAAATAGAGGGTGCGCAGTACAGTACACGAATATCGTATTCTTTGGTACTTTGCAAAAAGTGGTTCTAAATGTAACTTTATGCATCTATTCGAATGTCACTTTTTGGTATCAATGATTGGTCATGTTTTATAAAATGGTACTATGTGAAGCTTATTTAGAATGACATTGCATACATCAAACATTATATTACTTATGTTCAATTTGAAAGCATTAAGATACGTATGTTATAGTAGGAACATAACAAACACTAATGTACATTCATATAATAATTCTACCAAAAGCCCCCCTCAATGGACGCGCTTACACACTTAATGGACACGTTCAATGAACAAAATTCTAGGTAACTAGAAACAGTGCCTAGCGTTGCTGGGCACCTTTTCTATATAATAAAAACTGCTTTTTTTTCAGAACTCATTGTCCACCAAAACATAATCCCACATTGTTTATGTACAGTGCACATGGATCCATTCATTCTCAAATTCAATCACATCGAATGCCCACTAAAGGTAGGCAATTTCTTTTCGATAATGATGTACTACCTCTTCAATGCGTGATTTTCAAAATATCAACAATAAAAATTTAACCGCAGAGTTAATATTGCACTCTCTTTTCATTGTTTTTATAACTTTACAGGTTCCTAACTAATCTCCAACAACATTGGGCACGGTTACTATCTTTGGATATTTTTGTTATAATGAAAGATTACTACACACTTTTCTCATTGCAGTCAAAATATTTACAAACTTCCACACTTTTCTCAATTGCAATCAAAACATTTGCAAACTTCCAGCTTATGCCCAGCAACGCTGGGCACTGTTACTAGTCTATATTATAATGTTACTAGTAATGGTGCCCAGCGTTGCTGGGCATAAGTTGAGAGCATATAAATATTTTGGGCCACAAAACATGTCCAAATTACCATCACTCTCAAAATTTTATCTTTGTAAATATTGTGTGTATGTATAGTGTGGCACTATAGGCTATTATTATTTTTGGTTGTTAGGTTGTTGGGTGCTTGTTGGATAATTGTTATTACCCCCCCCCAGCCCCCTTCTGCTTGGTATGGTGCTTTGTGTATGTCGTTGCAAATAATCGATGAATCATTAGTATCAAAGGTTTCCAGTAGGGATTTATTTTAGGTGAGGTTCGAGTAAAATGAATTCAAGTTAATGCAACACGTAACATTGTTTGAAGTTCTAGAGGAATTATAACCACAATCTATTTTGAAAGTTGTGATAAATAATATTTGGAATTTGGTGCCATGTGAATGAATGAATCTTGTCCGGCGTCGAAATAATAATACAACACATAACATGTTATTCAACATCGTCATTGTCTATTTGAAGTTCTAGAGGAATTATAACCACAATTTATTTGAAATTTGTGATCAACAATATTTGGGATGTAAGTTTGTTGCCTCAACTTCATCCAAATACACAATAGAGTATCAAATGATGCAAAACCATTTTGAAGTCCTTGTTTGCAAAAAGCAATATAACTTATGCAATAAAATAGACCATAAAATTGTCCCAAATCATCATACAATGTGCCACTCTTTCAAACACATGCAAAATGTTAAAAAAAAAAAGAAACAACAACGCAAATTCTATTTGGTTCCATCAAATCGAACATCTCCATAATAACAAACAGTAGCAAGATCTACTTCTTTTTTGGCCTATGGATTGTGAAATTACAGTACATAAGATTTTCTTAGTTATTTGAGTTCAAGAATTTGACAAACACAAAAAATTATTTTGGGAGTGCCTAAGCTCTTGACTACCTTAGACTAAACCCAAGAGTGGTCAAACGTCAACTTAAAAATTGACTCTTGGGGTGGTCAAACACCAACTGAAACTTGACCCAATAACAATTGATATTGTAAGATTGAGGCCTAAGTCCTTCATAGTTTATCTAAGCTAGCCGTGCAAATAAAAATGTTTTGCTCCAAATGTTGCTTTTCAGAATAGTCTTTCTATACTCTTTTGAGCAAGCTAAAACGGCCAAGATCCATTGCATAAATGTGGACAAAGACATACTTTATTTTCGGTGTTTTCTTTACGTACAAAATCAGTGTTATCTCATCCTACAGAAGCAAAAATGAGAGCTTGTCTCCTTAATGTTTAGACGTCAAACTCTACATTTGATGGGCATTCATAATAAAAAGACTTGCATAATTAGGTAACCCGATAACTCTTCTTATACAATGTCATCCATATTGATGGCTAGTGCTTATTGGGTAGCCCATAACGACCCAATGTAGCGTTAAAAACGACACGGTGTGAGTGTTAGACCAAGTTGAAGCAACACACAATGTCCAAATTTCGATTTAAAAGATGAACTGCATGCATAGACAAAAGGAGTTATATAGCTTCAAGTTTTTCTGTTCCTTTTTCATACTCTAACTTGGATAAGCATACTCTATTTATAATACTTGCCATGCAATGGAAGATAAATGCAAAGTCCAGGTGCATTGCTAAGGTATAATCTTGTTTAGTTTATTATATCATTCTCTCCAGCGCACTATATAGCATCAACTGCGGCAACAAACAGATTATCATAGTGGAACTTGACCTTGAATCAGTTAATCCTTTGTTGCTTCATATTCATTTCTGTAAGCATAGTAAGGGTATGCACTTATCATCAAAGGAGATCATGATTTATGCAGGAAGTCTAGCAATGCCTTGAAGGTAGATTTAATATAACCTGCATCAAAACATCATGCAGTTGGGGAATAAGACGATGCCCATGGCATGGGGAGAAGAAACAATGATCCGTCCGATTTTGCTCCTGGCACAAATGGTCCGATGTAGTATCACCCAACTCTTTGCCTTGTCCGGGCTTTGAGTAAAGATATGGAATGTCCGGGAATCCCAACTATAACGGATACGTGTATTTGTGAATGCTTTTTAGAACATCTATGTCTAGATTGAATAGCGACCTTGTAGATTGTCTCGGCATGGAGTAATGAGCTTCCATAAAGACTCCAATAGAGCTTGCTCTCGCATTTAAAGACACAGATCCAAGCATTTTCTTCAGAAATAAAACACAAAAAACACAATGATTTGCTTGCTCGGATATCATAGTTTCATAAAACACATTAATGTTACCATGCCTACTCTTCTCGACATCATAGATCATGCTCATTATCCCGCACAATGGCTTTGCCCAAGCTATCCTTGTTTGCCACCTTATTTAGACGCCTCGGATAAGATTTCGTTGCCCTAAAATTGAATAATCAATCCAACCGGATAAAATTAGGATCTGATAGTTGGAGCAACGCATACCCGCAATCTATATCGGCACTTGGCGTTCATCATTTTGCTCAAACCGAAATGAAAGAATCAAACCGATGTGAAAGAATCGAAGAATCTGTCGGAAGTTAAATCTTGCTATAGTATTAAGATCTTCAACTTCAATATGCCCTAAATCGAAAATGGTTTCTGACCTAAGAAGTTTGTTCGTGTCGTCCCCGCTCTTCTTTATCGAGAGAAAGCATGTTGCGCCTACGCACTAAAGCAACATCAATAGTATCATATGCTCTCTTCCAACCATAGCTAGGATCGAAACGACCTCCAAATAGGAAAGACGAAAAAAAGAGAAAACCCTAAACCGCTCTCGGATCTATGCATCGAACAATATCAGCCGTCTGATTTCATAGAACGACCTGAACCGTCCGAAATAATAATACAACACATAACATGTTATTCAACATCGTCATTGTCTATTTGAAGTTCTAGAGGAATTATAACCACAATTTATTTGAAATTTGTGATCAACAATATTTGGGACAGAAGTTTGTTGCCTCAACTTCATCCAAATACACAATAGAGTATCAAATGATGCAAAACCATTTTTGAAGTCCTTGTTTGCAAAAGCAATATAACTTATGCAATAAAATAGACCATAAAATTGTCCCAAATCATCATACAATGTGCCACTCTTTCAAACACATGCAAAAATGTTAAAAAAAAAGAAAAGCACAACGCAAATTCTATTTGGTTCCATCAAATCGAACATCTCCATAATAACAAACAGTAGCAAGATCTACTTCTTTTTTGGCCTATGGATTGTGAAATTACAGTACATAAGATTTTCTTAGTTATTTGAGTTCAAGAATTTGACAAACACAAAAAATTATTTTGGGAGTGCCTAAGCTCTTGACTACCTTAGACTAAACCCAAGAGTGGTCAAACGTCAACTTAAAAATTGACTCTTGGGGTGGTCAAACACCAACTGAAACTTGACCCAATAACAATTGATATTGTAAGATTGAGGCCTAAGTCCTTCATAGTTTATCTAAGCTAGCCGTGCAAATAAAAATGTTTTGCTCCAAATGTTGCTTTTCAGAATAGTCTTTCTATACTCTTTTGAGCAAGCTAAAACGGCCAAGATCCATTGCATAAATGTGGACAAAGACATACTTTATTTTCGGTGTTTTCTTTACGTACAAAATCGGTGTTATCTCATCCTACGAAGCAAAAATGAGAGCTTGTCTCCTTAATGTTTAGGCGTCAAACTCTACATTTGATGGGCATTCATAATAAAAAGACTTGCATAATTAGGTAACCCGATAACTCTTCTTATACAATGTCATCCATATTGATGGTTAGTGCTTATTGGGTAGCCCATAACGACCAATGTGGCGTTGCACGACAAATCAGAGTGTTAGACCAAGTTGAAGCAACACACAATGTCCAAATTTCGATTTAAAAGATGAACCGCATGCATAGACAAAAGGAGTTATATAGCTTCAAGTTTTTACTCGTTCCTTTTTCATACTCTAACTTGGATAAGCATACTCTATTTATAATACTTGCCATGCAATGGAAGATAAATGCAAAGTCCAGGTGCATTGCTAAGGTATAATCTTGTTTAGTTTATTATATCATTCTCTCCAAGCCGCGTGCTATATAGCATCAATCGTGCAACAAACGATTATCATAGTGGAACTTGACCTTGAATCGAGTTAATCCTTTGTTGCTTCATATTCATTTCTGTAAGCATAGTAAGGGTATGCATTTATCAAAAAAGGAGATCATGATTTATGCGTGAAGTCTAGCAATGCCTTGAAGGTAGACTTAATATAACCGCATCAAAACATCATGATTAAGGGGGAATAAGACGTGATGCCCATGGCATGGGGAGAAGAAACAATGATCCTGTCGACGATTTGTTCTCGCACAAATGGTCCGATGTAGTATCACCCAACTCTTTTAATCGGCCCGTGCTTTCGTAAAGATATGGAATGTCCGAATCCCAACTATAACCGGATCTCGTATTTGTGAATGCTTTTTAGAACATCTATGTCTAGATTGAATAGCCCCGACCTTGTAGATTGTCTCGCATGGAGTAATGAGCTTCCATAAAAGACTCCAATAGAGCTTGCTCCCGCATTTAAAGACACCGGCCCAAGCATTTTCTTCAAATAAAACACAAAAACACAATGATTTGCTTGCTCGATATCATAGTTTCATAAAACACATTAATGTTACCATATCGCATTTACTCTTTCTCCGACATCATAGATCATGCTCATTATCCCCGCACAATGGCTTTGCCCTAAGCTATCCTTGTTTGCCGCTTATTTATTTAGATCGGATAAGATTTCGTTGTTCTAAAATTGAATAATCAATCCAACCGCATCTTATATTATAATGTTAGGTAATGGACCGCAGACCCTAACCTGACTACGAGGATTTGATTGACCAATGGTGGAGATGAGATGCGGTTCTCAACTAAAATTTCATCTTGACTATGGCTTCAATATGAAAGGAAAAGGAAAAAGGAAAAGGAAAAGGAAAAAAGGAAAAGGAAAGGAAAAAGGAAAAGGGAAAAGGGAAAAGGGAAAAGGGAAAGGAAAAGGGAAGGGAAAGGAAAAGGAAAAACGATGAAAGGAAAAGGGAAAAGGGAAACGAAAGGGGAAGGGAAAAGGAAAAACGATGAAAGGGAAAAGGGAAAACTATGAAAGGGAAAAGGAAAAGGAAAAGGAGAAGGGAAAAGGAAAAGATGAAAGGGAAAAGGAAAAACGGAAAAAGGAAAAATGGAAACTAAAAGGAAAAGGAAAAGGGAAAAAAAAAACCATGAAAGGGAAAAGGGAAAAGGGAAACGGAAAGGAAAAAAAGGGGAAGGGAAAAGGAAAATGATGAAAGGGAAAAGGAAAAAAGGGAAAAGGAAAAGGGAAGGGAAAAGGAAAACGATGAAAGGGAAAAAAGGGAAAAGGGAAAAGGAAAAGGGAAAAGGGAAAAGGAAAAACGATGAAAGGAAAAAGGGAAGGGAAAAAGGAAGAGGGGAGGGAAAAGGAAAAAACGATGAAAGGGAAAAAGGAAGGAAAAGGGAAAAGGAAAAAAAAGGAAAGGGAAAAAAAAGGAAAAGGGAAAAGGAAAAGGAGAAGGGAAAAGGAAAAGGGAGAAAGGGAAAAAGGAAAGGGAAAAGGAAAAGGAATAAAGGAAAGGTAAGAGGAAAAAGGAAAGAGAAGGAGAAAAAGGAAAATGGAAAGATAAAAGAAAATAGAAAAAGGAATAGAATAGGCGAGGGGAAAGGGAACGGAAAAGAGCACCGCGAGAAGGGTAAGAAGTAAAGGTGAGAAAAGGAGAAAAGGTAAGGGAAAATAAGAAAGGTTGCAAAGTCTATGGGAAAAAAGAAAAGTAAAAAGGAAAAGAGAGGGGGAAAAGGGAAAAGAGAACTTGGGAAAAGGGAACGAGAAAAGAGAAAAAATGAAAGGGCGTGGAAAAAGGGGAAAAGAGAAAGGGTGAAGAAAGAGAAAAAGGAAAGCAAAAAGAGCACGAGAAAAAGGGAAGAGGGAAAAGGATGGAAAATGAGGAAAAGGTGGGGGAAATTAGAATTGACAAAGGGTAGGGGCAAGGAATAGGAAAAGAGGAAGGAGAAAAGGGCACGAGAAAAAAAAGGGAAGAGGGAAAAGGTGAGGAAATAGAAGAAAGAAAGGGAAAAAAGAGTATGGGAAAGGAAAAGAAAAAAAGAAAAAGAAACAAGAAAGGAGAAAGTGGAAAGGGGAAAAGGGGAAGAAGATGGGGAAAGAAGGAAAAGGGTATAAAAAAAAGGTTGAGAAAAGGAATGGAAAGAGGCATATGAAAAGTTTAAAGGGAACGGAAAGGAAAATGTAAAGGAAGGGGAAAAGAGAAAGGAAAGGGAAAAAGGAACATCACAAAGCAAAAAGGGTGGGGAAAGTATGAAAAGGGAATGGAAAGTTGAAAGGAAAAGGGAAGCGGAAAAGGAGAAGGAAAGCAAAAAGATATGAGGAAAAGAGGAGAGAGAAATGGAAAAGAGATGGGGAAAAGGGCACGTGATCAAGAGGAAGAGGGTGGGGAAAGGAAGAAAAGGGCACATGAAAAGGTAAGCAAAAGAGAAAACCAAAAAATGCATGAGAAATGGGAAAGAGAAAAGGAAAAGGAAAAGGAAGAGGAAGGGGAAAAGGAAAGGAAAGAGAGAGTGGAAAATGGGAAGAGCGGGAAAGATAAAAAGGAAGGGAAAAAGTCGATAAGAAAAAGAGAAAAAAAAAAAAGGGAAAGGGGGGGAAGGCAAAGGAGGAGAAACGGGTTAGAAAAAAAAAAGGGAGAAGAAAAAAAGAAAGAAATTAAAGGTTCCTAATTTATACAAATAAGGCCGGGTACCATACTAGTAAAATTAGGATGCGATAGTTGGAGCAAATTTTACTTTTAAATATATAAGTCAAACGGCGCTCATCATTTAGGCCCAAACCCAAAAATGAAAGAATGAAACCCTGTGAAAGAATCAAGAAGCCGAATATGAAGTGGATGGGGAGGATTAAAAAAGAAACCAATATGCCCTAAAGAAAAAATGGTTTACTACAAGAAGTTTGTTCGCCACGCCTTTATGGGAGAAAGCATGATGCAGAAAATGAGAAATGAGCAACATCAAAAAGATTATGCTCTTCCAGCCAATCATTCAGCAGGCCTGGCACCATCCGCCATAGCAATATGTAGAAAAGAGAAAAACCCTAACCGCCACTTAAATAAAAAATTTATGCATCGAAGAACGATCGAATGCATGATTTCATAGGGAATATCTAAAGAGAAGCATTTAGGGTAAAACAACCACTTACGTAATAAACTTCTTCCTAGCATATACCGTAAAGATTTCAATCTTGCCCTAGAAATGAAACTCCTTTTGGTGCCATTATCAAGATGATATCATTGAGACTCTAACCAAGAATTCATCTACTAAATCACGTGATTCAACTAACTGAGCCACAAAGCTTCAACAGGAAAATTTAAAAAATATATCAATTAAGATAGAGGAAAAAGGAGAAAAGGGCTGGAAAGGTGAAAAGGGGAAAAGAAAAGGGATAAAGAGAAAACAAGAAATAGAAAAAAAATGCCTTATCCAAAAGGGAAAAAGTAAAAAAAGGGAAAAACTTTGATTTCATAATCAACATTATAATCACAAGACCTATCCAGGGGAGTAATGGGCTTCGTTTAAATATGCTTTTGCCGACAAGTCAAAAGGAAATTAAAAGGGAAAACTAAAAGGGGCTCTAAAAAGGAAGAGGAAAAAATACCAAAGCTTTAACAGGGAAAAAACAAAATATATCACTTTCACCTCCACTTTCTTTTGGAAACCAAAAAGAAAAAATCAATCTCTTGATTAGAAGTCAAATGCCTTTATCCATTAGGAATAAGTAAAAAGGAACAGAGCAATTTTGATTTGGAAAACAAAAATATAAAACGGGTGGGATATGAAAAGGAAAAAGGATAAAAAAGGATTACCTAAAATTGAGATAAGAAGGAAAATAGTCAAAAAAGCCTTATAAAAGAAAAGAAACTAATGACAAAAGGGAAAAAGTTAAAGGGAAAAAATTCTCGAACTAAAATGCAAAAAAAAGAAAAGGGAAAAGGAAAGAAGGGAAAATATAAAAAAAAAAATAGTGAAGAAGAAAGAAAAAATGGGGGGAAAGGTAGAGAAGAAAAAAGGGTAAAAAAAGGTAGGAAAAAAAGGAAAGGGGAAATAGCAAATCAAAAAGGAAAAGGGGGGATCGTTTAGGAAATGAAACTTATAGCCCAGCAACGAAAATTATCACTTTGCTTTCAAAAAAAGGAACTCAAAACCTCCTTACTAAATCCGGGTATGAAAAGGAGGAAAAAGCAAAGCTATCAACATAGGCAAAAAAAAAAAAAAGAGTCAAAAGGACCTCCACTTTCTTTTTGGGAAAAGGATGGGGGGAAAAAGAAACAATCTCTTGATTAGAAGTCAAATACCTTATCCAAAAGGCAAGAGGGAACCTTTGGAAAAAAAGGAAAAGGGATAATCAAAATTATAATCCAAGCAAGACCTATAAAAAGGGAAGAGGGACAAGGGGGTTTAAATATGCTTTGCGATAAACCATGTGCATCAGACCTGGGGCTTACTAAACCCATTTTCTACACATACGAGCTACCAAAGCTTCAACACCTATTTTTATAATAATATAGGTAGTTTCACCTCCACTTTCTTTTGCTTTTAAAGATCCATATAGGGGAACCCAAAATCTCTTGATGCAGTCAAATGCCTTATCCATTAGGCCACGAGAGCCTTTGAATTTTGATTTGATAATCAACAATATAAGGAGAAAAAAGCCATATGAGCAAACAAGAAGAAAAGAAAAGATTAAAAGGGAAATTGAGATAAATGGAAAAGTTGAACTACTAGTAGTCAAAGCCAACGTCTTAAGGAAAAAGAAAAGATTTCTTATAGAGCCCAAAATAGATATCAAGATAATTGAATCTAAACAATCATTCTCACCGATCTCTTGCCATAGCAATATGTAGATGAGGTCACGAGGTCAATTGCCACTTAAATGAAAAAAAAAAAAAATTTAATAGTGAAGAACGATCGTAATGCATGTTGCCAAAAAATCAAGAGAAGCATTATTGGGTAAAACAACCAAGTACAAGTCACTTCTTCCTAGCATATCAATAAAGAGATTTGATGCTTTAGAAATGAAACTCCTCATGTGCCATTATCACTTTGCTTTCATTGAGAGTCGAACTCAAGACCTCCCGCTTACTAAACGGTGCTCTAAACTAACCGAGCTACAAAAGCTTCAACAACACCTCTATTTAAAAAAAAATATATCAATTACACCTCCACTTTCTTTTTGCACACTCGATGGGACTCGAACCCACAATCTCTTGATTAGAAGTCAAATGCCTTATCCATTAGGCCACGAGAACCTTCCAACTTTGATTTCATAATCAACATTATAATCACAAGACCTATCCAGGAGTACGCTGTTTCATTTAAATATGCTTTTCACGAGAGTCTAACTCAGACCTCCCCGCTACTAAATGGGTGCTCTACACAACCGAGCTACCAAAGCTTCAACACCTCGCATTATAATAACATATATCACTTTCACCTCCACTTTCTTTTGCACACTCTCGATGGGACTCAAACCCACAATCTCTTGATTAGAAGTCAAATGCCTTATCCATTAGGCCACATGAGCCTTGCAATTTTGATTTGATAATCAACAATATAATCACAGAACCAAGCCATATGAGTAACGCGATCTTCCTTTTAATATTATTACCTAACCAATTGAGATATAAGCCAAAAGTTACTACTAGTAGTCAAAGCCACGCCTTATGGGCAAGAAAAGATTCACGATAGATGACGAAATGAGTAGATATCCAAGATAATTGAATCTAAAACAATCATTCTCATCGCCGGTCTCTTGCCATAGCAATATGTAGATGAGGTCACGAAGTCAATTGCCACTTAAATGAAAAAAAAAACTTAATAGTGAGGGTTGCCCTCCATGGAATGCAAGGTGCCAAAAAATATGACTTTATGGAAAGAAGAAATCTTTGGGCTCTGCGATGGAACAAGTATTGCAAAAAGCATAAGGACAAGTCCAATAGAGCATAGAATGGAAAAAGAGATTTTGAAGATAGAAATGAGAGAACTCCTTGAAGATTTCTTATTTGTTCATTTAACATAGCACCAAGGGCTTGTTACCATTACTAATTGAGACATGCTAATTATGGATATCACTTGGTTTCATATTTGTTCCTTTGGTTTGCTATTAAAGTATATTGATTTGATATCGTAGCCAACATTTTACTTTCACCAAGTTATTAGTGACATGTCGCTTTCAACTTTTAGATTCTAATTATACCATTTTGATTGAGTCTTGTATGCATGAGAATAAAGGTTTGGCTTGCTATGATGGATATATCGTGGCTTCTTGTCATGGATATCACTTTGTATTTGTGCCTTTAATATTTGGCTTGCTATTTGGTTTGGATTATAACAATGTTTGGCTTGATATCCACTTACATATTTGATTGTTGAACACAATGTCTATTTATGCATTTTGACTAAATCTTTAATCCAAAAGGGAAAAGAGGAATATCTAGATACAAAATGGAAAGTTTGAAATTTGGCAAAAGAGTTGACCTATAATTTTTCCTTCCAAAGAATAAAATGTGTATATGATCTACGCCAAAATGCTAGATTTCTTCAAAAGAGTACACTTTTAAGATGAAGGAAACTATGCATAAAAGTTAAGATTTTTTATGCTCTAGACGCGGAACTTGGAAGCAAATAATGCTTTTTGATAATTTGTAGATAATGGAAAGCCACAAAGAAGAAGGAATTATTTGCATATGAAAAAAACACATTCATAGTTGACCTTTAATGATGATCTTTGGAAACTCGAAAAGTATTGTTGTGAAAGGGAAAAGAAACCAAAATTGAAGTCTACTATAAAAAAGATGCTATAGACTCTAGAAAAGGCATAAACTTATAAAGGGGACCTTCACGAATTGTAGAAGCCGCTCTCTTCCTTATACTACCACATAATCTTGAAACAATCTTGCATATAACTTATAATGCTAGTCACTATAACTTATACGGGCTAGCTTGGTTCGGGGAAGTTCCCGAACCCTTGTAACCTTGACAAAATCCAGATTTAGGACAAATTTGAAATCGTAGGAAGAGATCCGGGCTGAAAATTAGAGATTTTCTTGGAAAAAGGATGAATCGAGGCCTCCGTGGTTGGAGCCCTGGAGAGTAGGTATGGACCGGGCTTAATGGTGTTTGGTTAACCCTAGAAAATTTCCAACCACCTCCGCTAGTCACCTATGTTTTGTATAGCATGATACATAGGGCACATTTAGGTTAATACTAACTAGAACTTTAACTTTCATGGTTCATTTTCATGAATTTCACAAGAAAATTCCACTATACTCAAAAGGAGTTTCAGAGGTGATGTATAAAGGAATATTCCAATGGGACCCATTTGTTGTATAAAATATAAAATTAAAGCTATCGTGATTGTAATGTTTTTTAAGTTAAAGATTCAGTTAAACTTTGACTTTAGGACTCTTACGAGATTAATTAATTTATTTATTTATTTGAGATCAGATCATGCTTGAAAAAGACCCTCAAGTTCATGGGAAAAAAAAAACATCATAGAAATAAATGTGTTTCTTAACAAGTGAGGTGAACCTATGCACCATTATTTGAAAGTTTGTTGAAAAGGAAGCAAACACATAAATTTCAAAATCCATCTCAATATACTTCAACATGCCACTGCTTGTTATTGTTCAAATTTGTTAAAATCTCCCAACTTTCCCCTCTTTCATTGGCAACTCTCTTTAGAGTGTCTTGTATCCCAGGCATCATACCTTTAAGACCACATAAGTAAATGTGGAGGCATCATACCTTTAAGACCACATAAGTAAATGTGGGCACCTCCATCTAACAACTTGAATACTTAGTGTGCTATATTCTTCAATTTTATCTTGTACTTGCATTTTTTTCACCCTTTTGTTTGTTTGTTTGTTCCTAAAAGTGCAATATCATATCCGGGTTATTAGGATAATGCTTTTGATATGTCTTAAATTCATCATCATAAAGAAGAATCTCAATGTTAGCAACCCCTAAGAAAAGCCAAGAAAGTCCCCTAAATTTAAAAAAGGGAACATCCTCCATAAACATTCTTCTCAAATAGCCCCTATATGGAGCAAACCTGCTCCAAGGCTACCATAATATGTGTTGCATTTTTATCATTTTAGGCAAAAGAACATAACCTTGCCAGATGGATCCTCTTTGCCCTGCCTCTCGATCCCAATAAAATGTTCTTCTTACACATAAACTAGTTGTCCTCCCATCAAAATCATCATCATATGTATATCTAGTTGAAGCAATAGAGTATAATCGAATCAGATCTGAGTACTGAGTTTTTTAGGATTTTCACCCTTCACCAAAAACCGGGGATCAATCGGATTCAACATAAGCCTAGTAGAAAAGGCATATGGAAAAAAAAGATGATGAACCTAATAGGAGGTATGACACCATAACTCGCCCTTCCCAATCCTTCCCAATAGGGGACTTGCCTTCATGAGCAATGACAATGTGACAAGTTTCATCCAGGCCTTCCACGATTTAATGATGGCAATACTTGAGACTTCTGGGCCATTTAAATGAGTTCATAGGGTGCTCCCGAATTTCAAGATCCGTGGAGCTATAGCAACTCTAGCTCTTATCCCCGAGCCATGCTTTCGCACCCAAAGGTCTTGGCATTTCAAAGAAAAGATAAAGATTCCCCACAAGAACTCGCCCCGTTGTTGTTGCAAATGTGTAGACTTGAATTCATCCGCATTAGATGGCACTTTCAAAACCAAGATCATAAAGTTCGTGTATACTATCATCATAAAACTAGATAGGAGCTAAATTTCCGATTGGTAAATAGAGAAAAGGGAATGTTTCTCGACTGAAGCATGCTGTCGCTGCCTCCTAAACCGCCTCGCACTATAGCTAAAAATGAGATTCGTAGAGGAATGGCCTTTCAAGAACCAATGAGATGATTAAAGCCGCAACTTAAAGCACGGATTACATGCTTATGGGTGGGAAAGCAGAAAAAACCTCAGATCCGAAATGGGAAAAGGAAAAGATTGGAAGGCTATGGAGTACCTATGGTGTAAGCGGCGCCTCCCCGCAAGCCAAAACATGTAGTAACACCAAGCGCATAGCATCCTGCTTTCAACTTAGTTCGATCAAAGCGATTTGCTTGATCGCCGGAAGGAAAATTTTAAAACAAAACCCACTAAGAAAAACAATGCATGGCTAAGGAAATGGGAAAAGGAAAAAGCTCCCCGGGGAAGAAGAGCAGAACCGGAAAAGGAATATAGCCCTAAACTCAACCACACACTCAAATCTCAACCATAGAATGAATTGATCTCGAGGCCAAGGAAAGCCAAGAACCGTAAGAAAGGCTAGGGTCTCCAGCCTTTGATTTGAAAAAAAAAAAAGGCTCTAAAGGAAAAAGGGAAAAGGCCTTGGGCTTCCAAAACCAAGGATCTAAAACCATGGCCAAGCGGATGAAAGATAAAGGAAACAGCCACTCAATCGAAACCGACGATGAAAAAAATTTTTGGCCCCATGATAGCTCGAGCTCCAGTGGGGTGTAAATATGGTAATGCTAAAAGAAAAAGCTCAAAGCACTTAGCACTTAAAGCACTTGGTCAAATCGACCCAAAAGTCATGCCGTAAATGCTTCCTCACATGGAAAAAAAAGGCTAAGTTAGATTAATAATTATCACCCGATACTCTTCAATCTTTGCATTTTGATGCCGTGGTAATGTCAAATTTTTTTTTTTTTTCTTTGAGATACATTACATGGCGCTTAGGAATGTTGGATTGGTTTCAATAGAGTATGGAGAAAGTTAGAGAGAAAATAACAAACAAAGAAGACCGGTTGTCTGTTCAAAAAGAAGTAATGGAATTGCAAGGATAAAACTAAGAAGTAATGGAATTGCATGAATAGTATTAAGATTGTTTTAATACGTAGACGAATTGCAAGAATGTATTAAGATTGCTTTGATACAAAAGGATCTCAAAACTCTGATTAACAAAGCTTGATCAATAATGTAAATGATTTAAATGTGAATGCACGGGAAAGACTACTCACAACAATATAGAACAACAATGATCATATAAAAGACAATGTTAACCCAATTATTAGTGAAAAATTGACCAACTTTGAGAGGTCATTTCTCCCGCATGAGGATCCAAGGTCAAATTTAATTGATTTAAACTGCAAGAGAAAGGCCATAGTGTCTACTTTTAGATGCAGGTAAAATCATCAAAAATTATTCATTAAAACTCAAGATATCAAATTCTGAGTTTTGGTATAAAGGAAAAATCAGGAGAATAAAAAAATCAGAACTTTGAGAGATCAAGTTTTTCACTCCTCATAGCTCAGATTTGAGTGATTTAAATTGCAAGAGAAAGTGCTAAATGTCTAGTTTTAAATGCATGTGAGATCACTCAAAACCGATCAGCACCACTCAAGATATTAAAGTCTGAATTTTGTATATTCTTGTGACATCAATTTCGCACCATCGTAATGTAAAAATCAGCCAAGTTTGAGAGGCTATTTCTCACTCCTCTAGATCGGATTTGTGTGATTTTGATTGCAAAAGAAAGAGACCGAAGTATACTTCTAGATCAAAGTGAAACGCTTTCCAAATAGATTGGTAGAACTCAAGATATCAATGTCTGAGTGCTGTGCTAATTTTCCCATTTGGGGAAAAAAAAAAAAATAACGTAGATCTAGGATACAACATTAGAGATGCATAATACATTGAAAGAATGGAACAAAAATACTTTTAAGAAAAAAAACAAAGAGTAATCAGATTGTCTCTTCTCACTTGATTTGAATCCTAAAAAAGCTTCTTCCGATTAAATGGATGCTTTCAAGAGAGTCTTATCACAATTCAATCTCCACGCAATGGAGATTGAATTATCAATCTAAATCAAATTGCAATAAAAACATTGTTAATTCACCTATGATTTCTATGCCGATTTGAACTCTAATTTGTATTCTTATATCGCATTGAAAAAGAGAAACTCCATCAATCTTGTCCCGCCAATGGAGTTCCCGCCAATGGAGTAGGCTTTGAAGATCCTCGCCGGCCGATCATCTTACCATTTCGGAGATCTCCCACCGCTGATCATCCATCTCATCGATCCTTACCTCCACGGAATGATCCATCCTATTTCTAGAGTAACAACCCCCGAGGTCGCTGAATGAAAAAGCACTCGAGGGTAAAGCACCTAAAGCACTTAAAGCACTTGTCCCGGATAGTGCTTTTTGGGTAGCATTACCATATTTACACCCAAAGGATTCAGAATGGCAACAAATAAATCACACCCCTAATAACGCACTAGACCGCAAGAAGATGAGGAAAGGAGCCCTCCTGGTTATAATAGTTTCGTGGAGTGGCTGTTTAGCAACAAAAGCCACCGCCGTGATTACATCCTATAATCGGTTTTAGAAATGAAGATATCAACATATTTGAAGTATATTCCAAAGATATACCGTGGATATGCCACAATCCCATATTAAATGGGTTTGCCAATAAAAGGGCAAACTGAAAAAAAATTAATAGTGAAGAACACATCGTAATGCATGTTGCCAAATATCAAGAGAAGCATTATTGGGTAAAACAACAAAGTACAAGTCACTTTTTCCTAGCATATCAACAAAGAGATTTGATGCGTTTAGAAATGAAACTCCTTGCAGGCCATTATCACTTTGCTTTCATTGAGAGTCGAACTCAAGACCTCCCGCTTACTAAACGGGTGCTCTAACCAACTGAGCTACAAAAGCTTCAACACCTCAATTTAAAACAAACTATATCACTTCCACCTCCATTTTCTTTTTGCACACTCTCGATGGGACTCAAACCCACAATCTCTTGATTAGAAGTCAAATGCCTTATCCATTAGGCCACGAGAGCCTTCCAACTTTGATTTGATAATCTTATATTATAAAATTATAGCGTGTGTCTTCAATGGAGCCCTAAATCGGACGGTCGAGGATTTGATTGACCAATGGTGGAGATGATGTGTGCGTGTCTTCAACTAAAATTTCATCTTGACTATGGCTTCAATATGAAAGGGAAAAGGAAAAAGGGAAAGGGAAAGGGAAAGGGAAAGGGAAAAGGAAAATGAAAAAGGAAAAGGAAAAACGATGAAAGGGAAAAGGGAAAAGGGAAAAGGAAAAGGGGAAGGAAAAGGAAAAACGATGAAAGGGAAAAGGGAAAAGGGAAAATGAAAAGGAAAAGGAAAAACGAGGAAAGGAAAAACCTTTTGGGCATAGGAAAAAGGAAGGAAAAGAAAAGGAAAAAACGATGAAAAGGAAAAAGGAAAAGGGAAAAGGAAAAGGAAAAAGGAAAAAGGAATCTAAAAAAGGAAAATGATGAAAGGGAAATGGGAAAAGGAAAAAGGAAAAAGGGAAGGGAAAAGGAAAAGGAAAGAAAAAATGAAAGGGAAAAGGGAAAAGGAAAAGGGGAAGGGAAAAAGAAAAATAAATGAAAGGGAAAAGGGAAAAGGAAAGGGGGAGGGAAAAGGAAAAACTATGAAAAGGAAAAGGGAAAAGGGAAAAAGGAAAAAAACGATGAAAGGGAAAAAGGAAAAAAGGGAAAAGGGAAAAGGAATAAAAGAAAGGTAAGAGGAAAAAGAAAAGAGAAGGAGAAAAGGAAAAAGAGAAAGATAAAAGGAAATAGAAAATGAATAGAATAAAGAGGGAAAAGGGAAAGGAAAAAGGGCACCAGAGAAGGGTAAGAGGTAAGGTTGAGAAAAGGAGAAAAAGGTAAGGGAAAATAAGAAAAGGTTGCAAAGTCCATGGGGGGCAAAAGAGAACTTGGGAAAAGGGAAAGAAAAAGCCAAAAAAGGAAAGGGCGGAAAAAAAAGGGAAGAGAGAAAGGGTGAAGAAAGAGAAAAACTAAGCAAAAGAGCATCGAAAAGGGAAGAGGGAAAGGATGGAAAAGGAGGAAAAGGGTGGGGGGAAGTAGAATAGACAAACGGTAGGGAGCAAGGAATAGGAAAAGAGGAAAAGAGGAAGGAGAAAAGGGCACCCAGAAAAAAAGGGAAGAGGGAAATGGGTGAGGAAATAGAAAAGAAAGGGAAAAAGAGTATGGGAAAGGGAAAAGAAAAAAAGAAACAAGAAAGGAGAAAATGGAAAGGGGAAAAGGGGAAGAGGATGGGGAAAGAAGGAAAAGGGTACAAAAAAAAGTTGAGAAAAGGGAATGGAAAGAGGCATATGAAAAGGGAAAGGAAAAATGTAAAGGAAGGGGAAAGAAAAAAGGAAAGGGAAGAAGGGAACAATGCCAAAGCAAAAGGGTGAGGGAAAGTCAATGCAAAGGGAATGGAAAAAAAGGAAAAGGAAGCTGAAAAAGGAGAAGGGAAAAAAAAGAGCATGAGGAAAAAAGAGAGAAATGGGGAAAAGAGATGGGGAAAAGGCTTCCTAGGATCAAGAGGAAGAGGGTGGGGAAAGGAAGAAAAGGGCACATGAAAAGGTAAGCAAAAGAGAACGAAAAAAATGCATGAGAAACGGGAAAGAGAAAAGGAAAAGGAAAAGGAAGAGTAAGGGGAAAAGGAAAGGGAAAAAGAGTAGTGGAAAAATGGGAAGAGCGAGGAAAGATAAAAAGGAAGGGAAAAAGCTGATAAGAAAAAGAGAAAGAAAAAAAGGGGAAGGGCAAAGGGAGGGAGAAGGGGGTTAGGAAAAAAAAAAGGGAGAATAAAAAAAGAAAGAAATTAAAGGTTCCTAATTTATGCCCAGCAAGGCTGGGTACCATTACTAGTCAACATTATAATCACAAGACCTATCCATAGGAGTACGCGGCTTCGTTTAAATATGCTTTCGCTGAGAGTCGAACTCGAGACCTCCCGCTTACTAAATGGGTGCTCTATACAACTGAGCTACCAAAGCTTCAACACCTCAGATTACAACAACATATATCACTTTCACCTCTACTTTCTTTTGCACACTCTCGATGGGACTCGAACCCACAATCTCTTGATTAGAAGTCAAATGCCTTATCCATTAGGCCACGAGAGCCTTGCAATTTTGATTTGATAATCAACAATATAATCACAGAACCAAGCCATATGAGTACGCATCTTCCTTTTAATATTACCTAACCAATTGAGATATAAGCCAAAAGTTACTACTAGTAGTCAAAGCCACGTCTTATGGGCAAGAAAAGATTCACGATAGATGCCGTAAATGAGTAGATATCCAAGATAATTGAATCTAAACAATCATTCTCACGTCGGTCTCTTGCCATAGCAATATGTAGATGAGGTCACGAGTCAATTGCCACTTAAACGAAAAAAAAATTAATAGTGAAGAACACATCGTAATGCATGTTGCCAAATATCAAGAGAAGCATTATTGGGTAAAACAACCAAGTACAAGTCACTTCTTCCTAGCATATCAATACAGAGATTTGATGCGTTTAGAAATGAAACTCGTTGCAGGCCATTATCACTTTGCTTTCATTGAGAGTCGAACTCAAGACCTCCCGCTTACTAAACGGGTGCTCTAACCAACTAAGCTACAAAAGCTTCAACACCTTTCTTTAAAACAAATATATCACTTTCACCTCCACTTTCTTTTTGCACACTCTCGATGGGACTCGAACCCACAATCTCTTGATTAGAAGTCAAATGCCTTATCCATTAGGCCACGAGAGCCTTCCAACTTTGATTTAACAATCAACATTATAATCACAAGACCTATCCATAGGAGTACGCGGCTTCATTTAAATATGCTTTCGCGTATGCGGGTTCGTTTAAATATGCTTTCGCTGAGAGTCAAACTCGAGACCTCCCGCTTACTAAACGAGTGCTCTATACAACTGAGCTACCACAGCTTCAACACCTCAGATTACAACAACATATATCACTTTCACCTCCACTTTCTTTTGCACACTCTCGATGGGACTCGAACCCACAATCTCTTGATTAGAAGTCAAATGCCTTATCCATTAGGCCACGAGAGCCTTCCAACTTTGATTTGATAATCAACATTATAATCACAAGACCTATCCATAGGAGTCACGACCGTTTAAATATGCTTTATTTGAGAGTCGAACCTTCGAGACCTCCCACTTACTAAATGGGTGCTCTACAACCGAGCTACCAAAGCTTCAACACCTCAGATTATAACAACATATATCACTTTCACCTCCACTTTCTTTTGCACACTCTCGATGGGACTCGAACCCACAATCTCTTGATTAGAAGTCAAATGCCTTATCCATTAGGCCACGAGAGCCTTGCAATTTTGATTTGATAATCAACAATTTAATCACAGAACCAAGCCATATGAGTACGCATCTTCCTTTTAATATTACCTAACCAATTGAGATATAAGCCAAAAGTTACTACTAGTAGTCAAAGCCACGTCTTATGGGCAAGAAAAGATTCATGATAGATGAGGTAAATGAGTAGATATCCAAGATAATTTAATCTAAACAATCATTCTCACGTCGGTCTCTTGCCATAGCAATATGTAGATGAGGTCACGAGTCAATTGCCACTTAAACTAAAAAAAATTAATAGTGAAGAACACATCGTAATGCATGTTGCCAAATATCAAGAGAAGCATTATTGGGTAAAACAACCAAGTCCAAGTCACTTCTTCCTAGCATATCAATACAGAGATTTGATGCATTTAGAAATGAAACTCCTTGCATGCCATTATCACTTTGCTTTCATTGAGAGTCGAACTCAAGACCTCCTGCTTACTAAACGGGTGCTCTAACCAATTGAGCTACAAAAGCTTCAACACCTTTGTTTAAAACAAATATATCACTTTCACCTCCACTTTCTTTTTGCACACTCTCGATGGGACTCGAACCCACAATCTCTTGATTAGAAGTCAAATGCCTTATCCATTAGGCCACGAGAGCCTTCCAACTTTGATTTCATAATCAACATTATAATCACAGAACCTATCCATAGGAGTACGCGGCTTCGTTTAAATATGCTTTCGCTGAGAGTCGAACTCGACACCTCCTGCTTATTAAACGGGTGCTCTACACAACTAAGCTGTTAGAATCAGAGCTTGGGATTTGAACCCAAGTATGCCAAGACTCTGTCTCCTTCAAACCCCCTCACTCCTATATCTGCATACACGCACCTGTATATGCACTCAGCTTAATTACGTCTGTCCCCATCATTCATCTATGTATATTTTCTTACCAACCTGGATATATACACTTGTCAAATCGTGCATGCCCTTCATATAGAAAGTTTTCCAACTTGCCTAAATATTCGGAGGCCCTGCTGTCCTTAAATTCCAGCTGTCGTTGACTTTGACCCGTTTGACCAGTCAACCCAAAACCCTAAGTGGCGGGCAGGGGGTATCAAGCGTTTTCTGGCGAGCCTAGCAACGTCTGGGTAGTACCAGCCCGCCACTTTAATTTTTCCACATATTTTTCATACTTCCTTAGGTTGATCTACTGCCACTGCTTCTCATAGATCAATGTTGCCACTCTAATCTACTGCCACTGCTTCTCATAGATTAGAATATCACGTGACACATAATTTTTTTCATTTCCAACATTCCCCCTTCATGTGATATTCTCGGTCATCACATTGTAATAATTTCCTTATTTCCTGGAATCTGGATAATGGTAGTGCCTTTGTAAGAATATCTGCTCTTTGATCAACTGTACTAACATAGGTCAAATGCACTTGATTTCTTTTGACCATATCTCTGATGAAATGAACCTCCATCTCAATGTGTTTTGATCTCTCGTGCAAAATTGGATTTTTTGACATGGCAATACAACTAGTATTATCACAATAAATGATCGTTGGTCCTCTTTGAGCAAATCCAAATTCTGCCATAAGCCTTCTTTCCCAAATAAGTTCCTTAGTCAACAGGGCTGCTGAGTTGTACTCAGCCTCAGCACTAGATAAAGCAATGCTGCTTTGCTTCTTGCACTTCCAAGCAACTGGGGCTCCACCTAACAAAATAACATATCCTGAAGTTGATTTTCGTTTGTCTAAATCTCCTCCCCAATCAGCATCACAATAAGCCTGCAATTGCAAGTTGGTTTCATTAAATACTATACCAAAATGTATTGTACCTTTCAAGTATTTAAGAATCCTTTTTGCTGCATTCCAGTGTCCTTTACCAGCCTTGTCATTGTACCTACTAAGAATATTAACTGCAAATGCAATGTCAGGCCTAGTACAATTGGCTACATAGGACAAACAACCAATCAAACTTCTGTAAGGTATTTTCTCCATTTGTTTGCTTTCAGTTTCTGTCTTTGGACTCATATCTGCAGAGATTCTGTGACTAGGAACCATAGGAGTATATGCCATATTGCAATCTTCCATATGAAATTTCTTCAACATGTTTTGAATATGCCCTTGTTGACTCAAAGCTAATATCTTGTGATTTCTGTCCCTGTAAACATCTATGCCCTGAAACCTCTTTAATTCTCCAAGATCACTCATTTGGAATCGTTTCTTTAAGATATCTTTGCAATGATTTAGTACTTAACAAAGTTGCGTATTAAACGGGAGCAAATCATCTAAACGAGAGCGAAAGGAATATTCCTCAAAGATTCCCTTTTTTTTTTACAAAAAGGGGGTAAAATGAGGTTAAAAAAAAAAAATTGCATGAAATTCTATTTTGACCCCCCCAAAAGTGACTAATTTTTTTGTGCAACGAAAGAATTGACTTTTTTAAAGTGTTATTTTTCTTAGCAAATAGAATGTTGTTGAAGTATATTTTACGAGAGAAACCCTAATTTCAGAGGATAAAATATTTAACAAAAAATTGAAGTTAGTCCGTAACTGAAACTGTAGTATTCTCAAAATTTGAAGATAGAATCTTCATATTCACATGCAAAAATTCTGAGTCTTTTTCTAAGACTCAGTTATGTGCAAAAGTATGAGGAGTGATGAAGGAAGGATCCAGGACGTCATCATGTTCATTTATGCCATCCTCATCACCTTCACTTCTTTCACTGTCACTAGAGGAAGTGCTTGAGTTATCTTCCTCATCACTATCAACAGATGGTGTAGCATTGCCACCACCTTCTTCATCCTCTTCTTCGTAATTACAAGCTTTTTTAAGCAAATTGATAGTCCTCTGGCGTAGACGATTGTCAGATTTCAATTTAAAATCATAGCACAATATAGTCACGTCATTAAGGATCAGCTCATCCCTACAACCCACCTTCTTGGACTTTCTCCCTTTTCCTTGGCTTCTCATTTCTAACTCATATCTACCTTCAAAAGCATTTTCTGAGCGTGTTGCAAGCCAATGAATCTTGAGTTTAGTGACTAAGCCTTCCTCCTTGGATGTGGTCAAGCACTTTTGCTATCCGTAAAGGTCGACCTTTGTCATCCTCCTCGGTTGGAAGAGCAATTAGCATACCCTTGGTAATTTACGTGATATTACCTTGAGGCTCATTCCTGCGTCTTGGTGGGGGTACATGACTCGGTCCTCCTAAATCTTCATGAGGTGCAAATGTAGCTTCGCTTGGACCTGCTTGGTCTTTGGGGTTGATGGAAGGTGTTAGGCCATTGAAATGGTTCTTGCAACTGTCTTAGAGCTATATTTTGTACAACAATTTTCTGTTCGAGAAAGAAATTACTCCACCACATCCGATCTTCTTCTAAGAAGTACTTAAAGCCTGAGGAAATTCCATTTTCAATGGCTTTTAAGGATGACTCTGGGGTACTTTTCTTCTGCTTGGACTCCTTAGGATTTTTGAGAGGAAGTTGCTCAGCACGTTCTATGATGGAAGTGTCTGGAATATATTTAAGGAAGCGTAATCCCTCTGGTGGACTCCAGTCCTTAGTTGTGGTATACTTCTTCCCCTGTAAGAAGCTTTGGCCATCCTTCAAGTAGAACTTGATATGATGTTGAA
The DNA here is from genome assembly GCA_021234155.1 of Isoetes taiwanensis. NCBI lineage: Eukaryota > Viridiplantae > Streptophyta > Lycopodiopsida > Isoetales > Isoetaceae > Isoetes > Isoetes taiwanensis. The sequence continues at coordinate 6,023,380 of JAJEKV010000059.1, read as the reverse complement.
AGGTAAGATCATTCAACTTGTTCACAGCTTGTTCTCTGTTTGAACGTTGAGAGAAAATAAACTCACGAAATCAGCAGTCTCTTTTAAGAAGATCGACCCGGTGGAGTAGGAGTGTAAGAATCTTCAATAATTGAACTAAAGAAGGGAAGTGAAAAGCCTTCTTCCTTCTAAGGTACATGTAAAAATCAATAACATTTGGTCAATCTGATCATGAGTGTGTCCTACAAGTAAGAAACCGAGCTTCACTTTTCTAAAGATCCCTAGCTCCACTAACATGGCACAGTACGCAAAGAGTGTTTGATTCTTGTTCTCCCTTGTAGTATTGTCAAGTTGCAGATAAAATCGGGCGGTAATTGCTCTTACCTCGCAGGGGACCTTGTTAAGAATTGTAATTCACAAGGCTCCCAAAAATGAACTTGCATAAAAAATCAACATGAAAACCAGTATCTATGTGGTTTTTTTTACTAACAACCCACAATATCGACAAAAATCATGTGTCCTTCATGGTTTTGCAAAACCATTTGTAGCAAAAATCATGTGTCCTTCATGGTTTTGCAAAACCATTGGTAGTTCATATCATATTTTTTGTACTAATTCTAAATTGTACGTGAGTTTCTAAAAATCATTATTAGTTTGTAAGATGGTTTTTAAGGGTACATTGATTCTGCAAAATCATTGCTACTTCATATCATGTTTAATTACATGAATTCTTTTTCATACAATGGTTTTTCAAAATCATTATTAGTTTGGAAGGTGTGTTTTAAACATATCTTGATTTTGCAAAACCATAATTTACAATGGTTTCTCTAAATCATCACTAATCATCATCATAAAACAATGTTGTCTTATCACCTTAGAAAAATATGTTGATGAACTATACTAGATAACTAGATATGGTTTGTAAACTTTTGAACCCACTAACATGTACTGATTTATGGATTTGGTTTTCACCAACAAACTATTAAAACAAAATCATAATGGTTCAAATTTGGGGGCCTTGTGATTGTGAGGTTCGGGTCACCATGCAAGTTTGGATACGTCAAAAATACTTTGCACTTTAGACTTCCTTTGAAGACCATAGCTCCTACAAGGTGGACCTTAACAAAACATTCCTCTGGCACATCTTTAGGAATGTTCAAGAAATGTGGTAGAGTAGTTTGTTTTTGGTCCATTCCATCAATCACAACAGACATATATTGCAGTGGGACGTTCAAGCTTTTTTTTTTACGTGTTTGGCAAGCTTTTCTTCTCTCTTGCCGCTTGTTGTTCACGATGTCCGGCAAGGTTACGTTGCACAATATCGTAGAAGAAATAAGGTCAAAGCATTTTTTTTAAAACAAGTGAGAGATTGAAGAACATGAGCTTACTTCTTTTCGACCTCTGTCTTCTTTGCGGTTTCTCTTTGACTTTTTAATTACGCACACCTTGAGCAAACGGACATTTGTGTCTCCTCGGAATTTTCACTAAACCGAATTCACTTTTCCACCGATGCGGTGAAGTGTGAGTAAGAGATGTCTTTGAAGCTGAGTGCAAGTCTCTTTGTACTCATTAAAACATCTTTTTGGTGATGTTATCAGTTAAATGATACATGTTGCTATTAGGCAGCTTCTCACATGTTTCTCTAAAATATTTCTCCATCCATGACACAGCAGCAAGGGCATGCATGGTTACAACTCTTCTTGGTCCACAATGATCATCAATTGCTGGATTTTTGTCCGATCTTTTGTGTATTCTAGACATTCGGTGGACCCTAAAAGCGGTGGACAACCATAAAGCATTTCGGCAAACTTCTTGGCCGGTTAATGTAGTGCAAGAAGGTGTTGCGGTCTGGCCTTACATGATAGGCCAAGTAGGCATTACGGTCAGCCAATGTCATTGAAGCAGAAGTTGTCTCTAATTGCTCGTAATTTAGACATGTTCAATTTGTTGATACAACCCAATGAGCAGCATTTACTTCTTAAAAGTCTTCTCATTTTATGCTCGTCCATAAGGTTTCTTCTTCTTACAGAGGAGCATGCTCTCAAACTATAATCCACCTTGAATTTCTTGGTGGGTGGCTAGAGAACGTGTAATCTCGTTGCGCCGTTGGTGTCTTCATCTTAAGAGAGAGTTCTACTCGGGGGTGACCTCCCTCTGCTCTTAGTGGTGTGCTTGTAGAGGAGAACAAACCACGTGAAGCTGTCCCCGGATAAGGCGGAGGTGCAGTGTTGAATGAAGGAGATGGGCCGGCATATGATGTGCCAGCGAATGTTGTTGAAGCGTCTTCACGGGGAGTTCGATCAAACATATCTCTTAGAAGCGGACCGAAATTTACGCAAACCCATGTGTCACCACGTTTGTGTGAAGAGGAGTAGATGCCGCAGGTCGTCTTCATTTGTAGTGAAATCGTGATGGGGAGAAGCGATGGAGAATCTCGCTAGATCTTGAAGCGTCTTTGTATTCTTGGCATGTGTAAGTGAAGATGGAGAAACAACAAGCGGCGGAGGTAGTCATTTAGAAAAATTTGCCGAGGTCGAGCCATTGTAGTGTCGGGGGATGGTACAAATGGTGGTGGAAGATTGCTAATGCAACGGTGAGGGTTGGAAAGGTGGTGGCAGCCGGTTTCCCCTCTTGGACTTGGAGAGGGCTGGAAAGGTGGTGGCGGTCTACTAGTTCTTGGACTCGGAGTGTCTTGAGAAGCAACAAAGACCTTGTCGAGGTAGGTGTTGAAGAAGCATCTCCGTCTTGTGTTCCATCGGGGAAGTAGAGGTACTTGGGCAAACAAATGGTGGTGGAAGTTTGTTCGCGGGCGGTTAACCATGTCAAACAAGCGCAAAAATGGTGGGCTTGTTACTAACTCACAAGTCGATTGGACTAATGATATTCGAGAATACAATTGCTATTACGGAATAGTATTTTGTGTGCTGACATTTGCCGTGTGTGTGCAAAAGATGCTATTCCGAATACACTTATCCGAGTGTTTGGACAAGACGTATTCCGCATCACATAGAAAAAAGACAACCGACAAGTGGCCTACCTTTAAAAGGACAATTGGCCTCGATTCGCGTGTTATTCCGGCAGAGATTTAGTCGCCACCGAAGGCCCTTAGATCAATATACATTTCTTGTATTCCGATTTACATAGCGACAATAATGGGCGGGGTAAGCATGTAAAAAGTACATAGTACGTCTTTCTTTTTTTTTCGATTTGCTTTCAGAGGCCAAAGTGTATTCCGAGAATACACTTTGCCCATCTGGCGGAAAGAGCAAAGTGTATTCGGAATACACTTTGCTTATGGCCAAGTGCAAGGCGTGACGGAATACACATTTTTTCGATTCGAGGAGCAAAGTGTATTCGGAATACACCTTGCCCCTTCGCCGATGAGCAAAGTGTATACACTTTGCTCATTGGCGGCAAGGTGTATTAAGAATACACTTTGCTCCCTCGACCGAAAAGGGCAAAGTGTATTCCGAATACACCTTGCACCGATAAGCAAAGTGTATTCAGGAATACATTTTGCTTGTAATTATTAGAACGCTTGCTTTTTTGCACTCAGTTGACACACTTTTTTGTTTTGCAACATACCATTTTATAGGTTAAAAATACCACTTGCGAGTCCAATTTAGGCACAAAAACATGACTTAGAGTGACAATATTTTAGCTTGTTTTCCGTCTTTTCACGGGCTTGAGGGCACAAGTTTAGTAAATGTTATTCGAATACAACTTTCGTTTGAATTTGTCTTAACAAGGTAGTTTTCAACGTTTGATTGGGGGGAAGAAGGAAGCAAGAGGGCGTCAAAGAAATCTCACAAGCCTAAACGTCCACACCCCTCGAAGCACACCACCACCGACACGTGACGAGCCCCCGCTATTTACGAGAATTTTCAAACGCAAGTGGTTCGTGACTGTGGGTGCGGATGGAAAATACAAAGACACCGACGTTCAGACGCGTGCAGTAAAATTGCCGGGCAACAAAAGGTACGCCGACTCGAAGTTTGTCAACCTTGGGACAATAAAAGATGTCTCGATGTTCTTGGGACAAGGAGGTCAGGTGGGGAGGCTTTCCTTCAAGACCTCCCAAGGCTTTATTATTGTGGACATCGCATTCTTCAAAATTATCAATGTGCAACCACCAACCTTCGCACAACTTCTTTTCACACTACCGCTAAAACGAAGCCTATGTTCATTAATTAAGCGAGGTTTGTTCCAAAGACCTGGCGAGGACTTTCCTATCGGTGAGTCCAGAGCAATCGATGGAGAAAGGTCACAATCACCACCTACGCTAGTTCTTCAGTGGAGGTCATCGGATAAAGGTTCCGAGGAACAAGGCGAGGAAGAACCCTGGCATCAAAAAACTTAGCGAGGCCAAGGCAAGCGATAGCTGCTAAAGAACCAAAGAAGCGGAAGGTACCGGGAGATTGTTGTTCTTTGAAATCGCCGAGGAACAAACCAAAACGAAGAAGGGAAAGGGCAAGGCTCCTGGGGTGGCCATTAAAAAAAAAAGGTGGATAAGACCTCGAGAGAGGATGGAACAAATAAATCTTAACAAGTATGTTCAAGGGGTAATATACTTGCCAAGTAACCTCAATGAGGTTGCCACTTAGAAGAATGAAGCCGGTGCGCCCTCTTCAAGTTCGAAAAAAATCTATGCCGACCATTTAAGAAATTTGAAGGACGAGAATAAAGGAGCAACCCCAATGCCCATGTTGCTCCAATTGTTGTTCTTGTTGACGTAAACACGGTGCATGGACCCCAAGGACTACGACGGAGAAAATCACGGACACTTACATGCACTATGTCCTTGGGGAAACCACAAGTTTCAAAGCAAGGAGACAGGTTGTACAAAGAAAAAACAACCCAAGATATCTCGCGTTCGCGGTCGCATTTCTTGTGGCCCCTTTGACAGGCGAGGAAGCCAAAATCGTTGCCAACACACACAATGCCGACAACGAATATAAGCTGAAAATGAGCTTTGTGGACAAAATGAGGTTCATGCACAGGGGAATATATGATATTTAAAGAAAAATATGGAGAAGATTTTGAAGAAGCCACAATACTCATTGGAACTAAAGGAAGCGTGTCTTTGTGGAGTCTTTGCCTCAAATATGACGCAGAGGCTAACAAACGGAGTCTCTAATACCACACGACATAACCGGTTCCGGCTAGCCTTCAGAGATGGCGAGTAAGTTGTTTTTGTATTCGGAATACACCTACGACCCTCCCTTAATCGATTTCTTCTCTCCATTTGGGACCTCCAAAACGAAATATTCACCATGTTCGAAAGGTGGTGATTTAAAAAGCAAAGGCAAGGTCTCAGAAAGAAAAAAGGATCCGGCGTCCCAAAAAAGGAAATGACAATCAATCGTGTGGCGAGAAATGCGGGGCTTCACGGATATGGATATATTAGCAAGGTCAGCTGCGAAAAAAGGTTGTCGATAAAGAATTTACTCTCGAAGAAATGTCCAAGGAGCTCCACAAGTAAGAATGCCACTTTGGGTTCTTGTTTGGTAGGGACAAGTGTAGTTTGAAAAACGCTGGCTTGCACGCCGACATACAAAGTGTATTCGTAATAGACTTGGTCATGCCGTAGGTGAGCAAAAAGTGTATTCGGAATACACTTTGGTCTCACCGATGGGAGACAAGGTGTATTCAGAATACACTTAGGCTCCTGGCCAAGAAGTGTATTAGAAGGAATCTTTTTGTGTGTGAGCCAAAGTGTATTCCGTAATACACTTTGGCTCACTCACGATTACAAAGCGTATTAGGAATACACTTCGGCTTTCGTTTTTTAGTAGATCTTTTTGTTGCTTTTGTTATTAGTTTTCTTCCTTCTAACATTTGTGTGGTCTTACAGACCGGAAAAATGTCATCACATGTCAAACACGCTTAATGGAGCAATTAAATGTTGTGGTGGGGAAGGTGCAAGGAGCTTTATCCTATCGCAACCTCGACGAAAGGATTATGCGATATCGCCCAAATTTTGAAGGTTGGGTATGTTGATTTGTTTTTTATATTGTTGTTTTTCTTGTTACTAAGGCGCTTTTTTTGTGAGCAAAAAAAAAACAAAGACTGGCTTGGGAGGGCTTCATGCACTTGGTAAGGACAAAGACGAGAAGAGAGGACGCCGAAGGACAGACGGTGTTCGGATTCCCGAGCCCCTCAGGCTACGAGAGGTTTACAATGTTCGATCAAAATAACCTCTTCTCTATTGTACGGTGATTGCACCAAATTAACCGAATCGATAAAGCCCCCAAGATTTTACCTTGGTAGTAGCCCGACCTTCCATATGGGTTTAAGCCGAAAACGGCCGCTTCTGACGACCGACCATTTAAAAACTCGAAGTTTAACGCCGTCGACGGCATAAAGCAGATTACAACGGCAAAACATTGGAGGTTGGTTGTATTTCACTCAAGCATGCAATCGGTCTTGTGGAAGCCGGGTTTCAAGAATCACCAGTTCGCGCCGGGCCAAGTTTGGTTATGAAAATCCGGTTTGGTAAGCACTTATTACGGAATACACAAGTCCTTTTGTTTTCCTTACCTTTGTTTTTCTTTGTTAGTTACAATTTGTAGCATTTTAAAATACTTTTGGGAGTTTCTATTCCGAACACGTTTTTTTTTGGTACGTACTTAAATCCTTACGTATTTCTAATTTCCTTAGGTACAAAACAAATATTAATTACCATGGTGGAGGCCAGCGCCACGCTAAGTAAGGTTGAATATCTTCACGTGGCTTATTGGAGTTTCGACGGAAAACGTACAATGGAACACTTCAACACAGCGGCATGCCAGAACTTTTCAAACGTGTTGGAGTTTCCAGCTGTGTTACAGAAGTTGCAGGACCCTAGTGCACAAGGAAGAATAGTGAATCACTACCAAAAAGCCACGTAAACTTATTAACCATCTTGGACATGTTCTCCACGTCCGTGAGATTGGGTGCTTGACGCGATTTTTCTTTTGTGGTCGCATGGACAACCTAATTAGGGCCGCGTAGCTTCTCACGAGCTCGAAAAACTTCGATGCCAGCTTATGTTGGAGGTAAAGATATATTCCAACTAAACCATCCTGGACTTTGGTCCTTCCTCGACATGTCTTGGCCCCTTTCTCAACCCATGGATGGAATGCGACAGAGTCAGTCAGATGATCCTACATATACGGAAATGCCTCTTTGGGTCTGCCATATAGATGCTTCCACCGTGACTAGCTCTTACTTTATACATGAAAATTATTCGAATTTTTGCCTGTATGTTGAACTCTCCTCACTATAGTTTGTTGCGTGAGTTTTGTATTATAATCTCACTAAGCTTTGGAGAAAAGGACTAAGCAAAATAATTTTACATGATCTTCATTTTATTGTATTTTAAGCCGTGAATAAGCTTTTGAAATTTGATTTGACTTGTAGAAGATGCCGGAGAAGAACAACACACCAAATTAGATTGCAATATAGAGACATCCAAAGTTCATCCAGTTCATTTTGTGATTAGGGAAACAAAACATAAAATATGTATTTGCCTTTTCCGATCCCCAGAGGCCGGTTTTTTGTAAATGTATATGGATTGAAGAGATGATTTATAATCTTTATGAAGAGATAGATAGCAAGTGTCATAGGGCAACATAACTGCTGAATCTCTTACATTAAGGAATGTGGGATCCAAAGATGTAACATGCAACTTATGTAAACAAATCAATTTATCCATTTTACTTTATGCATTTCTTTACAATTGCATATCTCTACATGATTCTATTGTTTTTTCTAAGAAAGATACTCATCTTTTACCCTTTCCAATGTGTGTTTGGTACACAAACAATTTCTAGTAAAGAAACGAAGAGAATTGAAATCAAAACAATTTCACCAAAACTTCTAGCAAAGAACATTAGAACCGACATATTAGGAGCATATCGATTTCATATATCTTGATTTTATACACAAGCGCTTTACTATGATTGTACCTTTGACCTCGATTTGATTCAAGAGCAAGTTTGCCATATTGTTTCTGCCAAGTTAAGGCAACAATTTGTTTGGTAGTTCCTTTATTGTTCAACTAACTTTTTGCAAGCCATTAAAGTCAACCACTTGAAGTTAATGGGCCATCTTAAGTAATGTCTCGGGAGGTGTGGGATGAAGGGTATAATAGTGACAGAGCCTTTGCAGGGAGGCGTTCCTATTACCTGCTTTTTGTAGGGACCATGGAAAAATGCAAATTTGCGAAGAGTTTTATAAGTTCCGCAATTTTTCTATTCAGTTTGTTTAAGAGTTTTTAAGTTTGTGTTTTTCTATTCAAAAGTAAAACGCCTTGTTAACCCATTGTTTTAGATTTTTAACAAGTGGTTTGAGCTCTTAGTATTTGAAAGACTAGCCTTGATTGCCACTGGTGAAAAAAATCAATTCTTGCCTAACAATTATGTGTTGTGGCCCTAAATGACCATTCCTCGCAGCTCATGTGGCCTCCCCAGTCTTGTAGCCCATGTGGCTTCCTCCTTAGCCTTGGTGGTACCAAGATTCCACCACTTTGGTACCCCCACCACTTTGAAGTAGCCCATGGCTTCCTCCCTTAGCCTGGTAGCCTATGTGGCTTCCCTCCTTGCATTGGTGGTACCAGTACACCACTTTGGAAGTTCATAACTTTGAAGTTCATAACATGAGCTGGCATTGCCTGTTCACCACTTTGAAGTTCATAACATAAGCTATTGCTTGTTCACCACTTTGGAAGTTCATAACATAAGCTTGGTATTTCCTGTTCTCGCATTTCCTGTTCGGTATGCACAAAGCTGGGCCAAGCATATTATCTTGTTGGTCATGTGGGTCGATGGCTTGGGTGTTTATCTCACTACTAAATAAGTTTTGCTTAGTGCGCAGCCAATGGACACCCTCCATTAAAAACTAATTGCCAATAAATGCACTTCACAATCTTACACCCTTTTTAATCAAGACATACAAATCTTTGTATTTCAATGCAAATGCAAATGCTATAGAGGTTCCAAACCGGAGGTGGTTCTAAGACATTTCGACACATATGAAGGAAGACAAAAGGATATATAGAAAAAGATAAATATACAGCTCTGAAGAGCCGATATTACAAAGTAGAATTGTTAACCAGTGCCGGTGAGGCCGATGTCCTGTTTAGAACGATCGGGGTCGCCAAAAACAGGACCGCCTTGGCCGGTAGGGGCCTGGGCCTGTTCCTGTTCCTCCATGCGAACGGGGACGGGCTTTTCCCGGTCGTCTGAATCTGGGCGGGGCTTCTCGGTGTGCTTCTGGTCAGGAGCAATCTCGTAGCCGGTTGCCGTCCTGCTACCCGGTGGTAGAGCTCCCTGAGCGCCGGACATTGCAAAACACGCCCCTCGTCATTTTTGCACACTCTACTTATACTACACAACCATGCATAGCTCCCCTGCTTTATTCCGACACGTACACACCTTTTTCTGCTCAACTGTGAGCCTTCTATTGGGAGAAATACGACCCCGTTATCCACCCTTGCCCCCCATATCTTTCCCCTTGCTTCTTTCATTGTGTATAGCCTATCACCAACATCATCTTCACTTTGACGTGCATATCCTATCGAAATCCACATGTCAAGTCTATATGTCAGTCCTTTTCACGTTGCCACATGTGTTTCCTCGCGTCTCCATGTGTAATAAAAGCTCAGTCCAAAAAAATAAAATAAAATGTTTTAGGTGAGATTTCACACGCTGGAAGGCAATTATTAATCTAAAATTTGCCATTACATCTGAACTTCAAACTCCCATCCCTCATCTTCCGGCTAGTTAAAGCAACGTTTTTGGCAATTCTACATTAAATCGAGCCAAATCCCAAACCTAAACTCATCTCGACTTGCAAATGGTGCACCCCTCGCCATGTGGCTTTGTACCGCTCCTTTAAAGTAAATAAAGTCTATTTTTATCTCTCAAAAAAAATCCCAAACCTAAACTGCCGCTTTTAATTGTCACCGATGGAATCTGATTTCTTTGGCATTTTGCAAGATAGCTCTTCCAAATTTGTTGGCATGAACTACCACACCAAGAACTACCATAGTGGAATCTCACCCACCAAACACTACTAGATTTGTCATTTTCTTTTCCACTTTGCTACGAGGTGACAAGTTTTTAAGAAGCTTGCGCCTTTCTATACAAGGCTAGTTTTTTTATTTGCTTTCTTTCTACTTTTGATCCCCAGATTTGACCTTCAATTGCCTTTCTAAAGTTGGCGAGTTTGTGTTTTTCCTTTATGTTGTGCAGATGGGGGAAGTTACATCCAATGATGCAAGAGATTGAAACCCCTTGAACCCCTCCTCCTCCCACTGGTTCCAAACAAAGGAACAACTGCAAATACTTAAGAAAACCCATGCTTAACCCCTTGAACCCCTCCCTCCTCCCCACAGTGTTGTTTTCTTTGGTAGCTCTTGTTCGTGGGTCCCAAATTTTTGGGTTGTGTCTTTGGTTTTGGAAATCACGCTAAGAGAAAAGTCAAGGTATAATATCACCACAAGCTTGAAAGCAAATTTTCTACTGGGTAATTTTGTAGAGAGCCTTCCTCGCCAGTCATTGTCACACAAGCTGACCGTTTAGGTCGTTGCGCTCTAATTATATAGCTGGAAGATGGTGGTCCAATTAATGTCTATGTTGATAACAGACCCCATTAATGGGCTTCTTTGCAGTGCAAGGTGTTTAACTTGGGCCAGGACATCTCCTGATTGTTTTACTGGGGATTTCCATGTGTCGTAGAAGGGAGGCCGATCAGTTGAAGCTGCTTCTTTGTTGCCTCTGTGTTAGAGCACCAGCAGTGGCTCCATTTGCTCTACGATTGTAGCCTCTCGGAGCTCGATGCTGAAATTGCCTTCATTTGGTTCAATGGTCAAATTGGTAGCAGCCGTGCAAGTTTTTCGTTGGATAGAGCTTACTAGAATGCAACTACAATCCTAGCATTTTTAGGTCTTCATCGATCCCGCCTTAGAGGCAACTTAGTTTCAAACCATCATCCACAATTCCTTTTAGACGTTCCTTTGCTGCAACAACGTCCAGAGTGAACATATTTTCGTTTGAATGTGGAGGTCTTGAAGCAAATGGATGTCGACTTCTACAAAGCCTGCAAGGGAATCTGGAGAGGTGGCTTTAACCGACGTAAAGGGATGGCTAGCATAGTGGATACACTTGCAGCATCAAACGTTGCCAAACAATAGGGCCAAGAATTTGCAGTGAGCATGTAGTAATTTATTGGATACTTTGTATCGATCTTTTTCCTTTCTTGACAAGGACTTCTTTCAAGGGTTCATGATTAAGATATTCTGATACATAATCAAGCTTTGAGGAGGAGTAAATCCAGAAGGGACTATAGTGGTTTCATGATGGAGATGTTGTACATGCTTCTTGTTAGCGGCATTGCATGACATCGGCCATGTCTTCATTGCATCCGTCTCGCACTCTCAAAACCACTTTGTTAGACAATTTTTAAGAAGGTTGCGTCCTTTCTATACAAGGCTACTTTTTAATTTGCTTGCTTCTACTTTTCCCCCGTGATTTCGAACCTCAATTGCCTTTCTAAAGTTGGCGAAGTTTGTGTGTTTCCTTTATGTTGTGCGGATGGGGAAGTTACATCCAAAGTGAGAATGCAAGAGATTGAAACGCCTTTAAAGGCACCTCACCTTCTCCCATTGGTTTTAAACAAATGAGCAACAGAATGCTTAAGAAATCGGGTGCTAGCCCATGTAAACAGCTGTCCTTGCACCTTGGGAGGATGGGGTTCTTGCTTTTACAATGTTGTTTTTTTGGTAGCTCTTCTTCTTGGGTCCCATTTTTGGGTTGTGTCTTTGGTTTTGAAATTACGCCCGAGAAAATTCAAGATATAAGATCACTACAAGCTTGAAAGCAAATTCTCTACAGAGGTACTTTTATGCCCCATAAGAATTTGAGACATGAGACATCACAAATGACAAAGACAGATCGATGCCAAGTTTGGCGCTGTCTCAAGACTATTTAAGGTAAAAGCTTCTCACAACAAAAATTACCAAGCAATATGTAGCAAAATAACAGGGGATTTTTTGTATTTTTGTACGGGTTTTTGCTATGGTTTTTATATGATTTGATGGGGTATTCTCATGAGGCATACTAATCAAGAAGACTTCTAGAGTGCGCCTGTATTTTTCTCTTGAAATCCATATCTTCAATGGTTTACCCCTTTTTAGCAGTGGTTTTATTTTTATTTCCATGGTTTATTTAAAATTTATCCCCATTGTTTTGTATTTCTATGATTTATTTAGAAGTGGTGTGCATGCAGGCTCGAGCCGCGGTTACTTTTAGGGTTAGTCAAGCCATTTAGGTATTTCCTCGGTTTTGCGCATAAGGCGAGAGCGATGTCGCCAAAATTCGAAAGCAAAATCCTTTGCCTATGATTCTTCCTCGGGGGTCGATTTCCATATCTCATATTTCGCCTTATTTTCCTGGCTCGCATTTCCAAATAGTGGTCTTTGATTTGGGTCTATATTCGTGATTATAAGGCCCTATTGTTCCGTAGGGGCCGCCATAGTCAAGAGAAGAACCAAGTCTTGATGGTTTCTCGCAAAAAGTATGAGATTCTTAAGCAAATCCTTTGCCTACGATTCCTCCTCAAGGGGTCGATTTCTCAGTTTTCCAACAAGGCATTTTCCATATCTCATATTTCGCCTTGTTTCCGTGCTTCGCGATTTCCAGCAGGTCTTTGATTTGGGTCTTTGATTTTGGCAGAGCGATGTCGCCAAAATTCGAAAGTATGCAAAGAAGGAATTTCTTCCTCGTTCGCGGAAGACTTGGAGCACTCTCTCAACTATGCAAGGAATTATTTGGCGTATTATTCTTGAGCCTTGCATTCAACCCGGTATCGTGCAAACAAAAGCTTTAAGCCGGAGTGCAAGTTGGTTGTGGAAAACATAATTTCAAAGCATACGTAAGTCTTATACCGCTGATATGGCGTAAGGATATGGCCGTGATTTTTCCTCAAATTCTCCCCTTCTCGCTTCTTCCTCCTCGAAGCTCTCGGTTCCAAAAATCAGGTAAGATACTATTTCTTTTTTTTATTTATTGACATAATCCGACATAAAATGATGATTTTGTTCATCCCTTGCCACAAAATCAAAACTATTGGAATAGTTGTCGCCGGGTTTTTCTCGCTTCATAGCAAAGATGCACTTTTAAAAGCACAACGATGGAAGGCTTGCAAATGTCCTAAGCCATATTTGTTCTTTTTACCGTGTTTGAAGCACGTATTTTATTCAACAGACATCTATTATCTACTATGATAAACACAAATTAATTACGCCCTACAAGGCCATGGCACAAAGGTCTTTAATGAATTGCGATCAATGGCTTAATGCCACCGACACATGCATGATTTAGGATGACGAAAAATTGTCCCAAGCTCACTTTGTCACCGAGATTTCAAGAATGTGTTGAGTTGCCAACATCTTCGTGAGATGCCACACATCGATTGTTATTAGATTGTTAAAGAAGACCTAATAGCCAGCAGATTGGTTTCACTTATGAATCGTAAGCTTCCTTGGTCTTATCTTTTTGGCCATTTCAGTTGGTGCATCTATTCTTTGGTTTCTCGCTCGGGCATATCTTCACCATGAAGGTTTTTGATCTATATCCATTACAATCCATTTCATTTGGATATGTTCTCGAGAATTTAGCTCGCAATTTGTATGCATGCCATTTGTATGCATACCTATTTCCTGACATGTTTCTTCAACTAAGATTTTCCTACATATTTATTATGTGTATTATCCGTTAGCTTGGTCTACATCCTTTTTGCAAAATTTGACGACTTTAATGCAAGCCTTGTATTAGTTGTAGCGTATGGTTGAGGCATGTTTTTATTCCCTTTCAAAATATTTAGACTGAAATATTTAGGTTTCACATGATTTGTTTGCTCTTCGCTTGAAACCACTCTTTTAGAGATATAGTCCAGGGAGCACAATCGCCTTAGGCACAAGAACCTATAGCAATGTACAATAACAATCATAGATACTTTTCATTGCCCCGGCAAAAAATTTTTAACCTATAACACAAACCATTACATTACACGCATTAAAATTAAATTCCCCTTAAACCCCTTTGTTTGGGTGCATATTCACACGGGGTGACGAGGGCACGAGAGCCCTTTTAATTATGTATTGCATGTACAAAATCAACACCATATAGTATATTGCTTGAAATCTTATAGTATTTTGCAAATCTTGTTATACAAGATCATAATTTCTATACATCCATACCCCACAAACGAGGAATTTTGTGTACTGTGTAGATTAAGGAATAAGGTGAATATGCCTATCCAATGCCTCGCTGTCTCTGAGTCACCCCCGTGTGAATATGCACCCAAACAAAAGGGGGTTTAAGGGGAATTTAATTTTAATGCGCGTAATGTAATGGTATACACCCACTATCTACCATCTTATCAATTCCATCCGGTAAATGATTGGCCAAAGACTTCAAAGTCCCGATTGTAGCAATTGGATCTGCTAGTGTAGGAGTGTTAATAGTGGCACTGCAGGAAGCGGCTGAGCAGAGGATAGTGCAACATTTTGAAGACTTGACAGCTTGCATCGCTCATGCAAAGCCGAGTAACGCCATGAGGAAGGACATGCAATTAGCTAGCTTAATTAAGGAGATCCCAAATAAACATTTTGTAAATAATAAAAAATTTTGTAATATAAAACAATTTTGAGTAGTTTATGTGTCCAATCTTGCTTAATTAGGACAAGCTAGCAAGTAGTAGCTTTTTTTTAGTAAAATAGCACATTTCTAGACCAAAAAGTGATGTCTCACACGCCGCTACCGGGTCAAGAAACTAAAGTCCAGCTTTTGCACGAGGCGCCACGCGGTGAGACCTTGCCCAAAATTGCCCAAAACAAATTCCAAATTGACCAAGTAAGGGGTCGATTCTACTTAATTTGATGAGTCCGGCATCCTTACACCCTTAGTTTACCCAAATTGACATGTTTTGATCAAAATGGATCGATGTCTCACACGCCGCTACCGGGTCAAGAAACTAAAGTCCAGCTTTTGAACGAGGGCGCCACGCAGAGACCTCCTACCATTTCTTTTTCTCCATAACTTGTCCAAATGATCTCCAACTTGTTGTGTTAGGATCTTTAGGTAATCCAAATGCTCAAACCCTTAAATTAGTCTTCCAATTCCCATTTAGACCTCAATATAGGCTAGAATGGCCCAACCCCAAGAATTTTCCAAGTCACCCAAAAATTAGGCTTTCCCCTTTTCTATAAATAGGTCCCCATTTCACGTAGCACCCTACGAGTTTGCTCCCCTGTCCCCTTAGCCGATTTCCCAGCCTCCCCTCGAGGCTCTCTTGCATCCGCTTGTTAGTCTCTTCCTCGCTAGATTCATGGCAACCTCTCGATTTCAAGCGATGGTACAAATACAATACTCATGCCGCCGAGGCGACGCCAATGAGATTTTCCGAAGTCTTCCTGAAAGAGATAGATGTCCAAGCAACCTTGCACGCAACCCCAAAGATATAGCGTAGTCCCCGTCTCAATTCCAAGCTTAGGGTAGGGCCAGCTACTTTGTTCCTAGGCAATCCCTTCAAAGCAGCATTAGGCGATGTTCCAAACATTGCCAAGTACTCACAAACAAGGCCCCGCCAAGATACCGAGCCAATGGTCCCGATTGTCAACAGACCAAGTACTTTTCCGCCAACGCCGCTTTTTAGCCATTTTTCTTACCCACCGCGTTTTAGAACCCCATGGGAGAAACCTCCATCCCCCCATGGACGGGACCCATTAGCCACAAAGCTAGTATAACAAATGCCTTTTCACAAGACGTAATCAGAGCAAGAAGGAAGAGAAGGAGACGAAGAATCAGAGGAAGAAGATGAGGACTACGTCGAGCTCGACCCAGCGGAAGAGCAAATGGCCAGCGTAATCAGAATTGCAGAATTCGAAGAAGCCGCAAACTCCTCGTGATCGCCACCCATTGGGTCGGGCATCACAAGCCTAGCCCCCATCATCCGTGAGAGGGCTTAAGAGTACCGCTTCTTAAGCTTACATCCGAACCTTCCTGAAAGCGTGGAAAGAGAGTATCGACTGACGAGCTGCCGCACCAGCTCCAGAAAATGCACTGACGACTTCATCGTCCGAGGAACTCCCGACTTTCCACCCAAGTAAGGGAAGCCGACACTTACACGTGGAGAGTCCACCTCCGATATGCAAGCCTACAAAGAATATCGCAGATTATGGAGGCGCCGGGAATCGCCGACGGAAGAGGAGTTCCTCGCCAGAAACAGATGGGGATCCGCCACAAGACCTCAAACATTTTAATCCAAGCAAGTTCTTCTACAGCACCTCCCCGCAGAGAAGAGGGGCGAAGTTCGACCAAAGCGAAGCTTCAGCCAACGCTAGAGATTACAGGGAGCTCACCACCTGGAGGTCGGCGACTATGCAAAGCGCATTACGCAGTTGGCGCCGAGGAGGTGAAGATTCGCCACACAACGACATGTCGTCTGTGGTATTACCTTCCCCGGCCGATGGATCGGAAGAATAGCGTAATCCACCGCAAATTCACCCCCGTGGGCTGCAGGAAGGAGTATCGATGCTAATCGCGCCTCGTGCTTTGTTTGGCATGCTCTGGGCTAGCTCCCAACAATCGGTATGCCGCCCCGTGAAGAGAGCCATAGCACTCACATTTTTACTTTGCCATACCTTACAGACGGGCAGTGGAAGACCGGCAAGGATCACGCCATACCTCCGGGATAGAAGATTTGGCGAGAGCCTTGTAGGGGATCTTCAATCAACGCCCTTAGGAACTTAGGTCATTCAAGGGGAACAAATTAAGTGAAGAAGTTCCTAGAGGATAATCCATCATACCGGGCATTCCAAGAATAGTTAGATTCTTGATCCCTGGGTTTTTGTATTAGGATATTATATAATATAAATATAATTTCTTTTGCACTTTTAAATGTTTTGTTGATGTATTTTGCTCCACAACCATACCAACAAACATATATAATGCAAGAGAATAAATAAAGCTAACCATAAGGCCATGACCTACTTGTGTATGCAAACTAGAGGCCTAGGCTCGGGAACGACAACGCCGAGACCATATGGAAGAAAAAATGACGGACCTTGAGCAGATAAAGGCTCTCCTGGCCGCACAAACAGGAGTAGGTTAAGAGGGCAATGCTCGGGCCAAGCCACAAGCATCACTCTGAAACAGAAGGGACAAGAAGAGGAGCAAGAGAAGGAGGTCCCCCACCGAATCCTCCCTACTCAAGCTCAGATTTGACCCGACCGAGGAAGAGCAGCCCAGACCTCAGAGGGATGGAAGGCGAGGGACACCACGATGGAAGGCGAGGGATACCACAGATGGACGACAAAGGGACACAAGAGCCTCCTGACCACCGTAAGAAGGTAGACTCTCGTGATTGGGAAATGTTTGGAAGGCCGTGAAGCTCGAGCACCTCCCCCAGAAACAAAATGCATGGAGGCAGAGGTCCGGCTCGATGAGATGAGTGAATATGGCAACGCCTTATGGTATCGTGGAAAAAAATTAAGCATACTATATATTTTTTCATAAAAAATGGTTTGGCTATTTTTTCAAAATTTTACAAGATTTTATGATATATATTTGGCTAAAGTTATTATTATTATTACATTTATATATATTTGGACTTGGATGAAACTTTTGAATTATGTAACATAAGCTCACAACATAGCTTTATAACATCCATAGTCCTAACTACATTCCATGCAACAACACCTTCTAGATATGGTGATCAAATTGCACTTATCTCTAACCCGCATATTATGCAACCAATTCGGCATCTAGAGGGATATTGGACCTCTCAAGATGCATATATGGTATATGTATTAGAAATTCATAGTTTGAAAAACTATATCACCAATGAGGATGTGTAAAAGTCTATAATAAGAATTCATTTTGTTTGGCTATTTATGATTTAATGTATAAATATTGTAATATAAAGAGGTATTAATCCCCTTTAACGGTAAAAGGGGGGAAAATAGTTTGGCGAATCCTAAAAAAATAAGGTAGTACTTGTTTTAACTATGGCTATTTTTTTTTTTTTTAGATGAAATCCCCTTCATAAAATTCGCCACAAAAATTGTCTAAACCCCGTAAAAAATCGCCATTTGGCTATTAATAGCCACTAATTTTTTCCATGTATGGTATGAAGGACAAGGATAAAGGCAGGGTGGCAAATGTACCAACCCAAGGGAGCAAAGACGATTTGGTGGAAGGGTTATGCCAAGGCCCATGGCTTAAGCAGGATGCTTGCGTTTCGTGAAGTTTCACACTCACCCCGGTTTTTGGTCCACTGTTGAAAACATCAATTTTGGTAGGTCTACATGTCCTGTTTTCAAAGAATCCTACATGTGGATTTGTGAAGGTATGGTTTTGTTCGATAATGGTGTTCTTTTTTCAAAGGGACTAAAACATCCACCGTTGTTTTGTAGTTTCTTCTATTCCTCGACATGTCATTTTATAATACAATCCAATCGAGAAAAGAGTACTTGAATTTCTACATGTCTAATAATTCTATTGTCACATGTCTTTATAGATGTAGGAAAGAATATTTGATTCTCTACATGTCCCATACTTCCATTCACATGTCTTTATAGTAGTAGGACAGATTACTTTATTTGCTAAGGCATTGTAGGAAAGAATACATGAATTACGACACGTGTAATACTTCTATTGTCACATGTCTTTATAGAAGCCTGAAAGAATACTTGATTCTCTACATGTCATATGCTTCCATGTCACATGTCTTTATAGTAGTAGGACAGAAGTACTTTTATTTGCTAAGGCATTGTAGGAAAGAATACATGAATTACTTACATGTGTAATACTTCTATTCTCACATGTCTTTATAGAAGTAGGAAAGAGTACTTGATTCTCACATGTCCTATCCTTCCATATCACCTGCCCTTTATAGTGGTAGGACAGAGTACTTGATTTGCTACATGTGATGCACGGCACCCATCACATGTTCTTATACTAGTATTCCATGTAACACAAGTTACTTCCAACTACTTCAATTACTTAACACCTATTTTTGCATAACGGGCACCAACATGCCAAGGTGGCTCTTAACATGCCACCTAGGCTCAAACATGCCAAGGTGGCTCAAACATGCCACCTAGGCTCCAACATGACAAAATGGCTTAAACATGCCACCTAGGCTCCAACGTGCTCAAACATGCCACGCAGTCCAACATGCCACCTATGCTCCAACTTGCCAAGGTGGCTCAAATATGCCACGCAGCTCCAACATGCCACCTAGGGCTCCAACATTCCTAGGTGGCTCAAACATGCCACATAGGCTCAAACATGCCATGCAGCTCACTTAGGGCTCCAACATGCCAAGGTGGCTCAAACATGCCACCTAGGCTCCAACATGCCAAGGTGGCTCAAACATGCCACGGGACTCCATAATGCCAAACATGCGGCTCCAACATGCCAAGGTGGTTTCGCCAAACATGCCACCTAGGCTCAAACATGCCAAGGTGGCTCCAACATGCCATGCAGGCTCCAACATGCCAAGGTGGCTCATGCATGCCACCTAGTCTCAAGCATGCCACCTAGGCACCCCAAGTGGTGACATGGCATGCCAAGTAAGCAAGGTCAAGTTTTGACTAGGTTAAAACCAAAGATGTCCATCTTTGGTCTTTTTCATTGGGTGATGTTGGCAAATTTTAGGTGACATGGCTAGATGATGGTGACATGGACCTTGATGTGTCAAAACACCGGCAGCACCTCGACGGCGGCCCTTTCTTGTGAAGGGGAGTCTCCGAAAGGTATATATGCTGGTGCATTTTCTTTGGCATGCAGCCACCATGTCGCATTATCCCCGCCAAGATTTCACCTTTTTCGAGACCCGATTTTTATCCTGCGGCTTTTGTGTTTATGCCGCTGGAAATTCATAATTAATGCATGGGGCAGGAAAAATCCTGGTTTTCAGCCAGCTGGCTTGCCAAGTGGCCCTCGAGTATAGGAAAATCCCCAGATTCTGGATGAGTTTTAGACCCCGATTTTTATTGGGATGGTCACCAAGGCCTCGACAAGGTTTAGACCACGCTTTCGATTTTGGGGCATGGAGGAGGCCCCATTGACAGGATCCGACTCGGCCGTCCGTCCGAACGGCTTAAATTACCCTAGGGACAAGTTCCACGGGCGAAGTTTTCCTGTGGATCAATCACTTACCCCTCACTAGGAGGTATTCAAAGATCCACCTCCATGCCAAATTGACTACAAGTGTGTAGTAAACCCAATTTACTTTGGCGCTTTTGGAGAGGGGTGGTCTTCACCACGAAACTTGGTCCCCTAGGTAATGGGATGTTCCGGGTCCATTGGCGGAGCCAGCCTCTGTTCCCGAGTGGGGGTCCAGCCCTCCCTCCCAGCCTTGGACTAGCCTACGAGAACAAGATACTTGGGGTTCACCCCGAGGCCCCGGTAGAAGATTGAAGTGAGAATAGCAAAGACTAGGACTGCTAGGTGGTATACATGTGACCACCTGAGAAGCAAAGCTAGCTCCACTACCTAGTAGGACGCACGGACCCTGGTCTCCGTAAGGGTTGGCCCTAAGCTCGCCCCATGCCTCCGCTATGCTTCTATTGCCGGTGCATTTTTATGCAGGCAACAATATGTCAGCACATCCCCGCCAAGATTTCACCTTTTTTCGAGACCCAATTTTATCCTCAGGCTTTTCTTTGTGTTTATGTCTCTGAAATTCATAATTAATGCATGGGGCAGGAAAAATCCCCGGTTTTCAGCCAGTTGGTTTGCCAAGGGCCTCGAGTATAGGAAAATCCCCAGATTTTCTGGATGAGTTTTAGACCCTCGATTTTTTATTGGGATGGCCGCCGGTGGCCCCGACAAGGTTTAGACCACGCTGATTTTGGGGCATGGAGGAGGCCCCCATTGGATCCGACTCCGCCAAGGTCCTCCTGAACGGGCCGAAATTACCCTAGGGGACAAGTTCCACCTACGAAGTTTTCCCTGTGGGATCAATCACTTACCCCTCACTAGGAGGTATTCAAAGATCCACCTCCATGCCAATTGACTACAAGTGTGTAGTAAACCACCTACTTTGGCGCTTTTGAGAGGGGGTGGTCTTCTGCCCACCTAAACTTGGTCCCCTAGGTAATGGGGATGTTCCCGGTCCATTGGCGAGCCAGTTCTCTGCTCCTGAGTGGGGGGTCCAGCCCGCCCCACTCTGCCCCATCTTGACTAGCCTCATGAGAACAAGATACTTGGGGTTCACCCCGAGGCCCCTCGTAGAAGATTGAAGTGAGAATAGCAGCACTAGGACTGCTAGGTGGTATACATGTGACCACCGGAGAAGCAAAGCTAGCTCCACTACCTAGTAGGACGCTAATGTAATCCTGGTCTCCCGAAGGGGTTGGCCCGAAGCTCGCCCTCATGCCTATGCTTGTGCTTCTATTGCCGGTGCATTTTTTTTGCAGCCATGTTGCACATCCCCGCCAAGATTTCACCTTTTTCGAGACCCCTAATTTTATCCAGGCTTTTTTGTGTTTATGTCCGAAATTCATAATTAATGCATGGGGGCGGGAAAAATCCTGGTTTTCAGCCAGCTGGCTTGCCAAGTGGCCCCGATAGTATAGGAAAATCCCTGTATTTTTGGGATGAGTTTTAGACCCCTCGATTTTTTTGATTGGGATGGCCACCGCTGGCCTTGACAGGTTTAGACCACGCTTTTGATTTTGGGGCATGGAGGAGGCCCCCATGGCATGATCCGACCTGCCACGTCAACTGAAAAATTACCCTAGGGGACAAGTTCCACTACCGAGTTTTCCTGTGGATCAATCACTTACCCCTCACTAGAGGTATTCAAAGATCCACCTCCATACCAATTGACTCCAAGTGTGTAAAAACCACCTACTTTGGCGCTTCTTGGAGAGGGGGTGGTCTTCCGCCCACCTAAACTTGGTCCCCTAGGTAATGGGGATGTTTCTCGGTCCATTGGTGAGCCGGGCTTCATGCCTCCGGGGTCCAAAGGTCCCTCGGCCCAGCCTTGGACTAGCCTAAAGAACAAGATACTTGGGGTTCATCCCCAGGCCCCCAGTAGAAGATTGAAGTGACAATAGGAGCACTAGGACTGCTAGGTGGTATACATGTGACCACCTGAGAAGAAAAGCTAGCTCCACTGCCTCAAGAGGGCGTTACTAACGACCCTGGCCTCCTAAGGGGTTGGCCGGAAGCTCGCCTCATGCCTCTTGCTTGTTTCTATTGTCGGTGCATTTTCTCATGCGTGGCAGCCATGTGTTGCATATCCCGCCAAGATTTCACCTTTTTTCGAGACCCGATTTTATCCAGGCTTTTCTTTTGTGTTTATGTCCGGAAATTCATAATTAATGCATGGGGCGGAAAAATCCTGGTTTTCAGCCAGCTGGCTTGGCCAAGTGGCCCCCGAGCGCATAGGAAAATCCCCAGATTTCCGGGTGAGCTTTTAGACCCTCGATTTTTGATTGGGATGGCCACCGCTGGGTCTCCGACAAGGTTTAGACCATCGCTTTTATTTTGGGGCATGGAGGAGGCCCCGGATTGGCGATCCGACCTCTCCACATCATCCGAACGCCGAAATTACCCTAGGGGACAAGTTCCCTCTTTGACGAATCAATCACTACCCCCACTAGGGGTTTCAAAGATTACATCTCCATGCCAAATTGACTACAAGTGTGACTAAACCACCGAAACTTTGCATGGAGTTCTCTCGAGGGGGTGGTCTTCACCATGCCCGGAGATGGGTCCCCTAGGTAATGGGATGTTCCGGGTCCATCCCCGGAGCCGAAAGGGGCTTGTGAAGGGAGTCTCCAAAGGTATGCCCTCGACCGGAAATTTGGCTCCCTCCCGCCATGAGGGTAATCCAAGATATTCCACGCATCCTCAGGCCCTCCGGGTCATCAAGATCCCCTACAACCCTATCAAACCCTAGGGTTTGCTTAGGTTTACATCTCCAGCGAGAAGAAAGAACGCTCACATATCGGAACTTTGCATGGAGTTCCCTGCGGTATGCTAAGCCTCGGGACCATGCCTCCGAGATAGGGTCCATTCCCGTGCAAATGCTTTCCGTAGACTCCCCTTCAATCCCCGACCACATTTCACCTTTTTTCCAACGTGCTCAAACATGCCGAGGTGGCTCAAAATTATGCCAAATTCATAAACATGCCACATAGGGTTCAAAAATCCATGTGGTCTCCAACATGCCAAGGTGGCTCCCCGCCAAGTGGTGACTCTAACGTGCCACCTAGGCTCAAACATGCCAAGTGGCTCAAACATGCCACCTAGGCCAACATGCTCAAACATGCCACGCCGGGCTCCAACATTTAGCCACCTATGCTCCAACTTAGCCGGGTGCTCAAATATGCCACGTTGGCCCAAATACGCCAACTAGGCTCCAATTATTCTAGGTGGCTCAAGTTCCACCACCTAGGCTTCAAAACATGCCAAGGTGGCTCCAACCTCACCTAGGAGGTCCAACATGCCACCCTCCATGCTCAAACATGCCAAGGTGTGTCCAAAACGACCCACTTAGGCTCAAACACATGCCAAGGTGGGCTCCAAACATGCCACGTGGGCTCAAATTGCCACCCAGGGCTCAAACATGCCAAGGTGTCCGCTGTCGGGTCGGACCTTTCCTGTCCGACACTCCTCGCGGGGGGTCCGTACCCTCCCCCTCGAAGCTCAATTTTCCTATCCGAGAACAAGAATCCATTGGGTTCAACCACCTTGAGGCCCCTCAAAGATTCAAGAAGGAGAATACCAAAGACCCGGACTCGCGAAGTTGACATACATGTGACCAAGTGTTTTGAAGCGTTGAGGGCATCCAAAGGCTAGGAATGATTCGACTTAAGCCATGTCTCCTGAAATGGTGAAGCTACCCCGGGGACCAAGTTACATGGTTCATTTTGCCGGAAAGAAACACGAACCCTCTACATGGCAAATATTCGCCCACCTCCTAGGCCAATTGACTTTTTTCTGACGTGTTGGACGCAGGCTACTTTGGTGCTTCTTGGAAGGGTGGTCTTCTGCCTGACTTAGTCCCCGAGGGTAAAAAACATTTTGAGTCCATTGTTTTAGACCCTCGGTTCTTGATTTTGGGTGGCCCTGAGAGGTTGCCCACGCTCCGTTTGGGGCATGGGGAGGCCCCTGAGACATCCGACCTTTGGAAGCTGGTCCGAATCGGAAGGTTTTAGGGTCCGTCTTCTGCCATCAACACCCTCCCTCAATTGATGATATTGTGCAAGATCCTGGTCCAATCCACTAGGATGGCATCAAGCGTAAAATCCACAGTGTTTGCTAGGTTATTGAAGGGTTTACATTATGGAAACTCGTCCCCAGGTAATTTTGATGTCGGTTGCATTAGGACGCCCATGGGTCGAAAGGGTCCATTCGGCTGAAAACACGAAGCAATAGGAATTGACGGAATGGGGTTGGTCCCGATCCTCCTCCGGGTGTAGCAATTAGGAAGTCAAGACTGCTAGGTGGTATAAAATTGTTTGAAGATCATTGGGTCCACTGCCAATAGATCCAAACCCCTCGGTTATTCGGCTGCCATGCCTCTCGCTAGGCTTCATAATTAGAAAAGGGTGGGTAAAAGCATGTTAGGGTGTCCCTTAAAAGTATTATTTAGTGACCAAAAGTATTTTTTTTGGTACCCGGATTCATAATTAATCATGGATACCTCGTAATATTTCAATAAAAGGTACATTCTAGAACTTTTATATATATTTTGGTCTCCTGTAGCATTATTTTTATCTTAACTTTGAATATTAATCGCCCTTGACTTTTATTTTGGACTTTTTGTACTAGTTTTAATGAAAATAAAACAAGAAAGTACCCGAGGTTACAAAGGTATGAACTTTTGAAGTTCCAAAGTGGACAAGTTCCCTAACATGCGGGTACCTGTGTATCAATACTATCCAGCAGGCTTTACCCAGGTACATCCATGCCTTCCAAAATGTAACCCCTAAACAATAACCTAGCAACCTACATTTACGCTTCTGCAACACCAAACTTGGTCTTTTGCCAGGATTTCCGTCCAGATAACTAGGTGCATTTTCTAAACATGCATACAGAGCCATGGACTAACTGGAACAACAGTTTGAATCTATTGGCCATCCCGATGATCCCAAACAATTTTGCTAGCAAAAGGCGCTCTTGACTTCTAATTGCCACCGGAAGGAGGATAAATTCAAAGCCGATTCCGACCGGTTCTTATTGGCCCAAGCATTTTAATGCAACTTCAATTATGTCCCAAGTGCAACCGACTAAAACTTCGACCTCCATAACATAAACCCTTCAATAACCTAGCAACACACATGGTTTTATGTTTTGATGCCATATCCTAATCGATCCCGAAGGATCTTGCAAATATCATCAGCGAGGAGGTGTTAGTGCCAAGAAGGCCCCCGGACCATAAAACCTTTCGGGCGCTTTAGACCCCAAGGTCCTTCCTGAAGGCCCCCGCGCCATGGACGGAGCAATTTTGATTTTGGGCATGGAGGAGGCCCCGATTGAACTGACTCTCCCATGGCCTCAAAATGCCCATTTACCTATAGGGACCAAGTTTCATGTGCGAAGATGACCCCTTCTCCAGAATCACCTCATGTACAATAGTTCAGTAGTCACATTGACTAAGAGATGGTCACATCTTGCCATATAGAGGGTTCGTATGTTTCTTTTGTTGCCAAAAATGGCCAACTGTAACAAGAAGTAAAAGGTAATTTTTCCATTCACGAAAGGGACATGGTGAAGGAGTCTCCATTCCGGGCCTTTGTTTGCCCGAGCGACAAAAACTTGAGGTTTCTAAGACGTATTGGTCGAGCGGGGCGGCTTGGTCATCGGTTTGATAAGTTCTTCGGACCCTATCTTTAATTTTTTGAACCTCTCCGAAGCATGTTAAACTTGCATGGAGATTCACGGTGCTTAGGACCATGCCGAGGGGCTCAGGAGGAGGGCATTGGCATTTCTAGGCCCGGAAGGAGCGATGGCGGGAAAGGCTACCTCACCAACCTTTTTTGAGGTCCGCCTCTTGGGGTCCAACCTCTCCCCTCGGTGAGGAAGCCGTGCAAAGTCCCAACGGCCCTGGGTTCGACATTGGGGAAGGGCATCAAACATGCACTTTGTTCTTCAAGATCCCTCTATTCTATCCCTGCCAAGCTCCTCTACCAAAAATTCCAAAGGTTATCATATTTCTTGCATAAAGTCCTAGTCATCATGTCCACGTCACCACCATCTAGCCATGTCACCCAAAATTTGCCAACATCACCCAATGAAAAGACCAAAGATGGACATCTTTTTATTTTTGGCCTAGTCAAAACTTGGCCTTGCTTACTTGACATGCCATGTCACCACTTGGAGTGCCTAGGTGGCATGCCTGAACCACCTTGGCATGTTGGAGCCTAGGTGGCATGTTGGAGCCCGTGGGATGTTGGAGGAGCCTAGGTGGCGTTTAACATGTTGGAGCCAGCGTGGCATGTTTTGAGCCACCTTAGCATGTTGGAGTCCACGTGGCATGTTTTGAGCCACTTGGCATCTTGGAGCCCACCTTGGCATGTTGGAGCCTAGGTGGCATGTTGGTTTCCAGGTGGCATGTTGGAGCCAACTTGGCATGTTTGAACCATGAGCCACCTTGGCATGTTGGAGCATAGGTGGCATGTTGGAGCTTACGTGGCATGTTTAAAAGGTGGCATGTTGGAGTCCAGTGGCATGTTGGAGCCCATGTGGCACATGTTTGAGACACCTTGGCATGTTTGAGCCTAGGTGGCATGTTTGAGCCAACTAGGTGGCATGTTGGAGCCCATGTGGAATGCTTGAGCCACCCTAGGCATGTTGGAGCCCACGGCATGTTTGAGACACCTTTGGTATGCTTGAGCCTGGGTGGCATGTTTGATCCACCTTGGCATGTTGGACCCTAGGTGGCATGTTTGAGACACCTTGGCATGTTTGAGCCAACTAAGTGGCATGTTTGAGCCACCTTGGCATGTTGGAGCCTAGGTGGCATGTTTGAGCCACCTTGGCATGTTGGAGCCTAGTTGGCATGTTGGAACCCACGTGGGATGTTTGAGCCACCTTGGAATGATGGAGCCTAGGTGGCATGTTGGAGCCCTGGCGTGGCATTTTTGGAGCCTAGGTGGCATGTTTGAGCCACCTTGGCATGTTGGAGCCTAGGTGGCGTGTTTGAACCACCTTGGCATGTGGAGCCTAGGTGGCATGGGTAGAGCCCATGTGGCATCGCCAACCACCTTGGCATGTTGGAGCCCGTGATGGCATGTTAGATCCCGCAGATGGCATGTTAGAGCCAGTGACATGCTGGAGCCTCTCCGCTCGGAAAATTCAAGCAGTTTAAGCATAACCTACCGCTTTGAAAACAAAATTTAACACCTCGTATTAATTTCCGCCGATCACTTGGAGTCTGAAACTTTCATATTTTCGAAGTAGGTAGGAAGATTTAAAGTTCTGATCTTCTCTGAGGCTCGCCTTCCGGGTTTATAGGCTAGAAGTGTAATCTGTAGTATGGAAAGGCTCTTATTCGCTATTTTTAGGGTAGAAGGCATAAATTTGTAGTACGTAGGATTTTAGGATCAGAGTTACAAACTCTCAATATCTGCTGACTATTTCCAAGACCTGCGGCAATTTCAAGACCCACTGGCTAAAAGATGCTTAAACATCGTGGCTATTTCCAAGATCTACAAATAAGTGTTTTGAAGCACCACTTTGATTTAAATTGAAGCCGAGCTCATATCTTCACCGGATCATTTCGATTTTGTAGGAACACAGAGGCGGGAATGATTCTTAACAGGTTAGCTCTACAATCCAACTAAAAATAATCCTTTTAGGAGGGAAAAGTTTCCCGAACCAAGGGCATGATGGATTCTAGGGGCACAACGCTTGAACCATAAAAAATGAACATATGAATTAAACCATTAAAAAATGTTAATATTAGAGCACAATTGCCACACTTAGATAGATAAAACCATAGAATTATGCAATGGTCAACTTTTACATTATCTATTCTTCAAATTAAAGCTTAATATCCATATGAGACAATGTGGAATATATTCAAGAAATAATCACATCGGATTCAATCAATCAGAATAAAAAGAACTTATTTGGATCGCTCAATGAACTCCAATTTCCCTAGACCAGTTCCCCGCTCCCGTGCCCTCTCTCTTCTTGAGACTCCATCTTATCTACAGTGTTCAACGGTTTAGCGATGGATTGGCAGGTCGGTCCCCGGCTTATCTCATTAGTTTTCTTTTTTATTTTCCCGGTTGCCTCCAATTTCCCGTTCACCATATCATTATAACTTTGGTAATATTAACCATTAACCTTCGCCCCAATATTTAATGGTTTAACTTAGCATTGAGCTTTGCTCTCCTTAATATAATCGACCATTAACCTTATGCTCTTCACCATGCAACCTTAGGTTAATAAGCTACCCTTCGATTTACCATTGTCCCTTAGACAATCACCATTATGCAATCAATACTTCATCTTTGAGATGTAGCTCAAGTGTAAGCTCTGTAACTTCAACATTAGGTCTGCAATATTATCTACAAAGATTATATCTTCATGTACGAGAGACAATTTGTCTAGACATATTCAACTCCAACAAAAAAATATTTCATATAACCCGAATGGACTGACTAAGATCTTTGATCCCCATCCTCGCTATATTATTGGCCCTTAGAATGATGGTCGTGATTCACGATGATATCAACGGCCAGGATATTGATCCGGTCCTCTCCTTTCATTGGCTCTAGCAGGCCTTGAGATTAATGGCCCTGCATTTTTCATTTCCCTCCATTATGGCGATGGCGGAGCTTCTTTAAGCCACTGTATTTCTTTCATTCCCTCCCTTAGCTATGGCGATGCGGAGCTTCTTTGCTATGGTGATGGTGGCGCTCCTTCCTAAGTTATGGCTTGCGGCTTCGGTTATGGCTTCCGGTTATGGCTTGTTATGGTGAGGAGGAGCAGAGGTTATGATGTTGCCGCCGTAGCGATCTCGGCCGAATCCTATGCACATGAAGGCACTTTTGTAGGTTACATGCAAAGCAAGGAGAAATAATCAGTCTCCTTTTTGTACTCTATTATTCGCATTTGCTTTCTACTTCCGGTGAAATGAAAGCCGCTATTTTGTTTCTCCAGATTTCTCCTTTTTCTTCATTTTTGCTTTCCCAGTTTTCTCCTTTAGGCCGTTCTATTATCAGTTAGTTAGTGTTTGAGTTAGTGTTTGAGCGGCATTGGCATCGATGTTGGCGATCACCAGCAAAAGAACACATGAGGTCCACTCAAGCTTTTCATCTTCTTTGATTTTTTTCGATAAATCCCGGCAAGATGACTCATTTCTTTGATTTTTCTTCAGATAGAAATTGGTCTGGCTGGTGCCTCGTGTCTTTGGTTTCTTTCATAGTTCGTTTTGCCTTGACTTGATGATATCTTTGCTTTCCTACCGGCAAAAAACGGGTTTGAAGAGCAGTGGATTTTCTTCCCTCAAAACCTTCACTATTTGTATAGGCATCTTATTTCCAGGTTTATGGCATCTTCTGAATCTTATTTTGCTGAGATCTGGCCGGTTAAGCTATGATATGATTGCCTTGTACGAGAATAAAATCATTCATTTCTTCAACTTCAATTTTCGAGGTTTATGGTTTATTGTCTAAATTTTGTGTGTTCATCTTTTCCATCCAATCTCATGATCTCATGGTTGTAATGACACATTTGTATGCTGACAATGATCTATCAATCAAAAGATAAAATAAAATAACTTTGATAGGGAAGCACTTACAATTAATGATCCAAACCAAACGACAATTAACTACAATACCAAACGACAATAAACTACAATGTGATCCTCTTGTTTTTTAATTGTGGTATTGAATGTATGCCACATGCCAATCTACTTTGTTAATTTGGGATTATCCGGCCTGGCAGAAAATGTTTTTGGAATTCTTTTAATCAAATTTCCTAAGATTTTGGGGTTTCTTGAGGCCGGAAAAAATTTCCGAGTTCCCAAAAATAGTAGAAGCTTTTCCCTATGATTTTTTATTTTGGGGATTTTTGTTGCCCATAAAAAAAAAAAACCCCGATATACAAAAATTGCCTTTTCGATTTCGTGGGCATCGATTTGCCCCTTTAGGTTTTAGGGCCGACCCGGGGCGGTTGATCTCATGATGATTATGGTTATGGCGGCGTTAGATTTCCGTGAAGAGAGCCCGAAATCGTCTGCACCGAGCTTCCACCTCCCGCAGCTTGAGCCGGAGCTTTGCACCTAGATCCCGGAGCCTAATTGCATCAAGAGGCAAAAATTCAGAAGGTATTCTTATTTACCAGATACATGAAAAAAATCCGAGAGAAAACGCTTTTAGACGATTTTGCATTTCAAGTTTAGCTTCAGGCGGACCCATTTTGTAAACGACAGCTCAAGATCATCTTTCTTTCAATGTTGGGTTAAAACATCATTTGTTACGTATTTTCTCAAGTTTTTTCTATTTTGAAGGTTATGGCATGTATGCTTTTAGCTTCATTTGGTTCGTACTTGCAATGATAATTGCAACTTCTGAAACCTGTGAAATTAGTGAGGACATATGTTGTTTGCTCTTCTGTGCTTCTATATTCAACCAAAATCTATCCCTGAGAGTAAGATTTTGGAAAGATTTTGCTCTGCCATATTATGAACATTGACATGTTGGAAGATGCAGATTTTTAATGTATGGGACGAATTGATCAGTGGGTTGTTTATTTTAGGATCTCCACATTTAGTGTAGGTAATATAGAAGGGGTCGTTCTTTGGAAGTATTGGATCTGTTGAGATTGAGGGATATCATGGTGGATTTGCAAGTTATTGTAGTTGGATGTGTACATCTTCATATGCAGGCTTTCTGATTTGTTGTGATTGGAAGTTTTCAAGACATCCTTGACCTGCAGAGAGGAGTCGTGGTAGATTTCTTTGCCCTTGCAAATTAAGGGACCTTGCTTACTAAATAATCATATGTCCAGAGGTACCCATCAAACAAATTGTTTTGGTAACTTGAAGTCTGCATTTACCTTTTGGAGTAAAAAGAGGGAGATTTTTTTACTGACTTGAAACCAGTGTTGTGAATATTATGCTGAAGCATTTCTTATATGGAGCCCAAATAGCTACATTCGACATGAGCTGTCATTTCATTGCTTCGTCGCAGATTTTGAATATCTTCTAATGTACCACTGGCTTATTTGCTGAGATATGATGTCCTCTTCAAATTGTTCTACAACAACTTGCCCGAGCCCACTGCTAGAGGGGTAAGGTATGCTCCTCATGCAATGGAGCTTAAAACCTGGCCTGCGCACATGCAATTAGATCTACCTTTTATTGTTTTTCCAAACTCGAAAGTTATATAATTCATCATTTAAGTTTACACATTTGTTCTATAAAGCTTTCTTTATTAGATATTGTGTTTGTTTATAATGCACTTTGGAAGAAGAATGGCATTTTAAAGGTGTAATCCAGTTTTTCGACATAAGGAACTTGGCCCTGGATCTATACCTCTACATTATCGGGCATAGTGTTACTTTGAAAAAAATACAGATGTCATCTTTTTGAAGCTGACATCTTTGTTGGGGTGAGCGCTTCTATTTTTCTGGTAAACAAGAAATATTAGGAATTATCTAGAGAATGACGAAATGGATTAGCATACATGCCGATATGGCTATATTGAACCCAAGGCAAGTAAAAAGGTGTTCCTCTGCCGGATGACTATATCTGCATACAGCAGGTCCATGTTTAGTATAAGAGGGAGACTAAAGCAAAGTGGCAACTTTACAGGCTGCAGGTTACTTCATGGATGTTTATAATATGCACATAGTATGGAACGTTGTATCACACTTCCAGTGTTCAGCTCTTTATTGGCAATTTGCTCTTATGATTGTCTCAAACAGTTGAATATTTAGCATTCGGTTTGGTTTTTCTTCACAGATTTAATGTGATACAATATCATGCATTGAAGTGACCTGTGTGTACTCTTATATCTTCTTAAGTCGCACAAAGAACACTTTTTAGAAGTCCATTCTTTCTGTGAATCTTTGGGCTTTCACAATCTGGGAGCAATTTGAAGACAATTCTTAGCTTCATCATAATCTTGCTATTTTGGTCGAGCCTATGCACTACCAAGCAGGTATAATGCCTCACTCACTGCATTGTAATATTTCCGTTTCAACATTTGTTCCGTATTTAGTTGAGGTAGCAAAAGCTACTTTAGGTGCTGCGCATGGCAAAAATCAAGTATGGCAAAAAGACAAATGTGGCCCACATTCGGTTGAGCCTATGCACATAGCGGGTATAATGCCCGACTCATTGCATTGTGGTATTTCCAAACATCCTCGCTCCATATTTAGCTTAGTTTGAGTTTATTGAGTTTATGCACTTTGCTAAGCAGGTACCATGTCCCCTCTTCTTGCATACAATAGTTTTCCTTTTAGGTTGAAGCATTCAAACTTTACATGCAGGCATTGTTAAAACTTTTACGTTGTTAAAACTTTTACGCCTATTTACATGCTATTTTCTTACATTTAAAGCTCGACGGTATTCTCTTGCAACAATATGAGTTACAAGATAGAGCCTGCTCTCTTATTTGTTTTACTGTTGTTCCATATGAACAATGAGTTGGCATGTGAACTGAATTTTTTTTCAACCTTATTGATATATATATTGCAGGAACGATATTATGATTTTGTGGTTCTTGAAGCATTCTCTTTGCAAACGAGAAGTGGCTTTATAAGTTGCATTCTGGGTCGACCGGAAACAAGAAGCAAGATACCATGTCTTGAGTTGCATGGGAGGTAGGGAAACAATTAGATCTGCCGATTTGAGTTTAACATTTCTCATTCAACACACAGACTAGGACAAGCCGTGACCGAAACCACATCTTGCAAATGTAACTTTCTATTTCTTAGTTTAAAGAGAGGCTGGCACATACCCTAAACGTAGTTCTAAATCTGCTTAGGTAGTTATGGCAACGCATAGAAGACTGAAATATACACTTCATTCAGGTTTCCATGAGAAGCATATAGGAGGAAACCAACAATTCCAAACAAAAGAGTCTTAACCGAGAGCAAAACAATACCCATTGCAAGTGGTTCAAATTTGATGAGAAAAAAGACTGAAGAGATCAGGACACTCCCATTGCAATTTTGCAATTCTTATACTGCAATTCTTATTTTGACAGTAACTCAAATTTTGTATCATTTTAAATTGTTGTAACATTTAGGGTAAGTCTATTGAATAAACTTAAATTGTTTGGGCAATAGATCCTTGCTTGATGCAACTTCACAATCGCAACACATTCACAAGATAACTTAGATTGTGTCAGCAAACTTAGATCGTGTCGATGATTTATACTTGCTACATGCAACTTCACAACCTCTTCAAGAAACGTTCATAGGATATATACACAACTTATACTTGCTTCATGCAACTTCACAACCTCTTCAACAAATGTTCATAGGATATATATACAACTTACAAGAAACAGGTCAACAACAACATGAACAATCCACAATATCAATAACAAAATATACAATTTTAGACCATTAATGAGAACTCATTTGTCAAAGCCTTTGTCCGAGATTTCCTTAGGAGATGCAATTCAATATGCATGTTAGAACCCCTCGATTTTGCTTCCTTTTCAAATGTTGTAGAAATCATGCAATATTTTACCAAGCCTAATTTCAGTTCTCCTCACAAATTGCCAATTGCCACATGCTTCAACATGCATGTTTGCAAACAAATTCAATTTAATTTTGAAACTTTTCGCACATGCCATGGTTTATATGCACAAAGCATAACCATCCACATGTTTTACAACAAACTAGAAACGAATGTAAGGCTATCATTTTGTGGATGGACATTTAACGAGACGAAAGTACTCAAATGTAAAAAATTAATAAACGTGGAGTTTAGCAACAACTACAAAACAATATAACAAGATGTACATTTTGCATCCTTACGATGTTCATATACTCTGGTTTCGATGGTTCCAAATTAAGGTGACTTCGTGTCCTTGCTTATATATCTCTACATCAACATAAATGTGTTAAAAAGCATGGGGTTAGGGCACATAATGTCAAAATCGAAAGATTAAACAAGAACAATATTTGAACCTACATGTTTCTCTACATATGAATAACGATTATTGGTTATCATTACAACCACTTTATGCAATTCCTTTTTACTAGAAAACATAGTCTATTTATATCGCCCCTCTCTCCTAATCGTCCCTTAGAACATAGAAAGGCATACAAGGCCTCAGTATTTGAGTACAAGAGGATACAAGGGGTTTGATATTTCACACCTATGAACTCTATATATGCCGTAATATAACAAATGAGTTATAAAAGCCGGAACGCACCACCATTACTAGTATATGATTAGTTAGAAGTTATATTAGAAACAACACCTTCTAATAATGTTTTTTTATTTGAAAAAGTAAGCCCGCGGTCGATACTTGATTAGTTAAAATACCATTTTATTATTTATAAAATATGCCACGCGTGTCAATATTTCATTAGCTAAAAGCAATTGAAAAACAACACCTTGTTTTTTTATATATGTTATTATAATAATTTTTTACATGTCCTTAATTCAAAAAACAATACTTAATAGCATAAAAAACAACAACAAGATTTCAAAACACATGTGGTACTTTGTTAAATAACATGTAACTATTTTTAAAAAACAATCTTACTTTCATGTTGTAATTTAGCTTTCCACATGTGGTAATATCGAGACCCACGATGTAATTCAAGAAGATAAACAACGATGGTTCTATTAAAACAACAATGAAAAAAAAAAAAACACGCTGATAAAAACACAAAAACCATGTCAATTTTTTTCTACGGTGGATTTTTCTGCCAAAAGACCACCGTGGAAAAAATTTCCGCCAAAAAACCACTGTCTCTTTGTGCAAATCCGGATAAACGGGCCACGTGGACTTTTGGGGCCATTTTGGTGTTGTTTTTGGCATAAAACAACACTTCCGTACAACTAAAAAACAACTGTGGACCAAAAATTGGGGTCAGTGTGATGGCATGCAAGGAGTGTTGAAGTTTTTGTAGCTCAATTGGTTAGAGCACCCATTTAGTAAGCGGAAGGTCTTGAGTTCAACTCTCAATGAAAGCAAAGTGATAATGGCATGCAAGGAGTTTCATTTCTAAACGCATCAAATCTTTGTATTGACTAGTAAGGGTGCCCAGCGTTGCTGGGCATAAGTTGAGAGCCTGTAAATTTTTTGGGCTGTAAGTTGAGTGCTACTACTATTGTAGTATCGTTCTAGCAAAATGTAACATCGTCTTACATTGTAATATTATGTTCAACTAACTTGTTAATGATAGAATCAAGTCCCTGTTCCATGCCATTGTGGACTCATGTTTGGTAATAGCGCATGTCTAAATGCTCAAAAGTCACACTTGACAATATCATGCATTTGAACTACATTCTAGGTAGTTTGTTGTCTGTAAAGCAACATAACTACCATAAGTTGCACCAAGTAACACAGTTATAAAATCCACTACCACTTGTCCCAATATTTCGCAACTGGCATTATACTCTAAAACGTGTGCTTAGAAATGTCGGGCACATGTAGGTGGAATACAATAGTACAAATAAAATCATCATCATGAATAATAAATTAATTGGGCATTAATTGTACATGTAGGTGGAATACAATAATAATTGAAGGGTAGTTTGCATACAAAGGATAAGAGAACAAATCTTGCTTAAGTAGGAACGTCAATGAAAAGTAGGAACACCAAGTTCAAAATTAAACTTGCAATATTACCATTGGGCAAGGGTAGTTGATGTTTCCATAACCATAATTGTGGGAGAGAACATTGTATATCATACATGTCTATATCAGATTGACTAAACCATGTGTTAACTTATTATCCAACTTATCCAAGGACCCTAAGAATGTTAGGCACAACTCTACAGGTGCATTTAACAACAACATACTAATAGTTTGGCTCTTATATTTTTGCAATATAGACATTTTAAGTACCATCAGAAAATGGTTGGCATCCACTTTAAAACTATGATTATTAGTAGACCGTAGTTGTGTTTGGAATTACATAGTTTTGTTAACAAAGTAAAGCATGGCAAAAGAAAGCGGAGATGCCGATGTACCATGTCACACCTGATGTATAAACCGCATATACATCCGACCCGGTACAAACCATAAAGGTACAAAGAGGGAACAAAATTACGCATGCATTTTGGAAGTACCACATCTGAATTTCGAGTTGTGAAATGAGACTTGATGAATGAGATCGCATCAAAGCGGGTGAGAGTTGTATCGAGCAAGAATTTATGAAGGAAGTAATTTATGAAGGAAGTAAATATCACACATCGCTACAACCAAAAAAATATACCGTCCCCATTGAAAGCAAAATATATTGGCCTTGGTTGCACCCATGAATTGGGTTTTGTTCTAGATCTTTGAGTGAGCCATCTGCAAGAATAACCCAATCATTTTCCCTAAAAGATGGCCGTTGGCCTTGCTAAAAAAAAAAAAGGCAAACAATCCACAATTTTAATCATCCAAATGTAATACTCCATAGAAAAAATGCCGGTCAAACTATATAGTTTAAGTAAGCCCGTCCAGTTCATGAATTTCATGTAAGGAAAGGTGTGAAGATTTTTTTCCAATCTATAAAGTTCTAGGTTGCATTTGGATCAACACTTGCAATTGATCAAACATCGCCTCCTGCCAGTAAAAAAGTGCAACATGTTTACTATCACATAAAACCCGAGAACTTATACTAAAATTTGCAACTTACCACCACAGATTGGGCATGCAAGATCCATCTTGAATGACATATAATCTTGCATAGTACAACAAATAGTAGGTTTACCATCTTCAAATTTCCAATAACAAATCAGAAAATCCCTCTAGTAGAGATGGGTTAAGCCGGCGTGGATAGAAGTGGATAACGTGGATTCATGTAAATGCACCCGGACTTCTTCAAGAACATGGCAACATGTTTGGCAACCAGGAGTGATTGCACCTCCTTGGCAAAATCAAGTCTTAGTTCAAGCAAATACTTGGCTTATGAGAAGATTTCTGAGATTAAGCAAGAAACCTTCAATCTGAACAACTTATACGGCACTGGATGAGCTTGAAATGTTCTTGTCATGATGCCATGGATGCGGGGGACATTCTAATGTCCTATTCCAAAGAAATTGAAACATGTTCAATGCTTAAATATTTACCTTAGACTCCATTTACCAGTCCTCAAAATGACGTAACACAAAAGCTTATAAAGCCAACAATAATGGGCATGGCCAACGAAGATATTAGATCCATATTCAAATCTCAAAACAAAACCGCAATTGCCCCGAGATGAGTGCAAAATAAGCGTATTGCTTAACCTAGAATAGAGACGGAAAGCATACGGATTATAGATAAACCAAGTTGAATTGTAGCAAAACAAACATACGAGATACCATGCTTGTAGTCAGACACCAATGATTCCGTGGTCGCTTCTAAACTGTGAAACAAATGTTCCCGGTTAGTTTTCCTCGCCATTTGGTGATTATGGGAACAGTTATTTGTGGATCATCCCGAATCTTGCTGCCCATATAAACCACGTAAAGCTGCCAAAACCTTGCAGCTCAGGAAAATCCTCTATGAATATTCAAAAGATTGATCTGAAAAAGCCATATTATTTTTACCTGCCGATTTGAAGCGAGGGAGCTGCAAAAGAAACAAAATGAAGAAACTGCTGAAATGCATTTGCCCGCCATTTTTGCCACAAATCTTCCGCCACGATCTTTTGCCACAAATCTTCCCACTAGAACTTTCCGCTACAAATCTTTTGCCACGACCTCTCTTGTGGCTTACTTGCATAATGGCCTAAGCAGAGCCAAAGACATCCTTTTCCAAAGTTAAAGAGAAGGAAGAAAAAAGAGTTAAAGGCTCTACCTTCTACTCCGCTATGGTGATTCCAAGGAATCGACTCAAGGTGATGCCTCCCTATAAACCGATTAAAACGCATTTCATTACCCCGCACATTTTGCCGCTTATGCATGCATCATAGTCGGAGTTGCTGCTATGCATGCACTTCCAAAGGCAAAAAAAAACAGAATTTGTGAGGTTATGAATTTGCCGCTTATGCATGCATCATACCCGCTTATGAATACGCCATAGCCGGAGTTGGGAAATCGAGCGCCACGAAAGCATTCCGCCATAACCGAGCCGGTAATGCAGCAAGAGTAGTCAAAAGTTCAAAACTAAATTTAACAAAGCGGTTAAGCCAAGCCACCGAATAGCCAAGCTCTTCCTAAAGGAACTGACAATTTCTTCCTATCGCGGAGCCGTAAAAATTTTATGAAATCTGGGTCACCGAAAAGTGAAATCTTAATAAAGTTTTTAGGGTTTTATGCACGACATACACTA
This sequence comes from Isoetes taiwanensis, assembly GCA_021234155.1. Lineage (NCBI taxonomy): Eukaryota > Viridiplantae > Streptophyta > Lycopodiopsida > Isoetales > Isoetaceae > Isoetes > Isoetes taiwanensis. The sequence continues at coordinate 5,984,940 of JAJEKV010000059.1, read as the reverse complement.
AAACTTTATAATAAAGGATATGCTAGGAAGAAGTGAGTTGTACTTGGTTGTTTTACCCAATAATGCTTCTCTTGATATTTGGCAAGAGAAGGAGAAAAAAAGCATGAAAAAGGGGAGGAGAAAAAAGCATGGGAAAAGGAAGGAGCATGGGAAAAGGGGAAAAAAGAAAGGAGTTTCATTTCTAAACGCATCAAATCTTTGTATTGATATGCTAGGAAGAAGTGACTTGTACTTGGTTGTTTTACCCAATAATGCTTCTCTTGATATTTGGCAAGAGAAGGAGAAAAAAAGCATGAAAAAGGGGAGGAGAAAAAAGCATGGGAAAAGGAAGGAGAATGGGAAAAGGGGAAAAAAGAGAAGCGTTGAGGAAAGAGGAAAAAGGAAGGCACAAATGGCATAGGAAAAGGGAAAAAAAAAGAGGGAAAGGGAAGGGAAAATACGCCTCAAGAAAAGAGGAAGAGTGAAAGGTTGGAAAAATGAGGAAAAGGGAATGGACAAGGGGGAACAAGAAAAGGATGGGGAGAAGGGAAAAGAAAAGGGACATAGAAAAAGGGAAAGTGAGAAGAAAGAAAAATGAAAGGGAAAAGGGGGAAAGGGAACCTAGGGAAAGGTCACAAGGAAAAAGAAAGAGGGAAACGAGAAAAGGGAAGGGGGGAAGGGCATGAGAGAAAAGGGAAGAGGAAAATGGTGAAGAAAGGGAAAAAAGAAAAAAGGGAAAAGAAAAGGGGCAAGAGAGAAACGGTGGGGAAAAGAGGAAAATGGGTATAGGAAATAAGAGAATAAAACAAATGTGCAAAAGGCATGGAAAAAGGGAAAAGGAAAAGGAAAGGAAGGGAAAAAGTGCACAGGAAAAGGATCGGCAAAGGAGGAAAATGGAAAGAAAAAAATCCATCAAGAAAAGGAAATGGGAAAAAAGGGAAAGGGAAAGGAAAGCAGGGGAGTGATGGAGGGGAAGGAAAGGGAAAAAGGACATGAGAAAAGGAAAAGAGAAAAGAAAAAGGAAGGGTTGAAAGAAGGGAAAATTGCACGGGAAGAGGGAAAGGGTGGGAAAAGGAGAAAAAGGAAGCACGGGAAAAATAGAAAGAAGAAAAGGGTGGGAAAAAGGGCATGGAAAAGGAGGGAAAGAGAGAGAGGCACGGGAAAAAGGAAATGAGGAAAATGGAAAAGGGGAAGAGAAAAAGGGAACATGGAAAAGGGAAAGAGGGAAAGGGTGAGGAGATGGAAAAAGGGAAGGTATAAAGGGCATGGAAAACGGGAGGGAGAAAAGAAAAATGGAAGGTAAAAGGGCACACAAAAAAAGGAGGAAAAGAGTGGGAAATGGAGGAAAATAGGCATGGAAAAGGGCGAAAGAGTAAAAGGTTGAGAAAAAGGGAAGACATGGAAAGAGGGTGGGGAAAAGAGAAGGCATAAAAAAAGAGAAAGGGGAAGGGAAAAGGGCAAAGAAAAAAGAGAAGAGGGAAAAGGTGGAGAAAGGAGCAAAAGGGAAGGGAAAAAGGTTATCAGGAACAGGGAAGGGGGAAGGAAAGGGATGGGAAAACAAGGAAACATGTGAGAAAGACGAGAAAAAAAAGGAAAAGAAAAAAAAGAGTAGAGAAAATAAGAAAAAATGAAATGCATGATAGAGCAAACGGGAAAGGGAAAGGGATAGGGCTTTTCTCACTGCATCCCAAAGCATTTACAGGCCCTCAACTTATACCCAGCAACGCTGGGCACCATTACTAGTTATAATATAAGATTATCAAATCAAAATTGCAAGGCTCTCGTGGCCTAATGGATAAGGCATTTGACTTCTAATCAAGAGATTGTGGGTTCGAGTTCCATCGAGAGTGTGCAAAAGAAAGTGGAGGTGAAAGTGATATATGTTGTTATAATTTGAGGTGTTGAAGCTTTGGTAGCTCAGTTGTGTAGAGCACCCGTTTAGTAAGCGGGAGGTCTCGAGTTCGACTATATTTAAACGAAGCCGCGTACTCCTATGGATAGGTCTTGTGATTATAATGTAGATTATCAAATCAAAGTTGGAAGGCTCTCGTGGCCTAATGGATAAGGCATTTGACTTCTAATCAAGAGATTGTGGGGTTGAGTCCCATCGAGAGTGTGTAAAAAGAAAGTGGAGGTGAAAGTGATATACTTTGTTTTAAACAGAGGTGTTGAAGCTTTTGTAGCTCAATTGGTTAGAGCACCCGTTTAGTAAGCGGGAGGTCTTGAGTTCGATTCTCAATGAAAGCAAAGTGATAATGGCCTGCAAGGAGTTTCATTTCTAAACGCATCAAATCTCTTTATTGATATGCTAGGAAGAAGTGACTTGTACTTGGTTGTTTTACCCAATAATGCTTCTCTTGATATTTGGCAACATGCATTACGATGTGTTCTTCACTATTAAATTTTTTTTCGTTTAAGTGGCAATTGACTCGTGACCTCATCTACATATTGCTATGGCAAGAGACCGATGTGAGAATGATTGTTTAGATTCAATTATCTTGGATATCTACTCATTTACGTCATCTATCGTGAATCTTTTCTTGCCCATAAGGCGTGGCTTTGACTACTAGTAGTAACTTTTGGCTTATATCTCAATTGGTTAGGTAATATTAAAAGGAAGATGCGTACTCATAAGGCTTGGTTCTGTGATTATATTGTTGATTATCAAATCAAAATTGCAAGGCTCTCGTGGCCTAATGGATAAGGCATTTGACTTCTAATCAAGAGATTGTGGGTTCGAGTGCCATCGAGAGTGTGCAAAAGAAAGTGAAGATGAAAGTGATATATGTTGTTATAATCTGAGGTGTTGAAGCTTTGGTAGCTCAGTTGTGTAGAGCACCCGTTTAGTAAGCGGGAGGTCTCGAGTTCGACTCTCAGCGAAAGCATATTTAAACGGCGCCACTCTATGGATAGGTCTTGTGATTATAATGTTGATTATTAAATCAAACTTGGAAGGCTCTGGTGGCCTAATGGATAAGGCATTTGACTTCTAATCAAAAGATTGTGGGTTCAAGTCCCATCGAGAGTGTGCAAAAAGAAAGCAGAGGTGTAATTGATATACTATGTTTTAAACAAAGGTGTTGAAGCTTTTGTAGCTCAGTTGGTTAGAGCACCCGTTTAGTAAGCGGGAGGTATTGAGTTCGACTCTCAATGAAAGCAAAGTGATATTGGCTTGCAATGAGTTTCATTTCTAAACGCATCAAATCTTTCAATAATGCTTCTCTTGATATATGGCAACATGCATTACGATATGTTCTTCACTATTAAATTTTGTTTCGTTTAAGTGGCAATTGACTCGTGACCTCATCTACATATTGCTATCGCAAGAGACCGACATGAGAATGATTGTTTAGATTCAATTCTCTCAATGAAAGCAAAGTGATAATGGCTTGCAAGGAGTTGTATTTCTAAACACATCAAATATTTGTATTGATATGCTAGGAAGAAGTGACTTGTACTTGGTTGTTTTACCCAATAATGCTTCTCTTGATATTTGGCAACATGGATTACGATGTGTTCTTCACTATTAAATTTTGTTTCGTTTAAGTGGCAATTGATTCGTGACCTCATCTACATATTGCTATCGCAAGAGACCGACGTGAGAATGATTGTTTAGATTCAATTAACTTGGATATCTACTCATTTAAGGCATCTATCGTTTATCTTTTCTTGCCCATAAGACGTGGCTTTGACTACTAGTAGTAACTTTTGGCATATCTCAATTGGTTAGGTAATATTAAAAGGAAGATGCGTACTCATAAGGCTTGGTTCTGTGATTATATTGTTGACTAGTAATAGTGCCCAGCGTTGCTGGGCATAACTTGGGAACCTGTGTGGAGGGAAACATGTTCAACTCAACTCCTTTTCATAAATCTTAGAGAATCTAAGCCCAACGTTGCTGGGTTATAAAACGTTTTTGTGCACTCGAGTGTCATTTCCCTTTCTCTTTGCCTTTTGCTCTATCCTGCATTTCCCTTTTTCTTTTCCTTTTTTCCCATTTTCTACACACTTTCCTTTTTCCTTTTCCCTACACATTTTTTTTTTTTTTCCCTTTTCCCCTTTTCTTTTTATCCCCCTTTTCCCTTCCCTTCCCTTCCCTTGTTACTTCATGTTCTCCTTTTTCCCTTTCCCCTTTTTCTGGCAGATTTTTTTTCCTTCCCTTTCATCCTTTCCCAGCCCTTCCCCTTTTTCCTGTACCCTTTTTCCCTTTCCTTCCTCCCTTCCTTTTCCTTTTCTATTTCCCTTTTCCCATGCCCTTTTTCCACCTTTTTCATATGCCCCGTTTCTTCTTTTCCGCACCCTCTTCCCTTTTTCCTCGTGCCCCTTCTCCCTTCCCTTATTTTTTTTCCATTGTCCCATGCTTTTTTTCCCTTCAAGTTTTTCCCTTTTTCTCACCCTTTCTCTCTTCCTCTTTTCATGCCCTTTTCCTCCTCTCTTTTTTCATTTCCCTCTTCCCCATTCCTTTTTCCTTCCTTTTTTCTCACCTTTTTCATGTGCCCCTTTTCTTGTTTTTTCGCACCCTCTTCCCTTTTTCCTCATGCTCCTTCTCTCTTTATTATTATTATTTTTTTGTTTCCCTTATCCCATGCTCTTTTTCCCTTCACTTATTCCTTTTTCTCACCCTTTCTCTCTTCCCCATTACATGCCATTTCGCCCTCTCTTTTTTCATTTCCTTCTTCCACATTCCTCGTGCCCCTTTTTCCTTCCTTTTTTTCCTTTCCACCTCCCTTTTTTCTTTTCTCTTTCCCTTCCCTTTTTAGCTTTTTCTCTCTTCCCGTGTCCTTTTTCACTCTCTTCCCCCCTTTCCCTTTCCTTTTCATTTTCTCTTTCCTTTTCCCCTTTCCAATGGGGCGTTCCCTTTTCCCCGATCCTTTTTCACCTTTCTCCATCCTCTTTCTCTTTTCCCTGCGCCCATTCCCCCTCATTTTTTCTTTTTTCTTTTCGCTTTTTCCATGCTCTTTTTCCCCTTTTCTCACCTTTTCCCTTTTTCCCTTTTCCTCGTGCTGTTATGCGTAAATATTTTACAGACCATTGTGTTCTAATTATGCATGCATGTGGAATATTAGGCATAATGGATGTTTTATAATGGTCGCATGGTATTCTCTAGTCTGGGGTATGGTGCACCTAGTAGATCCTAGACTAGGGGCGTAACTGTTTCTGGATGATAGATTTAGTTGCGAGATGGCCCTATGTACATCTTATATTATAAATTTATAGTGTAAGTGTTGGATCCAGCCCTAAATCCAAAGGCTGAGATTTAGGGTTAGGGTTGAGATTTAATGGTTGAGATTTGGACACCTAGGAACCCAAAAATAAACAAAAAGTCGTTTTGAGGTTTTATTTTAGGAACCCAAAAATAAAAAAAGATCGTGAGGTTTTTTTTTTTTTTTTTTATGGCTGCTAGCTACTTTGGTTTCGAGTTTCCATTCAGATATCCGACTCAAACTCGAATCTCGTGTTATGGAGAAGCAGAGCTATGGCGGCTAGCATGTAGCCTACTTCGCTTGATGCGATGTAGTTCTTTGGGTAAGACTTCAAGAGCTTTAGGGTTAGTAAACGGGGCCTTGCTTATGGTTCATCGTTTAAGTGCTCAAAAAGAATATGAATCGGCGGCGATCTCCGGCTAGGGCGACCACAAAACCTTTTGCTCCTCCATTACTCTATGCATAAAACAGGGAATATGGATCCGATGGGTCGCATCTCCGGCTATGGCGAGTATGACATTTTTTTCTTTTGTTTTGTCTCGGTTCCCCGGCTATTTACGGGTTTTGTGTTCTATTATAACTTTGTGTTTTTCTGTTTGTTGCAGACAAATGAGAATCTTACCTCAAATAACCCATATAGGGCCATAAATATTGCTTTCAATTCGATGGATACCCAGGAAAGTCGAGTGTATATTTCGCTCTTTGGTGATTAAGGATGAAGAATATGATTTGAAGTCACGGAGTTGAGGATGAAGGGGGCTTGAAAGTACGAGGGGCATTATTTTCCTTTATCATTCAAATCCAAGGCCTTCCATCCCGACATTGCCGCAGAGGTTTTCTTTTTCAAAAGTATCCACATTGATGAGAAAAGTAGGTATCTTTGGCAAATGGTCATGGATGTGAAAGCACTATGTGAGTGGTAATGTCCAATGCTATGTCCCAGTTATATTGTTTGCATTATTTCAAATTACACACGTGAGTTTGCATTACATAATTCCTTTTAACATGAACTTTTGTTTCATAGGTTTGGCATTGAAACCGCAAAACTTTTCGTGGAGGATGGTGAAAACAAGATGTGTATCTTGCTCTCTCAAATTTTGCATATCAGCATGGTGAATGGTCGCATGTTTCCCACCTAAATCATTTGTTAAAACATTAAATTTGCTGTTCTTGATTTTATTTGCGTGATTCATAGTTCATGCAAGCACAATTAATCAATGCATGCTCTCACTTCCCGTCCTTGCGACTATTCCACAAACATATATTGTTAGTTTTCATAACAGTGAATATTGTATAAGGACACAGACAAACCAAAATCATGATCAATTGCATTTCATTGAGTCGCCTATATGAAGATTGTCGTAGATTTATTCTAAAACAAAGAAAAGAAGATTCCTTTCCGATCCTATATGTGTTCGGTAGTATATAATTTGGTGTATGAAGACAAAATGATAATTTTGTCTGACATTTTTGTGTTCATCTTGGAAAAAAGGCACAAAAGAAGAAAGGGTGTTCGATGGCAATGCAATAATATCTTCCAGCGAACATGAAACCGGTTCGGAGATGTAAAGATCTTTTGATGGCGAAAGTATTTTACAACTTGCTTGACCTTCTCCTTATTGCCGATTTAGATATTTTGATTTATGCGTGTCAGTTTATACTTGAAATTAATTAACTTGCAGGTTTGTTCTCAAGAATACAAAAAGGAAGCTACACGAAGGAAATGCTTGAGAACGGAGATGCACATTAATTCCTAGAAATGTTACAAAATGTATGTTATTAGGTGGGCCAACTAAACTTGCCACGATCTCTAGGTGCATTTGATCAATGAACCCGGCAACAATTCCTCACACCCTGCCAAAAATGCTTCATACATTCTTCTTGAGTATTGGCCTTGTGAGGCGTTAGGCCAAGGCCCCTCAACCCCACTCAAACGAAAATACTCAAGGACTCTCCTCCAAACATAAAAGGCACTATTTGAACAATAAAAGGACAACACCACTTTTGCCTTTCCTCCCAAACGTAATAGGCACTATTAGACTTAAAAAAGGCAAAACACCTTTACCTTTTCCTCTAAGCGTTAGAAAGGCAAAACACCTTTGTCTTTTCCATTTTCCCTTTTGCCTTTTGCCTTTTCCCCTTTGACAAGGCTTAAATATATTCATGGAGGTAGCAAGGACTCACAAATCTTCAACATCCTCCTCACATCTAATTCATAATGACTAAGAACGAAAAAGAAGGCGCAGCATTCGAGAGAAATAACTATAGGGAGAAGCGCTAGAGAGACATCGCAGGACCGTGAAGCCCGGATTGGTAAGACGAAGAGAATATTACAAGAAAAGAAAAAGCTACAACAAACCGGCCATAGAAACAGAAGACCAACATCGACAAAGATTGGCCCAACACTCCCAATATGAGCGCCAAAGAAGAGCCCAACAAGCTGCCATAGAAAATGAAGAAGAGCAACAACAAAGGTTGGGTGAACTTGCACAATATCAACGTCGATGGCGAGCTCAACCACCCACATACGCATTGCAATAGCAAGGACACTTGAAGTCGGACAAGTAGAACGACACCATTGCGTTTCATTCAATAGGGAGTGCATACAATCGTGGGGGCAGATTGCATTCAAGGACGATGGTACAAACTGCGCCATGATGGACAAATCAAGTTGGAACCCTACAACCAATCCCCATCTCATTCTGAGAGCCTATTGAGCCATCAACATCCAAAAAGCAAGAATCTTCCACCAACACATCAGGGCCTATTAGTGCTTTGCCTTTGCTTCCTTTTGGCGCCAACATCGAAAGATTTCAAGGCCACGGACCATATTGTTTCAAGATCCAAGGACAAACCTACCATAGAGTAGGTCCAAATTTTATGCCAATGGTTCGCCAAGCACCAACATATTCTCAAGCTCTATATTCTAGATGCCGACTTTGCACATGAAACACGAGCTCAAACCCATGCATCGAAAATTGTGATAGCCACCTTCCGAAAAGAACCGGATGCCGAAGCTACGTAAAATCAGCCCCTATGCGCAGAGCCCTCATGATGATGCATGATGTAGAGAAGCATGCACAACAGTCCTGGCCAAGGGGTGAGGGACATCGATGTACTTTAACACCGCCAAACTCGGACCTTAGGAGGTACAACGCAAGATGCTCAAACGGTTCGCAGTTGATATTTGTCAACGCAGACGGAGAGCCACCATTCGATAGGGACATCTGCATACACCAAAAAGGTGGCGCTTGAAAAAATCCCAATCATTAAAACCCAAATCTTGATCCCTTGGTTTATCCCATTCTCTTCCCTTTGGTGACCAAGGTCGGAGGATAGGAATCAAGAAAAGCGTAAACATCTTCCACATCAACGCCTTCAAGGAAACATGAAAAAATGTGAGCATGCTTCAATTCTACAATTACCGGCCGGCAATAAGGAGATCAGCTTGCAACCCATCGCTTTTATGCAGTAAGCTAACACAACAATTCATTGTTGATGTCTACTCGAGTGGAGGCAAATGAACTAAATTGGATCAAGCAAAACCAAAAGGAAGTTATGGGGTCGAGTTGTACCAAGGCCTTATTGACTACATAGACCACGAGGCGTAGCAAAAGAGGCTTAAGATCCGCAAGGGTTATCCCGCCCTCCTCACACATTGGCAGCCCGAGAGCAATGGAACAAAACTACCGTGATTCGATGGCCTTTGATCCGAAGATTTGGCAAAGCCGACCTCTTTGTAACATTTACATCCAACCCAAATTGATAGAGATTAGACACAACCTACTTCCGACAACACAGCCGCATGATAGGCCAGGATTTGGTTGTACGCTGTATTCCATTACAAAGCTCAAAGAGTTCTTTCATGACCTCTTCAAAAATGATATCTTGGGCAAGGTGAAAGCGACACTTACACGATAGAGTTCCAAAACGAGGCTTGCCGTGACCGCCACCTTCCCTCATGATTCTCGAAAGCAAGAAGACAAGATCCGGATAGCGATGCCATTGATGATCACGAGGCCGGATGCCAGCCCGTAAAACCCCAACTGGCGAGATCGCATCAAGATATGGTCCACGGCCACGCATGGCCCTCAACCCAAACGCACCTTTGCATGCAAGCCAAGGAAGGCAGCCCAATGAAGGAATGCACAAAGGGATATCCAAAGACATTTAATGACAATACCAAAGTCGATTAAATGGCTACCCGAGTACGAAGACTCGGATACGTGCCATCTCATGAGGGGCAACACGCATTGACAACAGATGGATAGTTCCCATAATAGATGGTCATTGAAAAGCAATGAGGTACATATCAATGTAGAGCAAAGTTTCAAATAATCCGGAGCGTGAAAGTATATCTACAAGTACATCCACAAAGGGCATGATCGAAAGCATCCATCAAGGTCCGTTGAGAACCGACGGGGAATCAACATCCACATTCAATTGGGGACGAGGTGGAGCAAAGACTTTGATAATGAGATACGCCTCTGCAAAATGAAGCCATGTGGAGGTTATATGGGGTTCAAGATGCATGGCAATTCCCACACAAGACATACCGCTCACCCGTCATCCGCCAAACAACCAAGCTGTATTATCAGAAGGCCAAGAAAGACAAACCATTGAGCCGACAGATGCAAAAGCAAACAATGCTGACGCATGGTTTGAGCTCAACAAGAACGACCCACCGCATTACGAATACACTTATCCGTAAATACCCCAAAGACTACACATTTACAAGCCGGGCGTCCCGAAAAGAGGAAGGGAAAGTTCAAGCTCATCACACGGATGTACAATGTGAGCCCTAAGGATGGTGACCGGCTATTACCTTGGCCTTCCGTTGTTACATATCAAGGGCGCCGACCAGCCAAGATATGCGCACCGGCCAATGGAAAACTATGTTCAACTTTCAAGAAGCCGCCAAAGAGCTCTTGGCCATCGAAGACGATGCCGAGTGGGAGAAGACACTCAAGATGCGAGCAACTTTCGATGCCAATGCAGCTTTTACGCAAACATTCGATTCATTTGCCCGTAGAATGACCCACAAGATCCACGCGGCTATGGGAGCTCTTCAAGGACAGCCCTACGTAGAAGATTACCGACGCAAAATGCCACAAGAGCAAGCTTACAACAATGCACTAAAAGACATTGACGAAATTTTTCCAGACGAGCGGTACGTGACATGTCGCCAGCCTTGACTACCGTGAACTACGCCTAGACATCCCAGGCAACTTCCCAAATGAACGCATTCCTTCGATGCGTAGAAAAGGAGCTGAAAGAGGGATGAAAACTACGGCGAAGCTCAACAGGAACGGAAACATAGTCGACGGTTATCCCTCGATGCAATCAGCCAACATCAAGCCCCATGTATCAATGTGGATCGGCCGGAGGCACGGGCAAGACTTTCCTCTTCAACGACGTCGGTATACTAAGAGGATGTAGTGTTGGTGTTGTATCGCTGGTTTGACAAGCATTGGCGGGCATTGCCCTCTTGAAGGGGAGCACAAAAACACCATTCGACATTCAGTTACCACTCAACGGACACAAGAGGCAACCTCCGACCGGGCAAGGCAACAAGCCAACAAGCGTAAGTAATTTAGAAAGGCAAGCATCATGGTATGGGACGAAATGGGAATGACGACACGCGATGCACTCCACCGCCGTCCGCGGGGCTTTTACGATCCGCCAGATGACAGCCGCTTGGGAATCGATAATGCTCACCGGCCGCGACTTCGAAAGCGACAGTTACTGTGGTCAAACGCGGCAACAAGGGCGGAAGTCATCTCGGCGTGTCGGGCGGAACCCCCATGGACTAACTTCAAGACCTACAAGCCGACACAAAATATGCGGTGGGAAAAGATCAACAAATCTTCTCAAATTGGCGCTACGCCTTGTGAATCTGAAAATGATGCATAATGAGCGAGGCTCGACCGCGACTTGGTTGAGATATCCGAAGAATGTGTTGTGGAAGACTACGAATTGACAAAGATCTTCGGCAAGGAAATAACAGAGGCAAATGTGCACATGTTGTATGACAAAGCCATCCCGCACCAAAGAATGAAGATGGCACCAAGATCAATGATAAGGTCCCCCTCAAGGTTGAATGGACAACTCCATATATATAATGAAAGTAGACACCATCATTGCGGGCGAAGATGCTACAAGGGACTTCCCAATCGAAGTTCATCAACCACCAACCCCCTCTGGCATGCCACCCGATAAGCCGCATTACATCAAGGGCTGAGCTATCATCATCCTATCTTTCGGAAACATGAACCCGGGGCTTGGGTCTACGCAATGGCACCGTCATCAAAGCGCACAAGAATCATAGATGCGCAGATAATCACGCGACCTACAGCGAAGGAACACGGGTCCTCATACCAAGGATAACCCTAGAGCCATCGACAGCTGACCTCCTCCCTCTCGCTTAAGATAGTTCCCGCCGCGACTTCGTGATTCTCGATGACAATCAACAAGTCGCAAGGCTACCCATGACCTCCGCTGGCATCTACCTACCAACGCCGGGCCAGACATGGCCAAACTCTACGTCGCGAGATTCTCAAGGTGCACTACACAACACGAGTGAAGGTATACATTCAAGACACCTCAAGACAAGGAAGGCTGCTAAAGACAATAGGAGGTTCACACCTAATGTAGTCTACAAAGAGATCTCTAAGATGAAATAGGCACTTAATTTCTAGAGATCTCCTCGGGCCTATTACGGCTGCATTACACTATTACTATGTTTTTTAAGAATTTTCCCAATAATAAAAGAACACCGACACTTTTCTCATTGCGCCAAAATATTTACAAACTCCAACATAAGCACTAAAATTTCATCCCCGACTATGGCTTCAATATGAAAGGGAAAAGGAAAAAGGAAAAGGAAAGGAAAAGGGAAAGGAAAGGGAAGGAAAGGGAAAGGGAAAGGAAAGGGAAAGGGAAAGGGAAAAGGAAAAACGATGAAAGGGAAAAGGGAAAAGGAAAAAGGAAAAGGAAAAGGAAAAGGGAAAAGGAAAAGGGAAGGAAAAGGAAAACGATGAAATGGAAAAGGGAAAAGGGAAAAGGAAAAGGAAAAGGAAAAGGGAAGGGAAAAGGAAAACGATGAAAGGAAAAAGGAAAAGGAAAAGGGAAGGGAAAAGGAAAAAACGATGAAAGGGAAAAGGGAAAAGGGAAAGGGGGGAAAGGGGAAAAGGAAAAGGGGAAGGGAAAAGGAAAACGATGAAAAGGAAAAAGGGAAAAGGGGAAGGGAAAAAGGAAAAAAATGATGAAAGGGAAAAAGGGAAAAGGGAAAAGAGAAAGGGGAAGGGAAAAGGAAAACGATGAAAGGGAAAAGGGAAAAGGAATAAAAGAAAGGCAAGAGGAAAAAGGAAAGAGAAGGAGAAAAGGAAAAGGGAAAGATAAAAGGAAATAGAAAAGGAATAGAATAGGCGAGGGGAAAGGGAAAGGAAAAAGGCACCGCATGAGAAGGGTAAGAAGTAAGGGGTGAGAAAAGGAGAAAAAGGTAAGGGAAAATAAGAAAAGGTTGCAAAAGTCCATGGAAAAAAAGAAAGTAAACAGAAAAAAGGGGGAAAGGGCAAAAGAGAACTTGGGAAAAGGAACGAGAAAAGAGAAAAAAAAGGAAAGGGCGAAAAAAGAGAAAGAGAGAAAGGGTGAAGAAAGAGAAAAAAGGGAAGCAAAAAAGAGCATCGAGATAAAGAAAGAGGGAAATGATGGAAAAAGGAGGAAAAGGGGTGGGGAAAGTAGAATAGACAAAGGGTAGGGAGCAAGGAATAGGAAAAAGAGGAAAAGAGGAAGGAGAAAAGGCACGAGAAAAAAAAGGAAGAGGGAAAGGGTGAGGAAATAGAAAAAAGAAAGGGAAAAAGAGCATGGAAAAGGGAAAAGAAAAAAGAAACAAGAAAGGAGAAAGTGGAAATGGGAAAAGGGGGAAGAGGATGGGGAAAGAAGAAAAAAGGGTACATAAAAAAGGTTGAGAAAAGGGAATTGAAAGAGGCATATGAAAAGGGAAAGGGAACGGGAAAGGGAAAATGTAAAGAAAGGGGAAAGAGAAAGGAAAGGGAAAAAGGGAATAGTGCAAAGCAAAAGGGTGGGGAAAGTATGAAAAGGGAATGGAAAGTTGAAAGGAAAAGGGAAGCGAAAAAAGGAGAAGGGAAAGCAAAAAGAGCATGAGGAAAAGGGGAGAGAAATGGGAAAGAGATGGGGAAAAGAGCACGATCAAGAGGAAGAGGGGTGGGGAAAGGAAGAAAAGGGCACATGAAAAGGTAAGCAAAAGAGAACTAAAAAATGCATGAGAAACGGGAAAGAGAAAGGGAAAAGGAAAAGGAAGAGGAAGGGGAAAACGAAATGGAAAAAGAGTAGTAGAAAAAATGGGAAGAATGGGGAAAGATAAAAAAGGAAGGGAAAAAAAACCGATAAGAAAAAGAGAAAGAAAAAAAGGGGAAGGGGAAAGGGAAGGCAAAGGGAGGGAGAAGGGGTTAGAAAAAAAAAGGAGAATAAAAAAAAAAAGAAATTAAAGGTTCCTTAATTATGCCCAAAGCAGGCGGGTACCATTACTAGTTATGGATATAATGTAAAAGGAGGGGCAATGGTTGAATGGGTTAGGCAAGCCATGAAACAAAAGCTAAGGTAACAAATCTTATATTATAATGTTATAGTGTGTCTTCAATGGAGCCCTAGATCGGACGAATCAAGGATTTGATTGACCAACGGTGGAGATGATGTGTGAAAGTCTTCAACTAAAGTTTCATCTTGACCATGGCTCCAATATGATTAACCTAATCCGGACAAATGAACGATGAAAGAGAAAAGGGAAAAAGGAAAAGGGGAAGGGAAAAGGAGAGAAGGAAAAGGAAAAGTGAGAGAGAAAGGACAAAAGGAAAAAAGAAAAAGGGAAAAGGAGAAATAAGAATATGAAAAGGAGAATATATTGCTGACACAGTTCTTCAAAAAAAAAAATATGAAAAAATAAAAAATGGAAAAGGAAAAATAGAAAACAAAAGAGGGGAAGAAGGAAAAGGAACAAAAAAGGGTAAGGAAGGGGAAAAAAAAAGAGAAGGAGAAAAGGGAAAAAAGGAAGATAAAATGACCGATAACAAAGTTTAAAATGAAACACACTAATTTGCTCAAAACGCACTTCAAAAAGGAATCTTGAAAGATTCCTAAAAAATCCCCAAAATGTCCCTTTTTGTGGTATATTTGTGACAAGTGTGACAATTTAAAAATTTTAGGCATCATTTTGGAGGGGGTGTGAACTTAGCTTCCATTCAAAATTGTTTGACATCCCTTTTGGTCCCCCTAGTTTGGTTTTATGTAAATAGTAATATTTTCAAAAACTAAACAAAATAGACATTGAAAAAAAAGAAGCACACTAAAGTGCCAAAAGGTATTTTATTCAAAGTTTTCCAAATCAAGACAAAACTATGAACAAAACTGTAAAAATGCAACACATTTTGACATTGCCTCATTGAAGCAAACATTTTCACATGAAAGTATGCCTCATTGAACAAACTTACACTTTGAAGCACAAGTTGGAGTCAAGACGCCGCTTCTTCGCCTTATATACTTGCTCTTATTTGCTCATCCGTCTTGCTATAGACTTATGTATACCACGATGACAATGCGCGGACATAACGCCTTCAAAATAAATTTCTGGGTGGTATAGATTTATACCACAATAGGTAGTGCTGTGCGGATATGACATGCCAGAGAGTTCGCATGGTATAAATTTATACCGCAAGTGGACTTGAGCGGTATAAATTTATACCGCAAGAGGACTCGAGCGGTATAAATTTATACCGCGAGAGCCTCGATTCATAGCGAGAGCTCTCACGGTATAAATTTATACCGCGAGAGCTCCCTCGCTATACCACGAGAGCTCTCCCAGATAAATTTATACCGGGACGCCTCTCCTTGGTATAAATTTATACCGCAGAAAAAACTTCGCATTAAACTAATTTATA
This sequence comes from Isoetes taiwanensis, assembly GCA_021234155.1. NCBI lineage: Eukaryota > Viridiplantae > Streptophyta > Lycopodiopsida > Isoetales > Isoetaceae > Isoetes > Isoetes taiwanensis. The sequence goes on along the minus strand of JAJEKV010000059.1, from coordinate 5,969,801 downwards.
TTGACATATATGTGTATATATAATATAATATATATACACATAATTACATATATATATCCGATAAGAAAAGAGAACTCTATGTATAAATCTATATTTGAGAAACGGTATAAATTTATACCGAATTGCATATATATATAAGACTTTTATATATATATGTATATATATATGCAGTCCAGAGATAAAGTATATATCGTGTAAAATCTTTTGGGGTCTTTCTTGCTCGCCAAAGGGTTTGGCAACTGAAAACTACTAAAGTAACACACATAAGGGATAATTTTACACAATCGTTTTAGTTTTTTAGTCTAAAAGTTCTAAAACGGTTCTAAATTTTCCGAGCTTGTAATGCAAATGTTAGAGCATAAAGTAGTCGAATCATGTTGTTATTTCTACTTTTTTTCTCTACGCACATGCGAACTTCACCTGTGCACTAAAAATTTGCTACTAAAGGCAAAGAACTCCAAAATATTATGGTGACACAGGTGTTTGACTAGAAGGAAACCACATGGTTTATCCAGAGGAGAGCGAGGAGTAGCAACCCCTCAGAAGTTTACCTATTTATTTACAAAATATATAGGAAAGGGGTAAAATGACGAATACTTCATCGCCAGAGAAATGTGCATGGTGCCCACCGCTACGATGATGTAATTGTGATGAATATGCTCAACATTGCTAAGGAGGTTGACTATCTTTTGAGCATCACCATGTTGTAGATTAATATGTGTGTTCGTAAATACATCTCAGAATAAAAAGGAGGGCATGTAATCACATGGCTTCATTACTTCAACTTTGTATCCCCAGATAAATTTATACCGCATCATCAACTAAAACTTCAAATTTAACTACAAGACATCGTGGATGTATTGGTATTTGTAATACTATGTGATGCAAAAACAATGATTTGTCATTCAAGAAGTTTGTTCAACTGCCTCCCAATGTGTTTTAGGGTCCATTAGGATGTTCAGCCAAAATGGTTGTGAAATAACAAATTTCCTGTCTTCTAAAACAGCTAATATAAAAACTTTCAGGGACAAGGTACAAAAGCATCTAATTTCTTCATACGAATTTGCCCCATAGTCAATCTTTGAATTTCATTGTAGTTCTTTTCCCCTCTACAATGGGATTTTTTTTTTGTGTGTGTTTTTTCTTAATATTAAGTCTTCTTAAAATGTCTGTTTTCACGAGCAGTTTTATAAATCTTTGGACTAAAGGTAATAAAAGGGCCCTTTTTAGAGGGATTTTAGAATTTTATAAATTTTCAGAAGGAATCTTCCAAACGCACTTCTTAAATAAGTGCGTTTCATTTTAAATCTTGTTCGATGGCCAAAATTCACTCAATCCGATAGTTAAAAAGGGAAATGGGAAAAGGAAAAAGGAAAAGGGGAAGGGAAAAATGGAAGAGGGAAATAAAGATAAAGGGAAACAAAAACAAGAAAAAAAAAATGGAAAAGAAAAAAAAGAAAAGGAAGAGGGAAAAGGAAAAAAAGAAGGAAAGAAGGAAAAAGGTAAAAAGGGTAAAAGTGAAAAAGAAATGAAGTGAAAAGAAGGAAAGGAAAAAAAAATAAAAACTAGGAAGGATGAAAAAGGAAAGATAGGAAAAGGAAAGGAAAAGGAAATAGAAAAGGGGACAGAAAAGGAGAGGTAAAAGGGCACCGGGAAAAAGGTAAGAAAGTAAGGTGGGAAAAGGAGAAAAAGTTAAGGGAAAATAAGAAAAGGTGGGAAGAAGGGGAAAATAAATAAAATAAAGGAAAAAAGCCCATCAGAAAAAAAAAAGAGAAAGGGAAAAAGGGGAAGGGGAAAGGGAAGGTAAAGGGAGGAACAAGGGGATTAAAAAAAGAAAAAAAGAGAATGAAAAAATGGTAGAATGAATAGGTTTTTGTCTGCATAGATTCCTAATTTATGCCCAGCAACGCTGGGCACCAATACTAGTACCTTATAATGGTTTAAAAACCATTGGACATTAAGGTGTAAGCACCCCTTAATCGGGGCAACCGAAATCTCGTGGCTTAGCCACGACCGGAGGCGCGGCAGACCTCACGAGATGGGTTGTTATAAGCGACCCAAAATTCGCCTCCTCGAGGGAACTCCGGCCAATTAGATGCCGCCATGTGGTGTTTCCGTTGGATTTGATAGCCGTGCATCGTGGTTGGTGGTGGCTTGAACCGGTCGGATTGTGGATAGTAGAATCTGGGGTAGGCCGGATTATGGATCCGGCAGGATTACCTGCCCTGTGAGGGTAGTGCCACGTGGTTAAGCCATTAAGGGCAGACCTCGGATCTAAAAAAGGTAGCAAATACGTAAGGAAGCAAAGCAGAAGAGGAGGTCGGAGGTCCGGCATTAGAAGGGAAGCGCAGATAAGGCAAGGGAAAATCAGAGTTCTGTGGATGGATTGGACTTCAAAGGGATTTCGACTTGGTAGAGATCTCTCGGAATTGAAGTTTGAAGGCATTTGGTAAGCCATAGATTGATAGGATGTCTGTACCGGCAGAGGTGTCTGCTATAATAGGATACTGAATTTAAAAAAGGGTATCCGTACCAAATACTTGAACTTCACCTAAGAAAATATGGGATTGCCCTGAAGAAGCCTTGAAACTAATAAAATGTAACTTCCTAAATGGTCTTCCTTTTCCATTTGTGTTAAATCTAAGGATGCTTAGAGTGGCTGGTTAGGTGTGACCAGCTGGTAGAGTCTTGCATTCCTTAAGGTCTCCCTGCGCATTGTTATGCAAAGGGGCAATAGGGGCACATGTGGTGGCCCTAGTTAAGAAACTCATGTAAACTAATGAGAGAAGTATTTAGTGTTGGTATGGGACATCACTAGATGCTGATCAACAGGTTAGTGTTACATGGTGATCTAGACTGGTACCTTTAACACTAGAGTTGTCCCGGGGACCATTTCTGGTCCATGGACCAGAAATGGTCCACCATACCCCCTGCCACTTAAACCGATATATCTCGAAAGAGAAATTTTAATTTTAAAATATACCACCATTATTTGAGTCTTCACTTGATTCTTAACGACCTGTGAGAATTTCATGACCACTGGATTCACCTTTCTTATATTATAATGTTACTAGTAATGGTGCCCAGCCTTGCTGGGCATAAATTAGGAACCTTTAATTTCTTTCTTTTTTGATTCTCCTTTTTTTTTTCTAACCCCCTTCTCCCTCCCTTTGCCTTCCCTTTCCCCTTGCCCTTTTTTCTTTCTCTTTTTCTTATCAGCTTTTTCCCTTCCTTTTTATCTTTCCCCGCTCTTCCCATTTTTCCACTACTCTTTTCCCCTTCCTCTTCCTTTTCCTTTTCCTTTTCCTTTTCTCTTTCCGTTTCTTATGCATTTTTTTTTCTCTCTTTTGCTTACCTTTTTCATGTGCCCTTTTCTTCCTTTCCCCACCCTCTTCCTCTTGATCACGTGTCCTTTTCCCCATATCTTTTTCCATTTCTCTCCCCTTTTCCTCATGCTCTTTTTGCTTTCCCTTCTCCTTTTTCCGCTTTCCCTTTTCCTTTCAACTTTCCATCCCCTTTTCATATTTTCCCCACCTTTTTGCTTTTATGCTGTTCCTTTTTCCCTTTCCTTTCTCTTTTTTCCCCTTCCTTTACATTTTCCCTTTCCCGTTCCCTATCCCTTTTCATATGCCTCTTTCCATTCTCTTTTCTCAACCTTTTTTATGTACCTTTTTCCTTCTTTTCCCCATCCTCTTCCCCCCTTTTTCCTTTCCACTTTCTCCTTTTCTTGTTTTTTTTTCTTTTCCCTTTCCCATACTCTTTTTCCCTTTCTTTTTCTATTTCCTCACCCTTTCCCTCTTCCCTTTTTTTCTCGTGGCCCTTTTCTCCTTCCTCTTTTCCTCTTTTCCTATTCCTTGCTCCCTACCCTTTGTCTATTCTACTTTCCCCCCACCCTTTTCCCTCCTTTTTCCATCCTTTCCCTCTTCCTTTTCTCGATGCTCTTTTTTGCTTCCGTTTTTCTCTTTCTTCACCCTTTTCTCTTTTCCTTTTTTCAAGCCTTTTCCTTTTTTTCTCCTTTTCTCGCTCCCCTTTTCCCAAGTTCTCTTTTGCCCTTTTCCCCTCTCTTTTTCCTTTTTTACTTTCCTTTTTTCCCATGGACTTTGCAACCTTTTCCCTTACCTTTTTTTTCCTTTTTCTCACCCTTACTTCTTACCCCCTTCTCATGGTGCCTTTTCCTTTCCCTTTCCCCTAAGCCTATTCTATTCCTTTTTCTATTTCCTTTTTTCCTTTTCTCCTTCTCTTTCCTTTTTCCTCTTACCTTTCTTTTATTCCTTTTCCCTTTTCCCTTTTCCCTTTTCCCTTTTCCCTTTTCATAGTTTTTCCCTTTTCCTTCCCTTTTTCCTTTTCCCTTTTTTTTTCTTTTCATTTTTCCTTTCCCCCCTTTTCCTTTTTCCCTTTTTCCCTTTCATCGTTTTTCCTTTTCCCTTTTCCTTTTCCCTTTCATCGTTTTCCTTTTCCCTTTTTTTTCCTTTTTTCCTTTCATCGTTTTTCCTTTTCCCTTCCCTTTTCCTTTTTTTCCTTCCTTTTTCCCTTTCATCGTTTTTCCTTTTCCCTTCCCCTTTTCCTTTTTTTTTTTTCCCTTTCACTTTCATCGTTTTTCCTTTTCCGTTCTCCTTTTCCTTTTCCTTTTCCCTTTTCCCTTTCATCGTTCTTCCTTTTCATTTTCCTTTTCCCTTTTCCTTTTCCTTTTCCTTTTTCCTTTTCCCTTTTCATATTGAAGCCATAGTTAAGATGAAATTTTAGTTGAAGACACGCACACATCATCTCCACCATTGGTCAATCAAATCCTCGACCGTCCGATTTAGGGCTCCATTGAAGACACACGCTATAATTTTATAATATAAGACTAGTAAAGGGTGCCAGGCGTTCTTTGCCGATCCTTTGAGGCAAATATCCTAGCCACGCTTCTTTACACTTGCTCCTCTTTGCATTTACACTTGCTCCTCTTTGCATTTTTGGTAGTGTATTGGGCCGATCTTTTAGGCAAATATCCTAGCCACAGCTTCTTTACACTTGCTCCTCTTTGCATTTACCCTTGCTCCTCTTTTGCATTTTTGTAGTGTACAGTGTACGCCTATTATACAACAATTTTGATGATTGTTAAATGCAACGGGGTTACAATTTCAACCGAGCAATTTTGCCCCTGTAATCGCTTTTAGTCTTTTGATTCTTCAAATTCTCCTACTTAGTTTTTTATGAAAACAACCTCCTACTTTTTAAGGAGGAGAACGCCTTTTTTTTGAGATGTGGGGTTTGCCATTTACCATATTAAATCAAATTAAATTAATGACCCAAATGACCTAATGTTTTGTGGTTATGTGGGACAACAAATGTCTACTCCAATGTGAATACGCCTTTCAACAGATGCAACCATTGGTGCAACAAATGTTCAAGCCAATGTGAATATGCCCCTTTCAATGTATAACCGGATTAGAATATGCAACCAAGTCCTAGACATGTGATGCATTTGGGGCATTTTGCATTGGCGGCATTGCCATGATTGAAATGGAAGGCTACTAAGATGGATGTATAACCGTGCTAATGGGCACAAATTGAAAGTGGTTTGGGTTGATTCTAATGTTCTCAAATGTTGGTTCAGATCTTTGGATAACATGAGGCCAGAGTCAGCAGGGGAAAATAATATATGATCGTAGGGACAATCCTTCAAAAGGAATGGAGAAAATTGACATATTACCCGGTCACAACATCCTTCAAATTTCTATGATGTCCCGGCTCCATTCTACAGTGGAACGACTCCATTCCGGCAGGGAACAAAAGTTGTATGTGGGTGGGATGACATAAAGACATAATGTATGAAGTCTATTTACGTCAACTTATTGTAAAATCACCCGTGCTTTGGGCAAAGCATTTCCCCGTAGCATCATTGGCAAGACCAAGGGCAAGACACCATAAACATCATATCTTTCTCGCATTATAGATAGGATCTAATTACTATCTAGGACGCCTTTGACAATATTATCATAGTTCCGAGGGTTATTTCCTCGTGCTTTTTGCTTTGATCATGAAAACTTCCATTTCGTAGATATATGACATGAATTAAGCTCAAAGGTCTAGCATTAAGGTTCAATCGAATTACGCCATCCGCTACATACATGTGCTTTGAAGCATTTACTCGGTTTTATTTTAAGATGTTTGTGGACAAATCGATCAAGCTAGCCATGCAAAAGAGACAACATTAAAACACATTCACAAGGTTAATGAGCATGAATTGAGACGAACATCTAAAAGGATAGAAATTTGACCAGGTTTACCTCACACTCCAGCTTGGCGAAGAGTATTAGATAGATGTTCCTCTCCTGTACAAAAAGCAAGCAAATACAAAGAGAAATAAATCTATCCGCGAATCGCTTGAAACATTACAAATTGTCTCAGATTGTGCTAAGGAACGGCTATGCAACCTGCAAACATACAAAAAACATTGAGCATACGAAAAAGTGAATAGATGAGAAATAAAAAGAAAGCTAAGTTATTCACAATACCATGCATGTTACTCAAATGATCAAAAGTGATTATGTGTCAAAATGACAAAAGTGAAGTTTAGAAACACCGCTCTATTCTAGAAGCCTAATGGCTAACAAATGAATCGAGAAAAGACTTGCGTGATTTAAATCTAAGGTAAGCATTTGGCTTTTCGTGATGCGAGACAACCTAGAAAATGTGAAGTTGAAGTAAGCAACCCATAGCCACAACGTAAAGTAGTAAATTTTGCAAGCACGGTGAGAAGCGTTACACTTACCTAATTTATAGCTAGATTGATTCATAGCTACCGGCTGTGATTTTTGGCCGGCGGATATGCTAGGCATATGCGTAATCGCCTTTTATGTTACAGGGGTGCAAAACATGCATCAAGCCGCATGCGGAGACAACGCACCACATAATCGCCATTGCCGAGCTCCATGATTTTGCTACAGAGCAAGAATCCCGCCATGGCAACTCCCCGGAAGCAAACTAAGCAAAGAAAGCTAAAGGAAAAATCCTAAACCATGGGGCTGAATCTTAACCTTTGGGATCGATATCAAACAATCGGCCCTGCTTGCTCGAGAAACCCCTACTTCTTCAAATCGAAGACTTAAGCGGAACCACGGTTCTTCTAAGGCTCTACCTAGTCGCGATGCTAAATCCCGTGTATGAAGCCAACTTGAGGTCATGGAAATGATTCGTAGAAATTATAGACACGATGGCATCATTCCGAGCAAGACGCTTTGCAACCCCGCTTTGACATTTGAAGCAGCTCCAGCTCTAACCAAGAAGAACTCCCACGGTTTGTCGCAGACTCCCGCCGTATCCATGGCCGATCCTTGCTTAGCTAAGCAAAGAAAGCTAAAGGAAAAAAAGACCTAAACCGTAGACTCAATCTTAGCCTTTGAGATCGATATCAAACAATGAACTGGGTCCGATCTAGGGCGAGGTTCAAGACAGACATACACAATAATTTTATAATATAGGATAGCGTAAGTATGTCATGAATGAAACCCTAATTTGATGGTTGAGATCATCAATTGCATCCCAAGATCGAGATTTATCACAACGACTTCCCACCATCATGATTGGCCGGTGCTCTAATGTCCCGAATAGGAAAGGGAAAAGAAAAGGGAGGAGAAAAGGGCAAAAGTGAAAGGAAAAAGGCACGTAAAAGGGAAAGAAAGAAAGGGAAAAAAGAAAAGCAAAAGAGCACGGAAAAGGGAAAGGAAAATAAAGAAAAAAAAAGGACACTACGAATAGGAGAAGATGGAAGGAACGAGGATAGGAGTAAAAGGGAAGTTGAAAAGGGATGAGAAAAAAAGGTAGAGAGGAGGGAAGGAAAAGGAAAAGGAAAGAAAAGGAAAAGGGAAAGGTAAAAGAAAGGGGAAGGAGGAGGGAGGAAAAGGAACACCGGGAAAGGGAAGAGGAAAAAGGTGGGAAAGGAGGAAAAGGGAGGAGATAAGGGCAAAGTGAAAGGCAAAAAAGGAAAAGGAAATGGAAAAAGAGCACAAAAAAAGAGAAAGGAAAAGAAAGAGAGAAAAAAAAGGAAAAAGGACACTATGAAAAGGAGAGAAGAGGGAAATGGTGAGGACAGAGTAAAAGGAAGGGAAAAGGGGATGAGGAAAAGGGTAGAGAGAAGGGAAGGGAAAAAGGAAAAGGGAAAAGGATAGGAGAAAGGGAAAAGGAAAGGGAAAAAAGGGAGAGGAGGAGGGAGCAAAAAGGTGGGAAAAGGGAAAGAGAAAAAAAGGTGGGGAAAGGAGAAAAAAAAGAAGGAAAAAGGACATGAGAAAAAGGAAAGAGACAAAGGGAGAGGAGAAGGGATGGAAAGGGGAAAAAGGAAAAGTGAGGGGAGTTGCAAAAGGAAAAAAAAAGGACATGGGGAAAAGAGGAAGAGAAAATAAGGAGAAAAGCGGAAAAAAGGAAGAGAAAGGAGGAAGGAAAAGGGAAAAGGAAAAAAAAGAAAAAGAACAAAGGAGAGAGGAAAGGAAAAGAAAAAAGACTAACAGAAAAAAAAGGGAAGAGGGAAAAAGAGGGGCAAAAGGAAGGAAGAAATGGCAAGCGTAAAAGGGGAAGAGAAATAAAGGGAAGGAAAAAAGACATGAGAAAAAAAAAAAAGGGAAAAGGAAATAAAAAGGAGGCGGAGAGAAAAAATAGAAGGGAAAAAAGGGCACCTAAAAAAAACAAGAGAGAAAGGGTGGGGAGAGGAGGAAAAGGGAACGGAAAAAGGCTATTGGTAAAGGGGAAGGGGAAAAAGGAAAAGCAAGGAGGGGGGAAATGGAAAAGGCAAACGTGAAAAAAGTGGAAGCAAATGGAAAAAAGCAAAAGGGAAAAAACGGGGGGTAAAATGGGAAAATAGAAAGGGGAGGTGAATAAAAAGGAAGAGCAAAATAGAAAAAGAAAAAGCAAAGGAATAGAAGGGAAAAGGAGGGAGAGGAGGAAAAAGGTGAAGAAAGGGGAAAAGAGGAGCGAAAAGAATAGAATAGAATAGAAAAAATAGAAGAGAAAAGGGACATGGCAAAAAAGGGAAGAGGGAAAGGATGAGGAAAGGGGAAAACCGAAGGAAAAATAGACATGGAAAAAGGGAAAGGGAAAGAGGGAAAAGAAAAAAGGAGGGGGAAAAGGAAGGGAAAAGGGCACTACCAAAAAGGGAAGACAGAAAGGGTTGGGCAAAAGAGGAAAAGGGAAGGGAAAAAGGGGGAAAAAAGAAAAGCTGGGGAGAAGGAAAGGGAAAAGGGAAAAGGGAAAGGAAAGGGGAAAGCAGAAAGGAAAACTTAGAAAGAAGGGCATGAGGAAAAGGGGAAGAGGGAAAAGGGGGAGAGGGAAAAGGGAAAAGGGAAAAGGTAAGGGAAAGTGCGAAATGTGTTCGAATGCTCTTGATTATGCAATTTTAAAAACATGAATCCATTTAACAATTGCTCCAGTATATCATTCACAGTTTCTAGCTATGCCCAGCAACGCTGGGCACCTTAACTAGTATATTAGTATGATCGTTCAAACTTTGGAGAATTTGGCAGTTTTTACAGCACTCTAGAACTGCATTCTTCAATTTTCTAGCATAAAAGCGTCTAAACCTTGCTAAATATGAAATTAATTGATATATTATGATAAAACATATCAATTTGCATGTTTCCATGTTTTGCCGCTATCATTTGATATCAATTGAAGTCGTCAAACTCTATTTTGCTTAAAAATACTGCATGAGGTTGAAGAATTATCTCTCTCTTATTATTACAAGTTTTGACTTAATTTTTGTGGCAATGAGTCCTTAACTAAACAAGCTATAGTCAAAGGAATTTTTTTTATGTTTATATGTTTTATTAATATCGTTATTAACTAAAGAAATTATCGTACAGAATTCAAAATAAAAATATGGGTTAAAGTGCTTCAATAACCCCCATCTATAAGTCTCATAAGGATAGTAAATGATGCATTCTAATTAACTCTACATAGGAATTTACTTTATCAACACAAATATAGTGTAATTAGGGTATAAGCATGCATTATCTAGATCTAAACAAGATCTAATATAACAGGATGAATACAAAGAAAGGTTCCAAAGTGCATTGATTATACCCTTATAGGTCTAAAACTCAACAATAATGTAGGTAATGATGGTTATTGATGAATAGAGGACAATATGTAGCATAATAATAGGGGGTTTTCTTTGTGTTTTTGTACGCTTTTCACTAAGGTTTTCCTATGATTTCGTGATGTATTCAAATGGATGTACTAATGCGTACATCTAGAGTGCATCATTTATGAGCCATTGATTTTAGCTTTTTTTTTTTTTCCAATGGACAACAACCAATGGCTCACAACAAAAGCCCTTTTTTTGTGCGTGTGGTGCATAATGGTTAACAACCAATGGCTCACAACAAAAGCCCTTTTTTTGTGCGTGTGGTGTATAATGGTCAACAACCAATGGCTCATAACAAAAGCCCTCTTTTTGTGTGTGTGGTGCATAATGGGCACATTAAAGGGCTTGAAGGGCGCATGTAGTGCAGTTTCCCGCGGCAACATATTTTTATCATAACTTTTGATCCGTAGCTCGCTTTGAGATGATTTTTATTGCGCTGGAAAGCTCTCTCCCAGATCTTTTGATAGTGTATGATATGGATATGTTTGGTTAAGTTATCTATGCTAAAAACAGCAATTTTTACCGGGTTTGGTAGGCTTTCACATCCTACCAAATGATTAATACAGATTGGCGCTTATTGATATTGTTTTATGGCTCATTCAATGAAGCTTGCAAAAAATTACCATGCATTTTTAGATTTTGAGGCGCTTATTAAGCAAATTCCAAGGCTTCTAGATCCTTGTGCTAACAAGCGTAAAAGTTTCCCTCTTTGGTTTCTCACCACAAGAGTCCATGGAGGCCAAAGGTCGGCCAAGTTAAATTCCAGTTGAAAATGTTTGTGTATGGGTGTTGCAAACTTTATGACTTTCGTAATAATGGGATCAATCCGGCTTCTATCTTTATGGTAACTTTTACTTATGTTCTATTTGTTTTATTTTTTTTTTAAGGCCCCGGAGCCAAAAAATTTTTTTTGCAACACAAACTATTAACATCCAACATATAAAAATTAAATCCCCAACACATAACAACCAACACATAACAACCATTGATTATAACAATCAATACATTCAACTATTGACATTAATTAACCATTGGGTCCAACACATTTAAATTAAATCCCCTTTTAAACCCTTGGTTTGGGTGCATATTCACACCTGGGGTGACGTGGGGGGATGTAAATGAGCCCCTTTAATTGTATTTTGTGACGCATAAAAATCAATACCATATAGTATTCCGCTTGAAATCTAATAGTATTTTGCGAATCTTGTTATACAGTATAGCAAATTTTGTACTTGCATACCCCACAAACGAGGAACTTTACATACGGTGTAGATTAAGGAATAAGGGGTGAATATGCCTATCCAACAAAATTCCTGTTGCTGGAAATACCCCCGCGGTGAATATGCACCCAAACCAAAGGGGGTTTAAGGGGGATTTAATTTAAATGTGTTGGACCCAATGGTTAATTAATGTCAATGGTAGTTATGTGTTGGTTGTGAATATCACGAAGTTTAGTCATGACTATAAATATGTAGCATAATAACAGGGGGTTTTTTTTGTGTTTTTGTACGCTTTTCACAATGGTTTTCCTAAGATTTCATGGCGTGATTCAATGGATGTACTAAATGCGTGCATCTAGAGTGCACCATTTCTTAGTCGTTGATTTAGCTTTTTCAATGGTCCAACATCCAAGGGCTCACAACAAAAGCCCTATTTTTATTTTAGGGCTGAAACATGCAAGCCTCATGGATAGCATTTCAGGGCATTCTTGCAAAAAAAAATTAATGTTCTTGTGATCAGAGTGGAAACAGATTTTGGAGTGGCATTGGATGATGCGGCCGGATGCTTGCTTCCGCCGGCTACTTTAGGGCAAACATCGACCTTTTATATTTTAGGGTTTAGGGCAAGACTCAACCGGGTGAGCATTCGCGGATTGAAGCGATCCAATAACCGGTTTGTGATGCTACCATGGCATGACTTGCAATATTTGTCATCCGCCTCCTTGTAGATGCTTTTCTTTCACTATTTTGCATGGTCGCCTCTTGCAGATTCGTGGGAGACGACTAAAGTGATTGGATCATTTCACATAGATAAAAGCGAAGATCGGTAGCCGGGAAATGCTATGGGGCTCAAATCATCGGGTGGCCAGACATCGAGTAGCTATTGAATGCTTTTTCCCCGCCTCTTCCGCCTAGCTTGCCTCCTTTGATCCGGAACCACCTATGGCATTGGGTAAACCGAAGTTAGTGTTGGAGTATGCTTACGTAAACATCCAAAGATACAAAATGGTGCGTGGGTATAGGTGAAGCTCGTTACCGCATCAAAATTACCTTACTCTCTCCTCTTTGCTTTGCAAAAGCCAGCGCTTATCATGTTTGGAGGGGGCAGAAATTATATCTCCGATGAAAGGTAATAAAGTCTTTCCCCGAAAGCAAGAATTATCCGCATTAGGCAAAATTGCGCGTAAAAGCTTGGCAACTTGACTTTAAGCTCTATTCATTGTTAGTAAGCTTCGAACTTTCAATTCTTCCTTCACGGTTGTTACAGATGATTGAGAAAGGACCGTGAGGATCAATCTTGGATGCATTACACAATATACCTGGCCATCCTTTGTGTTGGCGGTTGTTGAACACCGCTTAACCTTTTGGATAAGCCACATAAAGTGAACAAAGTTGGCTATAAACATGGCTTGGAGTACGGCCGGTTGGCCCGTGTCCTATCCCCCCTAAACCTCGTTGGCTTCTATTGTCGCAGAGTGTGGAAGAAATCCGGTTTGAAATTAATAGAATGGTAATCGCCAAGGTTGCCGCTATGCTCGAATATAAAAAAGGATATCCAAGCGGGCTTGCCCTCTACCAGACTTTAGTGTTGCTCCATATGCGCCCCGGTACACCAAATTTTAGTTGTATGGCTTCAATCGAATGTTATGTGATGCCCTAGGGAGTACATATGTTCTTTTGTTCCAAATTTTTTGATTGAGCACCCAACTTTTTCTTACGTGTTTAAACTTCTACAACAGTTGAAATTTGAAGAAAATTTATTAAGTGGGCTAGAAATCAAAGATGGAGATGGGTTTCAAGGCAAAGAGAAAGAAGCAATTATTATTTCTATGGTTCGTTCAAATGCTCTACGAGAGGTGAGCAAAGAAATATTTCAGATGTCAAGTTCTTCCAAGTTAGCACCGCGACGAGGAACATGTCTTAACTTGTTGGTAATCAATGTTGCCATAGGTGGGGTTTCTTTGTGATCAACGCGAATGAATGTTGCTATTACAAGGGCAAGAAGACAATCTTTGCATCATTTGTGATATTTGCAACAATGTCTCGTCAGCCTTCCTTAAAAGCATTTATTGACTATTTTGAGAAGCGGCTTATCTGAATGCCATGTATATAAGAATGCATACATGCAATCATCAATTGAATCCATTTGCCATGGAAATAATTTGTTTGTCTTCGTGTTATTGTGCTTTTTAGTAATTAATATTTAGGCCCATAAAGTTTACCTATGTTTGCTTTAGTTAGGGCCCGAAGGGCCCAAAATTTTTTTTAATATAACAATCAACACACAACTACCATTAACACTATTAACATAAACCATTGCATTTAACACATTTAAGTTAAAATCCCCCTTAGACCCCCTTTGGTTTGGGTGCATATTCACACTAAGGTTACGAGGGCAAATGAGCCCTTAAAATATATTCACAATACATGTACAAAATTAACACCACTAAGTACATTCTCTCAAACCTTATAGTATTTTGCAAACTTTAATATACAGTATACAAAAACTTGTACATGCATACCCCATAAACGAGGATTGTTATGTACGGTCCAGATCTTGGAATAAAGGGCAAATATGCCCATCCGACAGCTCTCGTTGCCCGGAGTAACCCCCCGTGTGAATATGCACCCAAACCAAAGGGGGTCTAAGGGGGATTTTAACTTAAATGTGTTAAATGCAATGGTTTATGTTAATAATGTTAATGGTAGTTGTGTGTTGATTCCGTACCTGTTTTTCTAGTTCATCTAAAATATTAGCTTATTGCACTACATTTCTCCCATACGCCTTTTAAATGGCTCAATATATGATAAAAAGGGATATTGAGGTCTTTGGCGTGGTCTTATTAGAAAAAAAAAATGAAGAAACCTACTTACTTTCCACTACTATAAAGTTAGATAATGTGTGGCTGCTCCAAATTGTTGTAGTCTAAGTAGGACCATCGTACATGTAGATCAACTTTTATGCTAGGCTATAATTTTTGTAAATTTGAACCTTTGTTGGCAATATATATCTCAAATTTCATGTTAGAATAATATATTATATACAAGATTTGAATATAAATAAGCATGGACTATTTATAGGTCCAAGATTAAACCAACTGGATTGAGAAAATTTCTCTATTTATTTGCATTGGCTCTATTCATTTTGTCCCCTACAATGATATTATGATTTCTCATCGTCTATAAGATAATCTTTGAAAGGTCTAAGTGGACTTTCTTATACATTCAAAGTAACCCTTAACTACTTAATTTTTGTGCTTCGATATCACCTTTTAGATAGACAATCCTCCTTAATCAACTAATGTTATCATATATATAATGTGATATAAACTATACTCTAAAGAATTGATTAAGATGATGATGTTCTTGACTTTTAAATGAGAAGTCATATAGATCAATTCTGGCATCGGCATAACAGTCTATCTTGATCTTCTTTAGTCACACCTTTTCATATTTTTCCTTGGTTCATCTTGCATTGCTATCTTAACTTTAGGAAGTTTGAAATATGGTGATTGAAGTTCATATTCAAGGCATAAATCTAGAGATCAAATATGGAAAACGTTTGATGATAACTTGGAATTAATAATAAAAGTTTTAGCCCAAACCTAGCAATAGATATTTTTTATTTATAGAGGATCTCATGAAATACGAATATCCTAAAATTCAGCTTGAGATCTAATAAGGTAAAAAAAGTTATTGATTTAAAATGAACCTGTGGACCAGTAATGGTCTTAAGTACAGAATCCTTTATTGATTTATCATGATCGTGCCTTTTGCTCTTTTTCTTTACTTGTTTTTTCATTGGTTTCATATCCATACAAGCATTCATATATGAATTTTTCAATGACATACTATTTCAATGAATTTCCTTCAAATATAACAAAATAAACATCAATTAAAAGTCACTTAAAATTGTTACTATAACTCAAAGCTGAAGCTTCAAATTGCAGGCCAACAAATATTTTTTATGCATGAAGCAATTAGTCAACTATCTATATACCAAATTTGAAGTAAAAATCATTTTCATGCAAAAGTTATAGAATTTTAATTGAAACAAATTTCCTTTCCGAACCATTATTGGTCCACGTAAGATAGAAAACTGCTTTTGACCCCGCCATGTTTGATCGACTATATCTTCCTTTCTAGACTTCAGATTGGAACAAGGTTTTTTGTGTATTCATCCTTATCTCGTATAGAAAAATACCATTATAATGAAAAAAATCAAAAAAATCCTTTTATTGAGACAGTTTTACATTATGTAAACATGAAGCAAACTAGACTTGACCCCCCTTGATTCACCTAAATATAACTCTCAACTTTAGCGGTATATATATTTTAACTATTTTTCCTGTGCAACATGACTGCCATATATTAACATGTAGAAAGGGTTTAACTGAATTTTATGCCGTTGATTTTATATGAATTTTAAAGTGAACTGTACAAATGAACCATTTATGGTCCATCAAGGGACAACTCTAGTGTTAAGGTATTGGATACCGCATACGTCAATGCGGAATAGACGAACATCGAGGATGTTTGTCATAGGGAGTTTTATGCAGGGCATGATATTAGATAAGCGTGGCTTGTCTAAATAAGTACGAGAGGGACTTGTGAGGTGAAGCTTGTCGCTGGTATGGGACAGTGGCATGTGGAACCAACAGTCGAGTAGCCTGGGTTCTTATAATGGCTGCAGTTTCTCCGTTATACTGGATCCACCAAATAGCGGGGTTCTAGGACGACGACCGCCTAGATATGGTGGGGAGTATCCGCTATGCGATGCTATGGTGCGTGTGGTGGATTCCATATGTGTGTTCTTGCAGTCCGTCAGTCATTGCTTCGTGTTGACATACTGGATAACTCTTATGCATGTTATTAACACGTGGAAGCTTATGCACGCTGTTTGATAGCTGGCGGAGCGTACGTGTGCATTTAGTTATCTTATGTTGTCTACTTGTTATCTGTATACGCGGCTTTCATGTATATAGCCTCGTGGGAGGCAATATTTTGTTCTGTATACTCTGATGGTTTGATGTGAATACAAATCGAAATTTTTGGTACTAAAATTTTTGGTTCGTATGCAAAGGGTATCGAGAGCCTAAGTTAAACTTGACCTTGAGTAGCCGAGATGGAGCATGACGAGACTAGTGCAAAGCGCATTAATCAGAAAGGTGACGTGCTTAATTCTATGGAGGAGGAACCTGATGTACGAGGGCTAGTCGCCGCAGACAAGAAACCCGCGTAAGAACCCGAGACCATGCGCAGACGGGGTGGGTGAGGACTCTTGGTGCAAAGAGAGCCTCAAGGCAAAGATTAGACACCTCGGGACCGCTATGAGAACTCATTGAGATCCTTGCTGGTACGGATGGCCTAGGGAAGTCTCCCCAGAGAAAGGGAAGTCTCCTAAGGGGCTTGTGGTGGTGGGCCCGGATGTACTGTGCTAGTGGTCGGCTGCGGAGCAACGATCAAGAGTTCGATTGAGCAAGGAGGACATCCCCTAGCCCGAAAGCACACGAAGATCCCTGGATTGGGATGGGAAGGGCACCGGCCGAGGAGGCGATGGCTTGATTGACAAGCTTGAGACCTTCTTTGAGGCTACCAATAAAGGTGTGATAAGGCGCTGTTGTTTATTGCAGATGCTAATAAATCGACGCCTATAGTTGGTGGAATGGTCCTACCATGAAAAAGGAGGTGAATACCTGGTCCGATTTCGTGAAATACTTTATTGGGGAGTATGCACCTCAAAGATGATGCTCGGATGCTTTGAGAAGTCAGCAGACCGTGAAGCGCATGTGTTCTCTCGGCTTATATCAATAAGGTACGGGTTATATCCACAGGGTTGGAGACTTGTCCGAGGCTCCTAAGCAGGTTGATTTCTTTGTAGGTGGCCTATCCAAAGGTTGCTCTTAAGAAGCGTGGTAATCGGAAGCCCGAGGATTTTGAGAGAGCAAAACGATGTTGGCTCGCCGCCTTGGGAAGAGGATGAGTCTTTTAAGAAGACGCCCCTAAGTTCTCAAAGAGGAAAACAGTTTTTCAAGAAGAAAAATCCTCGAAAGTCCGAGCAGCCTAAGTCTAAGTTCCGCAGTGGAGAGTCCAAGAAGCTTATAGGTGGACTCTAAGTTCTATGGGTCCCGTGAAGAGGATATTCGCTATAGGTGTGGGGAGCCCGGGCACATTAGTCGCGGAATGCTCTCACCACGTAACAAGAAAGTCGATAACAAGAAAGCAAACGTGATCGAAAAGGCCGAAGAAGTATTGGAATCTAAGATTCGCTTCAGCCATTGCCATGGAAGAGCCGCGGCGCTACCGGATAAGCCCGCAAGCAAGGACATCATGGGCATGTTTGTCGGATGGGTTATTAGATTCTTGGGCGCAATCTTGGGCAAACGTTGTTGTGTTATTGGATTGTGGCTCTTCCGACATGTTTGTATCTTCTAAGTTGGTGGAAGAACCGCACCTACCTTGTGTAAAGACTAATAAGTACAAGGTAGATGGGCCTTTTGTAAATGATTCTCGTGGAGGATCTGAAGCTATTGGGGTGCCCTTGTGTATTCAAGGTTACCGTGAAAAAGCTTGATTTTGACCTCTTGGATGTTGGCCTGGTATGATGTGGTGTCAGATAACATGGTTGCAAATGCGGTTAGGTTCACCGCAATAGATTGAACACTCACTGTGTACGCCAAGCATGATGGACGGAGATCTATCTTCGAGTCCTTTGATTTCGAGCTTCCAAGATTGTGTCGCCGCTTCGTGTCAAGAAACCTGCACGTGAAATCTTCCAATCAATGTTTTCTTCTATCTATATTATAATGTTATACCGTGTGTCTTCAATCTTGCCCTAGATCGGACGGTCGAGAATTTGGTCGACCAATGGTGAAGATGATATGTGCGTGTCTTTAGCCAATAATTCATCTTGACTGTTGCTTCAATACGATTCACTTAATCTGACAGCCAAAGGGTGAAAGGGGAAAGGAAAAAGGGGAAGGGAAAAAGATAGAGGAAAAAGGAGAAAAGGGCGGAGAAAGGTGAAAAGGGCAAAAGAAAAGGGATAAAGAGAAAACAAGAAATAGAAAAATATAGAAAAAAGGAAAAGGGGAAAGTAAAAAAAGGAAAAAGTGGGAAGGAAGAAAAGGAAGGGAAGGGGAAGAAGGAAAAGGAAGAAGAAAATAGAAAAAGGGAAGGTAAAAGGGGGCCGACGGCCGAAATTCATTTAATCTGACAGTCGAAAAGGGAAATTGGGAAAAGGGAAAAGGGAAAGGGGGAAGTGAAAAAGGAAGAGGAAAAAAAAGGTGAAAAGGTAAAGGGAAAAAAAGGAAAGAATATAAAAAAATAGAAAAGGAAAATAAAAAAGGGAAACCAAAAAAAGAAAAAAGGATAAAAGACAAAGGCCAAAAAGGGAAAGGAGGAATAAGTAAAAAAGGAACAGAGGAAAAATGGAAAAGGGAAAAAACAAAAAGGTAAAACGGGGTGGGAAGTGAAAAGGAAAAGGATAAAAAAGGGAAAACGAAAAATGAGAAAGAAGGAAAAATGTTAAAAGGGTAAAAGAAAAAGAAACGAAAGACAAAAAGGGAAAAAAGTTAAAGGGAAAAAAATATAACTAAAAATGGAAAAAAAAAAGGAAAAGGGAAAAAGGAAAGAAGGGAAAAATATATAAAAAAAAAAGGGAGAAGAAAGAAAAAAAAGGGGGGGAAAGGTAGAGAACAAAAAGGAAAAAAAGGTAGGAAAAAAAGGAAAGGGGAAAATGAAAAGGCAAAAGGAAAAGGGGAAGAAAAGGGAGAGGAAACTGGATAAATCTCTTATAGCCCAAAAGAAAAAAAAAGAGAAAGGAAAAGGGGAGAAAGGAAAAAAGGCATGGAAAAAGGCAAGAGGGAAAGGGTATGAAAAGGAGGGGGAAACCATAGAAGGGAAAAATAGGGAAAAAAAAAAAAAAAAGGGCTGAAGAGCAAAAAGGATGGGAAAAGGGAAGGGTTTTTGGAAAAGAAAAGAGAAAGGGAAAGGGGAGAAAGGGAAAAGGTCATTTTTGAAAAGGCAAGAGGGAAAGCATGGAGAAAAAAGGAAAAGGGAAGGGGAAACCCCATGCACGAAGAGGGAAAATCCCCCTTAAAGGGAAGAGGGACAAAAGAGGGGGAAAGCAAAGGAAAGGGAAGGGGAGGAGAAAAAAGAAAACATATATGCAAAACAAGAAGAAAAGAAAAAGACAAAAGGGAAATCGTAGAGAAAATGGAAAAAGTGAAATGCGGGATAGAGCAAAACAGAAAGGAAAAGAGATACGACTTTCCTTATTGTAGCCCAAAATATTTACAGGCTCTCAACTTACGCCCAACAACGCTGGGCACCATTACTAGTTTATTGATGAATGTTATCCTGTTGTTGAGAGCTGTCATATGAGTGCTGATAGTGAGGTCGTAGAGAATTCAAAAGGCCAGAAAGAGTTGCAGGATCTGTTGATTGAATTTCAGGACGTGTTCCCTGAGGAACTGCCTGAAGGTCTTCCACCTAGTAGAGAGATTGAACATGAGATTGATTTAGAGCCTGAATCCAAACCTGTGTTTCGTAGCCCTTATAGATTGTCCATATTAGAACAAGAGGAGGTAAAGAAGCAGGTTCATGAGCTGTTAGCCAAAGGGTTTGTGAGACCTAGCAAATCCCCTTATGGTGCTCCTGTCATTCTAGTCAAGAAGAAGGACCGATCAATGCGGATGTGAATTGATTATCGTGCCTTGAATAAGATCACGGTCAAGAATAGGTACCCCTTGCCTAGAATTGACGAGATCATGGATAGATTAACAGAGCTAAATACTTTTCTAAATTGATTTGGCGCAGCTGGTTATCACCGTGATAAGGGTGAAGGAGCTCTGATGTTCATAAGACCGCCTTCGTAACCACCTTTGGTCATTTTGAGTTTTGGTGATGCCTTTGACTAACGAATGCTCCCGCTTACTTTTCCGTAATGATGAATGAGGTTTTTGCAGATGTCTTGATACTTTTGTTGAAGTATTTCGATGATATCCTAGTTTATAGTGAAACCTGATGAACATTTGAATCATTTGGCGCTCAGGCTAACTCGCCGCATTAAAGATAAGTTGTATGCAAAGATGTCAAAATGTGAATTTTTGAAAGCACTGTGGGAATATTTGGGCCACATTGTATTCAATGGCGGTGGGAATGTAGATCCCAAGAAGACGGAGGGTAATCCGCCTTGGCATGTGCCAAAGAATGTGTCCGAAGTTGCATAGTTTCTTGGATTGGCCGCTATTATCGCAGATTTGTCCGAAGTTTGCCAAGATTGCACCGCTTTGACTATGTTGTTAAAAACTAATGTCCAGTGGCAATGGATGGTGAAGCAACAACAGGCAATGGATATGCTTAAGAGGTTGCTAACTCGGCGCCTATTCTGTTGATTCCAGACATGAGTAAACCTTATGAGGTTTACACTGATGCATGTGGTTATGCCATTGGTGCTGTTCTCATGCAGGATGGTAGGGTGGTGGCGTATGAAAGTTGCCAACTCAATGCTGCTGAGAAGAACTATTCCACTTATGAGCAGGAGTTATTGGCAATGGTTCATCCGCTCAAAGTCTGGAAACATTATCTCCGCAATAAGTGTGAGTTTGTGGTCTACACCGATCATAAGCCTTTGAAATTCCCCGCAAAAGCCGTGCCGAGGTAAGTCCAAGGCAAGCTAGATGGTTGGACTTTCTTTCTCAATTTCATTTTCATGTTGAACATCTTCCCGAAAAAGAATCATGTTGCCGATGCTCTTCTAGGGTTCGAAGTAAATGTGATGGTTCAATGTGAAATTGCTTTGGTGTCACAGATTAAGCAAGCATATGACTTGGATGCCCATATTTTGGGTATGCAAAGATCTATCCAAGTTACCGATGCTTTGGGATATCCGTAATGGACTCGTATCATAAGGGACGATTTATGTTCCTCGCCAGGGGACACTTTAAGAAAGCAATTATTGAGCTTAATTTCATGATGCACCTTATCTTTGGGCATGGAGGTGAGTGGAAAACGATGAATCGCCAAGAGAATGTTTTATTGGCCTAGCTTGAAAGAGGATGTGCGTGAATATGTAAAAGTCCTGGAGACTTGTCAACTGTTAAAGCGAAGCCCGACAAGACTCGGGGCTATTGCAACCTCTCGCCTGCGCCGAGGAGTTTGATGGAGTGAAATCTCTATGGATTTCATTGTGAAGTTGCCTCGTACTGTGCATCACTATAGCCAGATACTTGT
Organism: Isoetes taiwanensis; assembly: GCA_021234155.1. NCBI lineage: Eukaryota > Viridiplantae > Streptophyta > Lycopodiopsida > Isoetales > Isoetaceae > Isoetes > Isoetes taiwanensis. The sequence goes on along the minus strand of JAJEKV010000059.1, from coordinate 5,948,225 downwards.
CATTGTGGATAGGTTCACGAAGTATGCACGCTTTATACCTCTGACAAAGAATGCTAATGGCTTGGCGGTGGCCAAGGCTTATTTGCAGCATGTATTTCCTATTTTTGGATTACCCAAAGCTATTGTAAGCGATCGTGATGTGAAATTCACTAGGAATTTCTGGCGCGAATTGTTCTCTGCATTGAAATGCACTCTTCAGTTCTCTAGTGGAGATCATCCGAAAACGGATGGGCAAACTGAAAGAGTGAATCAGATTCTGGAGGATATGCTGAGATCTTATGTGGCCACTCAGCAATCCAGATGGGAGGACTATTTGCAAATTGTGGAGTTTGCTTACAATAATGGGTTCCAACAGAGCATCAAAACTAGCCCGTTTGTGGCTATGTTTGGAAGAAATCCTAGAGGACCTGTATCACTTGGTTTTGTTTTTTTTTTAATTGAAGGCTTATAAGTATATTTATAGAAGTATAATTACAAAACTACTTTTTACAGGGAAGTATAACCGATATAGTTTTTGGCTTAAGAAGAAAACCAGAGAAAAGAGCCCGGGACAAATACATAAGTTCACAACACCTTATAGGAAACTGTCCAGAGGTGAGATAATATGAAACTAGAAATGGGATTTAAGGTTCAAATTTCCTGTTTTACGGCCTCTGCCTCTAACCATCATTGAGAGAGTACAGAATATGCAGATGCAGGATTCCGCCATCGTCATGTTAAAACGCCCCTTGCTATCTTTGGCTTCACAGATCATGCCTCTGCGAGCATCATAGTTTTGATCGCAGCAACAACCACAGAAGCAGGGCATATCGTGCTCTTTCGGGTTCGGGGGCCCGAAAACTTTCACCCATTCATTGTTCGCTTGCTCGTCCATTCTTTTCCATTTGAGCTTGCGCAACAACATGAATATAATCCCTGCAGAACACCAAAACTTAATAAGGATCATTATATGAAGAGTTAACCTGCAGCAATTATCCATCTAATGTCGTATTTGATCTGTTTTATAACAGATGTCATCTTTGAAGATGAATTCATTCCTTCATTTCCATATTCTCCACAGGATGATATAAACCCTCCAGTCCGTAGGTTGATCGGGCATAAAGAAATCTGTAGAACTTAGGGAAATAAGGTCAGTGCCTATAATGTTCGAAGCAAGCTCCAAAACCCATTCTGACCACAGACAAGTCCTAAATAGATGGTCCTCATCTTCCTTGTGAGACAAACATCTAGGACAAACATCCGAGTCTGTCATCTGTATCCTATATCTTTTGCTATTTGTAGCTAGGGCCTTGTGCCACAACTGCCACATGAATGATTTAATCTTGGGAGGGATAGGGCTGGACCAGAAAAAATTAAGATTCTTAGAACACCTTTCCTTCCCAATTTGCCATTTGTTGTGCATGGTCATGGACTGATCCTTCATCAGAAATCTGTATGCATTTTTAACTTTGAATTCAGCTTTCCCCTTGTGGTGCCAGTTATTAGCCTCATCTGTCCAAATACCCTGAGTAAGCACAGAGCAGATATTGTTGTACAGCATTTCAGAGTCTTCTTCTCCTGATAGCACCGAGTCCCTGTAGGGGATAATTCCTTGATCATTGAGCATGTCTCTGATCATACATATGCCTTTGGATATCCAAATCCTGGCCTGTTCAGGGAAATGGCAAGCAAGACATAAAGAAGAACTGTTAGTTAGAAGAGCAGGATTCCAAAATATAGATTGATTCATAGACAGCCCTTCTTTCCACATATACATCCCTTTAACCTGATCCCAGGCCTTGATCCATTTCTTAAGCAGGCCGGGGGTGGAGTTGGGAACCGAAAAGGGGAAATAGATAGAATGGGGTAGATTAATCCTTAGGTTCCTCCACCCATAAGAGGTGCATTTATCCAGATAATGCCTGATTATAGTAGAAACTGGGTGGTTAATTTGGTTGTAGGCTGCCTTGTAAAAATATTTAGCTGCAAGTGCTATGCCCTGCTTTTCTATATTGATCACACCTAGCCCCCCATTTTTCTTGGTGTTGCAGCATTCCTTCATGGCCACAAGGATCCAACATCTCTTGTTTTGGCCAGAGGAGATAAATCTGCCTATAATACTTTGAAGCTTGGAGGAGACTTTTTTTGGTGCTAAGATAACAGAGGACTGGTAAACATGAGATGAGGAGATCATGAAATTGGCTATAATTGCTCTGCCCTGCTTGGAAATATACTTAGAATTAAGACTATCCACTTTCCTCTGAAACTTCTCAACTATATCATTCCAGATATCTGAGGGACTACCCTTCATGACCATAGGAATACACAAGATTTTAGATGAATTGGTAGGTAGAATATACTTACAGCCCATAAGAGCAGCCGTTTGCTCCCCTTTTACCTGATCCTTGGCTACAATTTTCGACTTCATAGGGTTTATCTTGCAGCCTGAGGCTTCCCCAAACTCCTCCAGGATTGCTTGAGTGTTGATTAGAGATCTGTTATCCATAGATACCAGCAAGAACGTGTCGTCTACAAAATGCCCATTCAGAATCTGATCCAATTGCCCGCTGCCTGGCAGGGTTAGCCCTTGAATCAGGTTAGTTGTCTTGGCCTCCTCCAACTTACTATAGAGGCTTTCCATGATGATAAGAAAAAGAAAGGGGGCCAGAGGGCACCCTTGCTTTACCCCCCTTTCAAGGGGAAAGAATGGGCCACACTTCCCATTAATCAAAACCGAGGACCTGGAATTAGACAGAATAGCTTTGAAGAGAAGGATTACCTCGTTTGAGAAGCCTAAGGCATAGCAACATTTAAAAAGAAAATTCCAGCTTACCGAGTCGAATGCCTTGGTGATATCCAATTTGATGAGGGCAACATCCTGGTTAGATTCTTTTGTGACGTCCCCCACTCGTATACGGTGCCCTCATCGTATACAAACAGGAGTTCATCCCCCATACCAGCTCCGTGCCGATACAGGGCCCTCCACACGACACTGCAACCATGACGGGTTCCATTAAGGAAGAGTGAAGGGGTCATTTTACCCGCCTCCTCGGGGCCTACCTAGTCTTGGTTTAAACATACATGTCAGTATATAACATAAATACATATCCACCTCGAAGGGTGGCTCATCACATCTGCATAAACAAGGTGAGCACAATACATACGGGGAGTCCTACCCAAGGCTCAGACTCAAGGGATGATCACGGCTTGGCTCCGTGAGTTCGTTCTTGCATGAATTCATGGCAATGGATTTTACCGCATATGAACATGGCTTAGGGTTGTCCACTCCATCCGCCCCCCGTGCACACTTTGCGTAGTAGGCTGAAAAGTGTTGGGACTGGATCAGCCGCACGGATGCATAGCCAAAAGGGCTATTCCCGGGTTCATCCTCCCATTCCGATGGGGCGTGTAGGGATCCCTCCCTCCGGAGATCTACATGCTTCACTTCAAGGTGACTAGAGGGCCACCGCCTTATTCGACCGAACCCACCGGAAAGTGAACACCACTTCACGGATTGTCGAGCCCATGCCTTGCCCACACCCCCGGTGGCAAGCCATCGTACCTAATCACAATGATCCCCGTAGGCTTTACACACCGGAGGGATCGCTTCAAGAGTCAGGACATGAACCTCCTTCTTAGCCAGTTTGGCCCCTTCACCCACAACCAGATGTGGTTCTTGTACACAGGCCGAATCTATAGTGTGCTAGAGAGGCTACTCTAGGAGCATCTACTACCAAGCTTTAGGTCTCTACCCCCCTTCCCAATACAAGGAGTTCATAGAGATACATCATCCATATACATCACAGCAGAACTAAAGAACTATATCTAATCTACATCATAGAGTTAGGTTCTTTAGTTAGAGGCTGGCATCTAGAGATCTAGAAGGCTGCTATGGGCAATTTAATAGTCTAAACCTACTGATTCTATGACTGAAATAGGGTTTAGACTATCTAATTGGCCAAATACCTGATCCTTGAGTTCCTCCTCATGACCTGAGCTCGACCATCTTGCTGAAACGCTTGAATCAAGGGAAACTAACGTTGCAATCCTCTCAGGCAGAGTCTGGGAGGCGGTTTTGGCTGTTGAGGCAGCCAAAACAGAGTTCTAAAACCCTAGAATCGAAATTGGGCAAGTTAGGGTTTCCTACCCTATATAGACAAGGGGGTTGGCTAGGGTTTCCATTATCCCTTTGGCATGTGGGATAATTGGAAATGGGCCCACTTGCCTTTAAGGGCTAGGTAGCCAAATGTGTCCACATGGAAATGTGTGCACATTAATGAATGTGTACATTGGAGAATGTGCACATTAATTGCACCTATGGGTGTGGCCCACTTGGCATGAAGTGGCCATATGGGAAAATGTGCATCTAAATGAATGTGCACATTGTTTAATGTGCACCTTAATAAATGCACACTCCTTGCACGTTGCCCCCTAGGGCTATTAGCCTAGCTACACGTTGGCGTACACGTCAGTCGGGGTGGCGTGTACGCGTGACGAGGCAGTATAGTATACGTCCTGGGGCGTATACTGTGCTGGAACGTCACATCTTTGGCCCAATGAAGACCCAATATAGCTGTGACTACATTATCCAAAATAAATCTATCCTTTAGGTATGTTGCTTGGGAGGTACTAATTATCCTTTCCAGGATTATCTTCAGTCTCCTGGCCATTGTACCTAATATTAGCTTGTAAATCACATTTGACAAAGAGATAGGCCTGTAGTCCGAAAAGGTGGCAGGTACATCTATTTTAGGAATGAGGGTGATAAGACTAGTGTTTATTCTTGCATCCAGGCATTTAGAGACCCTGAATTCATTAGCCAGGCATGTAATATCCCCCCCAATCAAAGGCCATACCTTGATAAAAAATTCCACAAGAAGCCCATCAGGCCCCGGGCTTTTGCCTTTTTCCATTTCCTTTGCAAAAGAGTAGAGTTCTTCGCTGGAGAAAGGTTTCTCAATACTCAAGTTCTCCTCCTGGGTTACCTTCCTTTGCAAATTAATAAAGCCCTCCATAACCTCAGGCTGACAATCTTTGTTGGTTCCCATGATACTCTTGAAATGATCCTTGGCTGCAATTTTAATCTGATTCTCATCAGTGATGTCTTCCTCTCCAGCCCTAATTTCGAAAATGTGGTTTCTTTTCACTCTGCCCTTGGCTTTGGCAAAGAAAAATTTGGTGCTACCTCTTTCATCCTTCTTTAATTTCCCTAAACTTTGCCTTAAGTCTCCAACCCTCTGCAATCCTAATCTCTTCCTTCTCTATTTCTGCACAAATTTCTTCCTTGTCATCTTCCGAGGCATTTATAAGACTCTCTCTTAGGTTCTGAAGATGAAGAGTTTTCTCTAGGTGCACCGCTTTACCCCAGACCTTAAGCCAATTTTTGGTAGCCTTGGCCACCTTAACCCACCAGTACATCCAGCCAGTACTTCCCGAGGGTCTAGGACTCACCCGATTGGTGCCACGTGGCATCCTAGGTGGACCCAACTTATATAGGCTGAAACCCTAACCCTAGGCCTCTTTCCAGCCCTAGCACCTAGAGACTCTCTACTACGCTCAAAACCCCGCTTTGAACATCGCTTTGTCGTGGAATAGACTGCGCAAAGAGCAATGCAGGGTAGACTCGTTTGGAGCAGAGCAAAGATCACGTGAGTCAAGACAATGGAGGCCCACGGATCCGGAGGGAGAGCATCGAGCGGTATGTAGGGTAGTAGTTAGATAGCTCATCCGGGCTTAGCATCCCGCATGTGCTAGTATCTTGTATCTAGAGTAGAGCCATCCTAGAACTCCAGATTCAACATCTTGAACCCTAATCAATGAACCCTAACCATTAGTTAGATTCGTATGATTAGGTTAAGATGTTCTTCTTATGATTATTCTCATGATGTGATGATTATGTGATGATGGTTGATCATGTTTGCTCCTCTTGTTTTGGGAAGGGGGTAGAGACCTAGGGCCACATGTAGTATGCTCCTAGAGTAGATCCCTTTAGTTCCTATTAGTTGCGGCTCAGGCATAGGAGCCCATCAGCATCGAGGCTAAGATATGACTCAAAGACCACATAAATCGGGCTAGAGGGAATGTGGAGGGAGGATCCCCGCCGAGTGGGGGCTTCGGGGATCCCATAGTGGGCTAGGCTTATGGTCTGGCCACTTGCAGGGGCGAGCATGGGTCCGACACCTCCCGGGGCAATGGTGTCGCCACCGAGAGAGAGTCCGCAAGTGTTGGCTTGGCTCTCGCTTTGGGGGTTAAGTTAGTACGAATCGTCGTGACGCCACGATTCTCTAGCCGCCCACGGAACCCTCTAGACCCTGGAAGGGGAGATGCAACCCTTCTATCCGACCGGGGAGATGCAACCCGAGTAGTCCCGATGGGTGATGCCATGGGATTGGTGATCCCAAGGCTAGAGTCATGCCGAGCCTCGATTTAGCCCATCCGCAAAGTATGCACGTGAGGGGCGGATGGAGTGGTCAACCCTAGCCATTGTTCTATGCCAACCCTCGCCATTGCCGTGACTCGGCTGCTTTATCTTGAGGCCTAGCCCGGGCCATCCTCCCACAGTCCGGAGCCGGGTAGGAGCTCTCATGTTTTATGGTTCGTGATTATCATCTTTGCATTGGTATATGTGCGATGCACTACCCTTCGAGTAGTATTTGTATATGTTTGATGCTAGTTCTGACGTGTTATCGCTTCCGCTGTTATAGGAGCCCATAGGGGAAGGGCGCACAAGACACCTTCGTGTTCCCTCCCCGCAGTAGGGATCACCTCAGAGTGCGGGGTAGACGAAGGGCCCGTGCGGTTGTTGAGCCGGACGGGGGATGTTGTGCTGGGCGCCGTATGTTTAGCAGGGAGCGTCACAGCATGTTTGAGCCACCTTGGCATGTTGGAGCCTAGGTGGCATGTTGGAGCCAGCGTGGCATGTTTGAGCCACCATGGCATGTTTGAGCCTAGGTGGCATGTTGGTGCCTAGGTGGCATGTTCGAGCCACCTTGGCATGTTGGAGCCTAGGTTGCATGTTGGAGCCTGCGTGGCATGTTTGAGCGACCTTGGCATGTTTGGGCCGAGTGGCATGTTGGAGCCTAAGTGGCATGTTGGGAGCCCACGTGGCATGTTTGAGCCACCTTGGCATTTTGGAGCCTAAGTGGCATGTTGGAGCCCACATGGCATGTTTGAGCCACCTTGGCATGTTTGAGCCTAGGTGGCATGTTGGTGCCTAGGTGGGGAGCAACTCTCCTGCCTGTCCACCGTAATTTGGTTATGCATTGACATTGTATAATTTGGTAGTTGAAAACCGCTGAATTGGTTTTTGGTACTCATTCACATGATAGGGTCAAAACATGGTCGTTTTGACCCCATTTTCTTTTCGCATTTCGATGGCCTGTATGACTCCACAAGGAATATTCTAAGATATGGCATGACCTAGACAAATGAAGGGGACCATAGACACTATTATAAGCACCTAAAATGCAAGTAACCAGTGTTTTTAACGCTCTAACTATCATTTGTGTAACATCCGACATTTGCTAGTGAACATTGTACTGAAAATTAAAATAATATTTGTATGCATTGAAAATTAAAATAATACGAAAATTAAAATAATACTTGTATGCATTGAAAATTAAAATAATACTTTGTGTGCACGTGTGATAATGTGATAACGTAGTATTCTATCCAACGGCTAAGATAAAACTAAGATAAATGGCAGAGATCTTGATCCCAATCCTATAATATTATTGAATGAACGGTTGGATTGATGGGAGAGATCAACAACAGAGATTGTGATCCGAGCCCTTTGATTTCATTGGCTGTAATAAAGGTCGAGATTGGCTTTTTAATTTCATGGGCTTTCCCTGCACACGATTTTCCCTCTCTTTCCCCGGGCGATGGCGGAGATAAGCATGGCGATGGCAAACTTACCTTTGCTATGGCGATGGCAAATTGGAGGGAATTCCATCGCCCTTCTGATTTTCTGCCGCCCTAAACCCCTTTCCATTCAGCCCCAACCTGGAATCCGGCATGAATCGCATGAAGCAGGTCAGGAGTTTGGAGGGACACAAGGCCCCCAAAAAAAAATAGTTATTAGTTTTTTCCATCACTTTTTTAACGAAACCACTATAATAAAGTAATGTTACTAAGTGGGTTAATGTGTTGAATAACCATGACTAGTTCTTTGCCATAGTTCACCACCGTGGTTCTCTGTGGTAGTTTATTTGTTCAGTTTGTTAGTGTGTTTATAATAGTGGTTTTTTGCTGTGCTTTTAAGTATGTGGTCCAGTCCAAAGACCAGTAATAATTTGGCATTAATTGTGCATACAACTTATGTTGGTTTTTACACAAAGTTGCCTACATATTTTTTGTAAAGCAATCTTGTTCCATACATCAAAATCTCTCAATTTTTTTGTCAAAATTTACAAGTTAACTACAAATGTATTTTCGCAGATAGATGGTGCTTTAGACAATTGAACTGATATTGGTTTAATAAACATAACAAGGCATCTTTTACTTGAAAACCAAGTCCGTTTTGGGGATACAAGTGGCATTAGTTTTGGTATTATTAATATTAGTTTAAATGAGAAATAGTTTTTTGTTCCTCCTTTTGAAAAACTACATAAAGTTTAAAAAAGCCTCTTTGGGAATTGAACCCAAAGAAATCCATTCAGCTCTTAAATTCTGCAACTCCAAATAATGGGATTAACTTCTCTCAAGAATTGAAGAAAATAATGCCAAGTACTACCTGCTTGGCATTACTTGAGAAGTGGTCATTGGAGCAGCCTCAGAGATGGTCAAGAAAGAACCTGTTTATCATAATGAAGATCTCAAAATACAATGGCAAGCAAGTCATTTTGATTCAAAAAAATAGGATCCATCCTAATTTACTTAAGCATACTAGAAAAGGGCATTATAGCAATAACAACTACTCTAAATAATCAATTTCTTGTAACAAGAAAAATAAAAACTGAAATGCATCTTCAAAATTCATCTTAACACCATGCCATGCAAATAAGATAATCCTTAGGTAGCTTTGTCCCAACAAGAATAATAGGAACTCAAGTATAATGTTTCAATTCAAATCCAATCAAGACCTCTTTAGAAATGTTTTTATAACTACCTTGCTCATGAGAGAGAATGCCAGAGAAATGCCCCTCGATAACTTGAGGGCTTAAGTTTGTTATAATCTTCCGACCGCAAAGCACACCCATTATTTTGCAAGCATGATAAGGTAGCATGAGCACATCAAATATGAGCAACTCATATATAGATAAACTCAAATTGCCATAACATTCATTAATATGAAAATGAAGGAAGAACATTAGGCACAAAAACATTCAAACAAAGCAGCTTAGCAAACATTTCTTTTGCTGTGCACGACAATTGCTAATTCTTAAAAATTGTTTGATGCATGGTCGCAAGGATATGCCTAAACTAGTAATGGTGCCCAGTTTCTTTGGGCATAATTTGGAAACCCAGAATATTGGGAACTTGTGCATTTGCAGAGTAACTTCTTGGCCCTTGGATCATTTTTGAAACGGTAGAGTAACTTCTAGGCCCCATATGTCGTAAAGAATGCTTGACACGATGGTATAATGTTAAAACTACTAACTAACTGACTAACATATGGCCTTCAAATAAAGACTGCTCGTACTTTGAGATTTATAGGATTCACGCCAAAGCAATTTCGATATGTCTCTCCATGTATATCCAAAATAAAAGATCGTTTTATTCTTATGTTATATATGCCCAACGTTGTTGGGCAAAAGTTGATCGCATGTTAATGATATAAGCTGTTAATGATATAGATGATATCTCACAAAAATAATGCAATGATCATATTAGCAGGTTATCACATGCACGTTAAATGCATTGAAGTGCTCAATCTCTTGTTTTTTTTTAGCTATGTTTATTAATGGGTGCAATGAAGGCTCAATGTCTTGTTTTTGTAGCTATGTTTATTAATGGGTGCAATCGCCTAGATGCAAACAACAGATTTACAATGACTTGATATATATGTAATCTTTTTATTAATTTACAGATTGTAGCTATGTTTATTAATGGGTGCAATCGCCTAGATGCAAACAACAGATTTACAATGACTTGATATATATGTAATCTTTTATTAATTCATGTACGAGTGGTTTCTCCAAAATCTACAAACACACACATATAATCTATGTATAAGGTTCACATATTTGATGCAAAATTTAAGCATACTTTGGCTACCCAATTTGTATCTCTAGAGCCAGATTACTCTCCTCATGTGAACCTTAACTAAGAGCAAATACAGGGTAATTTGTACTCTACTTGCCCTTAAGGCAATATCTAAAACACTTTGTTGAATCCAAATGACCTCAAAGATTGTTTCTCTGTCTTCATTGGAGTTGCCACATATGAGGGTTTATATCGTGTAACATTGGGCTTTAATAAATACATTTGATAACTCAAACCTGTGCCAAGAGGCAAGTAGACAATCCAAAGGCAACAGATAATGAGTACACATTTTATGTGTGCACTCTTTCTAAACAGGCTAATACATAATTTTAAACCTCAAAACTACATGTATGTCATCTTGTTGTGAGTCTATTTTGTCCTCAAGTTGTATTTCTGGAGCAAAGGCATCAGGATGACCTTTGAAGTTAGAAAATCCATTCTTAACACCTTAAGCCTCTCCTTTAATCAAACAGCTTTGTAGCCACCATGTGGCTCATTCTTCCCTCTTAGATCGTGGAGCAAGAAATGGCCATCTCAGAACATAATCCACCATTTCTTCTTTTCTAATGCTGATTCTTAATAAAAGCACGGGAATAATGTAGAATCAAAGGGTTAGATCCAATGAAGTAAAGGGTCCTCAAGCATCATCCCAATCTTAGATCCAGAGCAATAGAACTGGCCGTCTTTCCCTTTTGCAAAATTATGAAGGCAAAAGCCCCAAAAATGTAAAAGCAAGAAGGCCTTTACAAGAAATCACTCTTGCGGAAGATAGCGTGGAGCTTATGTGAATCCATCTTAAAATCCAAAATTGTCGCGGCATGCCAAAGATCATGTAGTCCTTTATAAATCTTGCCCAATAGTCGATTTGGCTATTAATAGCGTATAGATATAGACGTGTAATTCTTCCGGAGATACCGATGTCGAAGTATGAAGCAAGGCTTCGATGCCAAAGATAAAAAAAATGAAAGCAATGCCTTGGGTCTCTTATGCGATGTCGAAGTTTTATCACGAATAATAGAAACTGCATACACCAAGATCTTGAAGAAGAAGCGAACAATAACGAAAAAAAAAAAGAAAAAAGCACCGCTCTCTTACGTTTGACGATTTCCTGGGATTCTTAAAGTGTAGAAATCACCTGAGCAATGAAATGTTTTTGCACTTGGAAACATGGAGTTTTTGTTTGCTTATGTTGCTCTCAGATCGCATTAAGCGTGGGCATTTCTTGTAGAAAGCCATAAGCAATTATACTCAATCATACAGGGTTGATGTCTCCTTTGTGAAAAATTCTGCCTAAACACCATTTGGGCTCACTAAAGAAGCCCCATGTAGCAACTTCTATAAACATGTCTTATGTTGCTTTATCAAACCTAGGCCCTAGGCCTCGTCCGCACACATGCTCAAGCTTGAAATGGGATAAAGTTGGATCCTACCGCTTCAAGAAGAGCTATAAACGAAGCAGAAAGGTTAGAATGAATCAAAAGTAGAGAAAAGGGCTAAAGAAGAAGCATTGCTCGATGAAGCAAATGATAAACCTGGATCCGTGCTTTGGAAAACTCTCGCCCTTGTTAAACCGGATCTATGCAAGCTCCAAATATTAACACCGATTGATCACGACCTAGTGGTTGCCGCCCCTTGCTTTGGAGGGAGAGATCTAACATGCATGACAAAGGAAACGAAAAACAAAACCCTAAACCGTAAACTAAATCTTCGATCCGGATCTAGCATTGGCCTCTTCAAAATATAAGCTCGGCCATTCAAAGGGCACTTGTAGGCAAAGCCAAGATTCTACCTCGTAGTTTCTCAACCGGTGCTCTACCTCAAGAGCATGTTGTTGCAGCAGAGAGTTCTCATGAGCCAGGCTCGCGTCTTCTGCCATCAGAACGCCTTGGTCTTTTTTCTAGAGATTGTCAAATCTTAGCCATAGGATCAAGTGATTAAACCTCAGCCATTGGATCTAGGGCGTGGTCCATTACACAACATTATAATATAGGATGTAAATTTATTTTTTTTTTTATTTATTTTTTTTTTTTGTTGAAGGTAAGATTTTTTTATTTATTAATAATAATTGGTACAATGACCTTATTACAAAAGTGGCTCCACAATAGGCCAGATAGAAATGTAAAATTGCTGCATTGATCCAAGTAATCCATACACGGCAAAAAAAAAAAATCATTTACCTTTATATTGATGAACTTTCAAAACAAAGCCCATTAATGCTTTCTACATGCTCAATGTAATATGGAAATGCCCCCTGAACCATGAGGGTGCAACTACATCCTTATGCACCCTCATCACCTAACAAACACTATTTAAGTTCATATGGAATGCACCGCATTACATGAAGCATACTTTTGTTGGGCAAAGATTACCCGCTATATCCCAAAGGCCGAGGTTGACTGTGTTCCCATCTACCACAACGTTTGCACTAAAATTGTTTGCACTAAAATTATCAAAGACGGTGGAGGGTAATCACTCGCGGGAGGAGTGTATGTAAGTCGGATTATAACATGATGATCATAGCTTTGTTGTCCGAAATAAAAGCGTAAGTCCGAAAGCTTACAACCGAAAGGTATTACCAAAGATATGAGATCAACACGCTAGAAGTTTTACCAACGGCGCCATCACCTACCGTAACGCTCTTATTAAACCTTAAAATCAGAGATCCGGCTCCACGCAAGCCGGAGCACCAAAAATTACACACTATGCCGGGAGCACCAAAAAAATGAAGTAACGATAGATCATGGTTACCTGGTTATCTACTTGCACGAAGGGGCACTTGTGTGTTCCGAAGAACCCGAATGCCACCAACAAAACGTCCATGGCAATCCTAAGACGCCGTGGAACCGCTTCCTAAGATATTAACACGAGGAGTTCGAATAGAATCAAGCAACCGATCGGGCAAAATACTGAAATGCATAAAGCCAGCCGACCACTTCCGACATTTTTAAAGCAATATTCCAATTCGAGTCTTAACTCCGGCCCGATTTAGCTACCAAAATAATCACTCTGGCTATGATGGCACATGTTGCCATGGCTATGAAGATGTCAAAGGAAGCTCCATAAAAAATTCAAGCCATTGTACGTAAGGAATTATGCTATAGTTGGAACAAGCGATTAATAAGAGAAATAATCAGACATTTTCAAGCCCAAGCCCTTTAGTATAAAGGCGCCCGCCCGATTGCTACCATATAGTCGCATCTACCGCACAACATGATCAAGTGGTCATTAGTTCGTTCCTCAACTTCAATTGGAAATAATGTAAGTTCGGGTCTTCCTCTAACAAATAAACCAAGACTCCACACCGAAATTGCACATGATCTACTTCCTTTTCGTTATTCATTTCTGCAGATAGTGAATACTGTACCTCCAAAACGCCTTGAACTTCCTTTGTCTTTGCATCGCCAAGTTCAATTCTTACTGGTTTTCCATCTTTGGCGGGGGTAATCTGCAACAATGGAAGATAGAAGGTAACCACCTGATCTCTTTCTTGAAATTGGAGAAATATGGCGATTAACAATGCGGAAGAAAATATGAGCAATCCCTAAATCCATGGAATTTAATAATGCTTACCTTCTTGGCAAGCATGCTATTATAGTAATCAATCTTCCTAGGAGCTATGAGCAATCTCGAAGCTAGCTTCAAATTTCGTGGATCAAAACCGGGCATCGGCAGATCCAAGGCCTCAATAAACGCACCGGTAGAAAACAAGGATTCCTTATTCATTGAACATTTTTGCCCAAGACACTTTTGGTATCTCTACTTCCGCTTTTCTGAACTACATGGCAACTAAAGTGTTGAGGTAATCGACCTCACTTCCAGCTACCGTGTATACATCGCTAAATTCAAGACCAATGTATCCACTACCAATAATTGCCACCCAATCTGGGTACCCATTCTAGTTTCAATGCATGGTCACTTGTAAATACGCTCTTCAATCACAACAGAGAGTTGTGATGTATAAACACAAATGATTGACTAGAACCAAAGATCTCCAAATGCAATTACCATCAATTTCAATGCCCGGTGGTACAAAGGGAACTCGATCCCTGTTGCAACAATAATGTTTTGTCTTTGAACTACCTTATCGGGATACCCAATCTTCCCGTGACTTCACCTTACGTGGTCCCCGCAAAATTTCAAATTTCAAATTCCCGAGGTCTCTACGTCAAATGTCAATGAAATAATCTGTAAGCAAAAAGCCGGAAGACTAAAGATCAACAATAAGCAAAAATAAATGCAAAAAGGAACGAGCAAATGATGCTACCTTGAAGGGTTAACCAACGCTTCCCGAAGTTCGCCAAGATTGCCGAGGTTGCTAGCGCCATAGCCTCCATGATGACGCCATATGGCTAGAAGGTCGGATGAATGACCGACCAAAAGTAGCCTTTTTTTCCCCTTAAAATTTTTGCTAATTTATAACCTATGTACTTTATTTAAAATATAAAAATGCCTCTTTATTTCTTTAAATTATTGAAATGCCCCTACACCGAAATACTTCGGCATGACCACATGCTTACGGCGGATACGAGATCTTCCTTTTGATATTTTTTTTGGGTTGGTTGTTTCTTCCATCCATGCCACGTAAGTCCGCAAGAACGCTTAAATGGTCCAACATTTCAGGCTTCCATACGGGAATTGGGATAATGAAATTGCAACCAAATACAATGCCAAAAACCCCAATTTCCAAGACATGGGATCCCTCTATTCTCGCCACAAAGGATCCCATCTTTTATGCCCATCATGTCGACATTGATCGTTCATGGGTCATTTAGAAGACATGGGATTAAGGGCATTAAAGAGACATTTGAATGTAGACTATTTAGAAGAAATGGGATTAAAGACATTGAGAGACATTTGAATGTAGACTATATGAAGCTACCCCAATTTGTAGGACATGGGATCCCATGCCAAAAAGCCCCAATTTGACAAGACATGAGATCCCTCTATTCTCGCCACAAAGGATCCCATCTTTTATGCCCATCATGCCGGCATTCATCGCTCATGGGTCATTTAGAAGACATGGGATTAAAGACATTAAAGAGTCATTTGAATGTAGACTATTTAGAAGACATGGAATTAAAGACATTGAGAGACATTTGAATGTAGACTATATGAAGCTACTGCCAAAAACCCCAATTTCCAAGACATGGGATCCCTCTATTCTGCCACAAAGGATCCCATCTTTTATGCCCATCATGCCGACATTCATCGCTCATGGGTCATTTAGAAGACATGGGATTAAAGACATTAAAGAGTCATTTGAATGTAGACTATTTAGAAGACATGGAATTAAAGACATTTGAATGTAGACTATATGAAGCTACTGTTGGGAATGATAACATAGTCATAACTGTAAACATTAGTTATTGATTGAGATATTGAGTGTCCACATGAGGACTTGAACTTGAGACCTATACAGTGTCGATCAAGTGAACCGACCAATTTAACCTCAATCATCCGTAAACAATAATCTTAATATATCACATAACTTCTCGTGCAAATTTCATAAAACATGTGCCCACCATATGCACAACACCCATAGCTTCGTAAACCCCCAACCCCGAAAAAACAACAAAAAAAAAAAAAAGTTCTATGTTGTTCTTAGTGTTCATTCCACTGGCCACATCATCATAAAGCTTGAGCATCCATAAAGCATGTGCCCAATGAGCATAAATGTCTTAAATTTATGTCATATACATTGATGAATATTGGGTATAATAAAACTAGCCTTCAAACACAACTATTCAAGATACGTTCAATAGACTATTACTAGTTATTGTATGCAAGAAACTATCTCATAAACCATAGCTAGTTTTATCAATAACCAACATGGATAACCATGTCATATCTCAAAAAACCATTATGATATGTGGTTTTCTTCCACCAAATAAATTCGTGCATAAAAAACCACATATACCATGGTTTTTAGACAGTCTGATACCAGTTTGATATAATAGTTCATTTTTGGGCTCCTTGTGGGATGGCTGAAACTCGGCAGCAGGGATGCCTGTTTCTAATTCTTACTTCTTCAATTCATCTGGTCTGCAAGAAGGAAAGGTCTGAAACTATCAAAATCATAAGAAGGAAAGGTCTGAAACTATCAAAATCGTATTTTTAGCCTGTAAGGTTTTAAGGCGAGATGCAAAGCTAATGGAAATGTCTGTTGCAGGAGGATGCTTGGAAATGTTTCATTCTAATCTATGGCGGAGCTCTTTGTTCATTCTAATCTATGGCTGTCACATATACAGAGCAGGGCTTTGTGTGGCTTTGTCGTCTTCCTTTGCTATTTTTCCTTTCTGCCAGTTACTTTCTGGAGGTATTTTAGTGCCATAATTTTCCTTTTGGCCATAACGACCTTTTTTCCCTGGTCTACTTCATTCCGGCCTTGCTAGGCTGTTGCTTTTCAGGTTTTTGTGCAGTGGGCTCTTCCTTGGAATTTGTAGGGAGTTTCTGCCTAAGTGATAGTCAGCTTTATCTGAGTTACATAGGTCATCCAATTCCGATTACAGGCCCTACTCTAGCCATCATTCGCCCCTTTTTGCTGCAATCGGGTTGATCCTACAGAGACTTCTTGTTGGGCTGCAACACCAACTTGCATTCAGAGTAGTTTCGCTGGGTTCTTTGCGGCCTTTTGTTTCAAGGCAGTCAGCCAATTACAGGTTTTAATCAAGCCATTCAGAGACATTCAGAGATTTTGCTGCAATAACCAACTCTTGCTGTAATGGGGAGTTTTTGCAGAGTTATTACTGGTTTCGGTGGGTTCCTTGCAGCCTTGTGTTTCAAGGCAGTCAGCCTATTACAAGTTTTAATCAAGCATTCCGTTGTTCCTTTGCTGCGGGAGATTTTCAATCCTTTGTTAACCTTATCTAGGCACAAGGATCTGCTAATGCAAAGCATCTGCCGAAACAGAGCAGACTTTTATTTGCTTCTCTAGATTTTCAAGATAGCATCTTTGATTACTTTTCAAAGATCAAGGCAAGATGATCTGCTGATTCATTTGTATCTAATCTCAGACTTGTTGCAGTCTGCATTGTATGAGTAGGCAAATACTTGCCTTTACAGAAAAAAAATATCAACTTCAGGGTTCAAGGGTTCAGGGTTTTAGTCTACAATTTTTTATCAGTATTTCTCTTTTCCAATTCTCGATTCTGCTGTAAATTAATTATGTACTTCATTTTCCCTCCAATAGTTTTAATGGCATGTATTTATTTGCATTTAATGATTTATCAAAGCACTTAGACTTAATGATCCACTAGATTCCTACAAGTTTTCTTATTTTAAATACAATCGTATTGATTTTAAATTGTGGTATATTATTATTTGAATGTATGCCATGTGGCAATATTTGATTGGTTAGAAGATATGTTAGAAACACCAATGTTTTTTCTAAATGTTGTAATAATAATTCTTTATTTAAAAATGTATGCCACGTGTCGATATTTGATTAGTTAAAATAACTTTTTTTTTATTTAAAAAGTATACTACGTGTCAATATTTCATTAGCTAAATGGCAATTAAAAACAACAGCTTGTTTTTCCTATATGTTCTTATAATGCTCTTTTACATGTCCTTATTTTAGAAAAACAACTAGAAACGTATGCCTGACGATGTCGGGCATTAGTCTAGATGCATGGAATAGTTGAGACAATGTAATACAGAGGGCCGGGGTAGGGTGAAATGGGATGCAATGTATAGGAGGAATGGGAATTGGTTCATGGTCATGCTGAGCATTAGTTATGGATGCATGAAATGTTTAGATGAATAGAATAGGTTGAGCCGTATGAGATGGGATGAAGATCCTTAGTAGCTTCTATGGTTGTTGAGTTTCACAGGAACTAATATATATAAGTTGACAATATAGGTACAAAGGAATATACAGATTGTACAAAAGCAAGAATATAGGTAAGCATAATTGACCTTATGGCTTTCTGCTTTAATTTCAGATCATTGTTGCTGGTACTTGCAAGAAATATTTGACAACATGTTGAAAGATTCTTATCCTCAGCAATAGGCAAAGAATTATGCATTTCACTCTGCTCAAGTGATCAAACACTCACACTCTTCTAATTATCTTCTTATTCCCTAGTGGAAATCAAGCAAAACAAAGATACCATTAGCCCGAACAATGGATGCTTGTTGCAAGCAATTCATGAAATGCACTCATCATGCCCAATGCTATATTTCTTTTCTCTTTTTCTTCGTGAAATTGCACTTATTTGTACGATGTCCTATTTATGACATCAATAGATAGATAGATAGATAGATAGATAGATAGATATAGATAGATAGATAGCTACAACGAAATTTTATTGCCAGTGTTTCATGATAAAAATATTGCAACTATGTTAAACGTGAGATTTGCAGTTCTAACATTTGTGTAAGCATTCTTCATTGACTAATTTATTGAGGTTGGTATTTCTATAACATTTTTGCAACTATTATGAGGGAAATATCTAAGTCCACATCTTTATGCTTGTCATGAACAAACATTCTCCTAACGGAAATAGATTATTCTTGCTAATTTGCTTATTTCCAAAACCTAAATGTGCAAAACCGAAGCACATCTCAAGTTCATTTTGGAAAATTGACAAATAGATTATTTCACAATAGGAGGAGCTAGAAGTTTAAGTTCATTTCCCTAATTGCTTGACAACAAAAGGAGATAGGTGTTCTAAGTTAATTTCCCATAGTTGTTAGAAGGAGATATTTGGGCCTATACAAACAGCTCTTTGAGTGTCACAATGGAATTCTGGACACAAAGGCAAAATGCCACATTGAACAACATATTTTCAATTCTAATTTTGAATGGAGGAATTCGAACAACAACGTCAGACTTATATAGTGAGCCTCAAAAGGCGTGAAAGAGCAACAAACATCATGAACTAAACCTTCAAAGAAATAAGAATGTTCTTTATTAGCTCAAATCATGTACTAATTTTACATCCCTTTGGTACGATGACATTTCAATCATTTTTTTAACTTCTATACAAACTCCGGGAGGCATTTAATCAGTCTAGACACACAACATTCATTTTGAGATTAAACCATCTTTAAACTTTCAATTTCCAAACTTGAAAATTTATCTTGTCAATTTGCTCGGTTTAGATGGCCAATTTAAATCTGCAGAAGCATAGGGTCTGTCAAGTCCTACACTTTGTTGGTCTCTTGATTGGCATGGCTTCATCGTTTGATGTACGGCATGCTAGCTGCAAAAGTATGTTATTCACTGACGTAAGCAAGCCATTTAGCTGGTTATAGAGTTCATTACTGATTGCAACCATAAGACCTGATGATTGGCAGCTCTCATATTCTGATGGCACCTTGCTAGTCCTAGGAAGATGATTGCGCGATGCCTTGCTAAACTGGCAATCAAAAGAAGAGCAACATCTGGGCAAATGCACACTGCCTAACTAAAGTTAGTATAAAAACTGACTTTTCAGTTTCAATTGCATCCTTCATGATATATAATGCAAACGATAATCAACAAAAGTTGGACCAGAGAATTTGACAGCAATATTGATATCAGGGATTGAAAAGGACTGCAATATTGATAGTAGGTATTGAAAAGAACAACAAAGTATATGTCCATCCTGTAAGTGATGCTAAACCCGCATAAGAAAAGGATCTCAAACTTGTAGCTCCAAATGGAAAGCTCCACTCAAACCAGGATGAAGCCTTCTTACCCAGAAGTTACTGAGAGTTACTGAGAGTTACTGAGAGTTACAAAGGATCAGCAAAGCTTTAAATGAAAATTATCAAATTGCCAACTTACTGTTGGATTTTGTCACGCCTATATGATGGTTAATAGTTGGTTAATGGTTGAATTACATGTGGCATGGCATTGCAAAAACACATGGACTATTTTAACATATTGTGCTTGCATGTTAATTTTATTTTTAAAAGAAAAGTAAAGAAAGCAAGATGACGAACGGTGAAGGACGCTGCAAGTTATATCTGGGCGGCATCTGATCGGAAGTGGAGCAAGATTCGGCAGTGAAGGATTTGAATAGGTCGGCTATACCAACCATAAGCAGAGACGATTTGAAGTGATTCGGCAGTGATTCGTCAGTGCTGTTTGCTTGACGTCTGTGGCAGTGGCCGGTTTTTGATCAGACACAATCTAATATTATAAAGTTATTCCGTAAGTGTTGGACCCAGCCCTAAATCGGACGGCTGGCGTTAATTTGGCCCATCTGACGGTCTACACAAACTCAACCTTTTTTTTACCCTTAAAAAAACAAGTTATACGGTGTAGCTGCAGGATCTCGAATCTTGCTAAAAATTCGGCGCACAGGAAGACATCTTCTAGATCGACCTCAGATGGAGTTGATCAGAAAGGGCTGCTGGATTTGGTCTGTGCAGAAGGTTTGTGCCTTGCAACTGATGGTTTTGTGCGGGCTCTTCCTCTTATCCTTTTTTACCCCTAAAAAAAAAACAGGTTATTAGGTGTTGCTATGGGCGCCGGATCTCGGATCTGCTCGTTTTGCTTTTGGTAGCCACAGAACAAAAGCTCTCTGTTGTAAGACCAGAGGTGCTGCTTCAGAATGGTTACCTTCAAATGTTATACTTCTTCAAGCTTGCAAAGCAATTTTAACTGGTTCGAGAATACTAAATCTCGAGATCATAATATCGGCGGTTGGTTTATTTTCTCATAGCACACATGCTTCTGACTGTTAATCCTGTTAATCCTGCTCTATGTGGATGTTGCTGGAGGTACATCAAGATTTGGCTTTATTTGAATCTTAATATTTTTCCTTTGCAATAGAACATTTGCTTATCTTTTTCTCTTTAATACAGGAGTTTCTATGTGTTTTCAAGGGTTTACAAGTTTTCATGTAAGCTGCAAACCTGCTTACTCAATTTGTTTCTGGAGAATCCTTTTATCTGCTCGGGTCTGTATCTATAAGAAATGTGCCAAAGAAACTGGCCGCTGACACTTTTTGAGGCACGAAATTGTATGTTACCTTGCCGTGTGCTTCCTGTCTAATGTATTCGGTCTAAATTATTTTGGAATTCTTTGCAATGGCTACAGATATGGTGCGGTAGAGGCTGCTTCAATACAATATAAGGTATGTTGTATGCTGGAATGTTCTGATATATGTGAATCAGTCCTTTATGATGTAAAAGGAGGTTACCCCTAAAAAAAAAAACAGGTTATTAGGTGTTGCTATGGGCGCCGGATCTCGGATCTGCTCGCTTTGCTTTTGGTAGCCACAGAACAAAAGCTCTCTGTTGTAAGACCAGAGGTGCTGCTTCAGAATGTTTACCTTCAAATGTTTCATGGAAGCACCTCCGTTTCAATGTTCTGGCCAATATTATACTTCTTCAAGCTTGCAAAGCAATTTTAACTGGTTCGAGAATACTAAATCTCGAGATCATAATATCGGCGGTTGGTTTATTTTCTCATAGCACACATGCTTCTGACTGTTAATCCTGTTAATCCTGCTCTATGTGGATGTTGCTGGAGGTACATCAAGATTTGGCTTTATTTGAATCTTAATATTTTTCCTTTGCAATAGAACATTTGCTTATCTTTTTCTCTTTAATACAGGAGTTTCTATGTGTTTTCAAGGGTTTACAAGTTTTCATGTAAGCTGCAAACCTGCTTACTCAATTTGTTTCTGGAGAATCCTTTTATCTGCTCGGGTCTGTATCTATAAGAAATGTGCCAAAGAAACTGGCCGCCGACACTTTTTGAGGCACGAAATTGTATGTTACCTTGCCGTGTGCTTCCTGTCTAATGTATTCGGTCTAAATTATTTTGGAATTCTTTGCAATGGCTACAGATATGGTGCGGTAGAGGCTGCTTCAATACAATATAAGGTATGTTGTATGCTGGAATGTTCTGATATATGTGAATCAGTCCTTTATGATGTAAAAGGAGGGTCTAGAGTTTATTGATTTATGTGTTGCAGCCATTTATATTTTGTAGTGGGTTTCGTATTTTGTGTTGTAGCTAAAGATTTGATGGAATACTTGATCTGTAGGAAAGAACAAAGAGATCGGCAGGCCCTTCTCATTCCTGTTTCCAGTTAATAGTCTTCTCAGTTGGCTTCGACACATCCCACAGGTCAAAGTTTATGGTAGTGCCTTGCGTATTGTTAACCCGAAAGAATTACGAGCCCTTGCAGAGGCTGCATTGTAGGAGTTTATGTATATATGCAGTTTCCTTTCAATATCAATGGTGTATTGTATGCAAGGAAGTCTGCCCAACCTCTGAGCTCAAAGCCATCACCTTTGAAGATGGTGCCAATGGTAAATTCAAATAGTAGAGAATTTTGTGCGAATGGTAAGCTCAGATAATTCCAATCTTTTGCTCCTGGCAGAGCAAATGGGCGGTTCATTCTAGGCTAGGATACAACAGGATGAAACCAACAACATCGCAGTCTGCAAAAGCTTGCAAAAGCTTGGGAACAGGACGCTGGCGTTGGCATAAGAGTGGCCCAAACAAAAAGGTTAGTTCTGCTTATCCCACGTAGAGCAAGCCAGTTTCTTTTTTGAGGGAAGTACTTAGAAACTAGAGTGAGACGAGCCACAACAGAGTCGTTTAATTGGGATGAAGCTTATCAGGCATTCAATGGGATGGTAAGATAGTAAACGTTTCATTAGTTTTGCCTGGCAAGCAAACTAACAACTTTCTACCTGTAGGAGAGAGAGGAATCACTTACTTCCATAAACGATGACGGAAAGATTCAAAATTTTCATTCTTACTGGCAGAATAAACTAACCACTTTATATCTGGAGGAAAGAAAAGAAGAATGCATAACAATGAAAAGTGCCTGTTGTTGGCAAATTGATACATTCAATGTCCATAGAAATTCTAATGTCTCTAGGCATTATAAACTTGCCATAAGAACTGACTGCGTAGATCAGCACTCTATGAGGAAACTTGCATATAAGAGCTGAAACTTAATTAGCTTAAAGTGCAGCTGGTGTAATAAGGATATAGACCAGGTTAGAAGTCTAGAAGTCTGTAGAGATTTTTGTATCTCTTGCACATAAAGTATCTGAGTAGACTTGCCCTATTCTTTCTATAAATATCTAAGTTCTATTCTGGTATAAGAGAAGGCGACCCTTGAAGAAAACAAGAGCTTACATTTTGAAAGGATTGAAGATCAAGAAAAATCTGTTTATTTATAAATTTTTACCATGAACAATGATGCACAACAACAGTGAAGCTTGGTCGATCTGTCACACAGAAGCACAAAGTATGAAGAGTTCCAAGGGTAGCCATAGGAAATTCTTGACAACAACCACTTAATCTATAGATCCTACATTGGATGAGTTCTGCATGCTTCTTTGTTCTTGCTCCCTACATCTGTTTTTCTATTGTTGATGTTTCTTGGATGATAGGTGTAGAAGAGTAGATTGGCGTAACGTGGGAAAGGTGTCCAGCTTCTCATTAGTGCTGCCTCTCTGCTTTTTTACTGTAGATTATTGAATCATGTGAAATGGAAATTCTTTTTGTTTAGGCTTTTTTCTGTATAACATTTTGCAGTGATGCAGATCTAATACTGTGCATTTTCCTCGATTGCTCTTTTGCAGTGACTACTATCCTACCTGTGTAATGCAATTTCGTTTCGGATTGAAATGCTTACCATTTGGAAGCCCTCAAGTTTCTACAGTCAGTAGCATATTTCACATAGCTGTGGTGGTGGTAGTGAGTAGTTTATAATTATCATACATAATAAAGTTTTAAGATGAGCATCTAATTGAATGTATCGCTTACTGCAGACAATGTTTGAGTGTGTTTGGTCCCGTAAAATAATTGATGCATGCATTATATCTTCTGCAGGATTGATTTTGCAGTGTGTGAAATTGGTGCTCAGATCCTCCTGTAGATGTGTGCCCTTTCTTTTGGTTCACAATTAGATCTTTGTTTGAGACTCTCGCTATATGTTTTTCAGAATAAAAATAGAATAGAATAGAATAGATGCTAAAACCATTATTCTCATCCGTTGGAGTAATATGGCAGATATACTGGTAATATGCAGTACATGCACAAAATCTCCATAAGCAAATGTATGTGCTCAAATGTATGTGCTCACGTATGTCTTAACTTTTGTTTTTTTTTTTTGAAAGAATTCATTCATACCTCCATTCTATGAAGCATGGGAAAAGGAGGATCTCCATTGTTGAAAAGAAGCTGGCTTCAATCAAGAGGTGACCATCGCTTTGTTTCATCATAGAAGAATGCAAGGAAACTAATTGCACAATTCCACATGTACTATAAGTGTTTTTGGGATCAACACAACATAAAATGTCGAATGCTTTCTAACACTCGGATTTCTCAAGAGTAGTTTGTTGCGCATTTGTGGACATATGCAAGTAGTCATATGACTATTTGTGGAGGCCATAATAAAAAAGATATTGCATAATTTGTGACGATATGTATTAGAATTTATTCGAGAGACATTTAGTTGGATCAATATAATCATTCTTATTCACCGTTATTGTGTTCGTGTGTGTTATTGTGTTAGGTAACATAGCATTCTGGACCACTTACATCTACAAAGTATAACAAAACAACATACAATAATCCCAAAATGTTACTAGCATTTTGGACCACTTCCATCTACTAGGTATATCGAAAACAATATAGTCCGTCTACTAATAGTCCGTCTACTAAATATAGCAAAACAACATACAATGTTACTAAATGCATGTAACCATCTTCCACTTTGTATATAATAAACTAGCATTTGCTAGGTATATTAAACATGTAGCATTGTCAACAACATATAGTGTTATTGATCTAGCATGCAACCATCTTTAACATATTGTCCTAAGTATTATACAATAATCTATCTGTAGTTGATACACACTTACCCATGTATAATAGGTACCTCATATCACCACCTTATCTCTGTACTTCTCAAAGAAATGATGAATCGCATGTGCAACTCCTTTTTAGCCTGGATAGCTTTATATCATATCATGTATCATAGTCTTTGTCTATTGACATGTTACCTATTAGCCCAGCAACGCTGGGCTTGGTTTACTAGTCATCACATAAAAGGGTTACAGGTTTTTGCCTTTTTCAGAACATTATTTTGCTGTGATTACCTGTGTGGTTAATTTCTTGTATGAATAGCTCTGTATGCTGCTAATCCTTTGTGGAATTCAATGTATAGATGAATCCTGTGTGGATAGCATGTGTCTCAAACATGTGTAGTGGGGTATAAGCACGTACCATTATCATCTCCAGAACCTAGACCATCTGAGCTGTTGGGTGACTCCATTGGCATCCAAGATCAATTTTCAATTGACTGCTCCTTTCTAAAAAATTCTCTGTCATAGTTTTTGGCTGCTTCCGAATCGTTGTCCATCTGTTTGTATATCCTTCCTGTCGTTACTTAATTCTGTAAGATTACCTGATATGTTGAGCAAGTTGAAATGGTTTCTTTCACGCATTGTTTGCCGTTTTCTTCAACTTTCGTGACAAATGTTTAGAACTTCTATGAAGAGATTGAGCTCCAGAGCTTTTGGCAAGGACAGCTGCCTGATATTTAGACCCAGCTCATACACAAAATATGGTAGCAACAAACGTGCAGCATTTTTGAATTATGCCAAGGGCATGTATGAAAAATGGCATAGCTGCATTCCCAAAAACATATCAAGGGCATCAGCCAGGCGCGCCAAGTGTAGATAATGCAAAAAAAAAAAAGCATAAACATTTCCCTAAACCTCTCCTACAGAGTGCTCACAGAAATTACCAGAAATGCAGCAAAGAGTCCAGAGTGTTCTGCTATATGAGACCCTTGGGTTAAGGCCCTTGTTACGGCTCCAGTAATGTGCCGACTGCAAAGAATTTTCCCTAACCATACTAACCGGGCTCTAAAAGATCCATTGTGCATAGCTACGAATTCATGCGACAGCATTAGCAGAACAACCGGAAGCAGTCTGAATGTTTCTAAGAAAACCACGGCATTAAGCATGGCGACATCAGATAAAGAGAAAAGAAAAGGCACCGCTCCAAAGGAGAGTTGCTACAACCAAGCCATAAAATGAATCTGTCAAACCTAGGCATGAAGAGCTCCCACGACCATGACATGAGAGAAAGAAAGGGCAAAAAGGGTTTCGTTTGGCTTCTCGAACGTTCGAAGCGCTGGGTAAAATCTAAGCCATCCATTTAAGTCTATTTTTTAAGGTAAGATCCGAGCCGTCCATTTTAGGGCGTGGTCCATTACATATTTACTTACACTAGGATAAGATGATTCTGTGTTGCTACAACTTCCCAAATATACAGGTTTGCGATTCTTTTGGGAACCAAAGGGCAATGGGATCACTAGTGGAATTTGGACTCACTAATCTGTGAGAGGAATTAAAGAAGTCAGAAATGATGGAGCTAGGAATTTTCCAGAGGGCCGTAAAGATCATTATTCTTGTATGTGCTGCAAGAACTACTATTAATTCTTATTTTGTTAGAGCATGGCAAATGTAATGAAGAGGAGATTATCATTTTGGGGTCCACAAGAAGATATTTAGATTATCTTAATGGAGTGAAAGCTTTTATGCATGAAGGGAAATCACATGGATTCAATATTAGAGCTAAGTAGTGGAACCGGGTGTGGAACCGAAGAGGATTTGGAGCATCAAGTGAGTGAGAAAAGAAAACTCGCAAGAGAAGCCGGAGCATCGCGAACGAAGTTCGATTATTGGGGAAAATGATCCTTTGGGGATTATGGAATAATAAGGGTGAGCTTTTGTCGTGGAGAATGTCATGGAGACAAGTATAATCGGGGAGACGAATTTGTTGTGAACGAAGTTCGCCATTAAACATGGGGAAACTTCTATGATCCTTTGGGGATTATGGAATATCCCCGCCTACAAAGGGTGTATGGCTAAAGTTTGCCCAACGGATTGTTGGTATAGAAAAATGCTTGTGTGCATGGAGAAACAAGTATGTTTATCGTTGGGAGACGAGGGTTATCATGGAGACAAACTTGCTTGTCAAGGAGTCTTGACAAGTAAAACCAGTCCGCAAAAGATGATATTCTAGTAACAAGACTAGTCTAGCTGACCAAAAATAAAAAAATACAAAATTATTTCTAGCTAGTCCTGATTGATATTCCTAAGGACTAGTCTAGATACCAAAAATAAAAAAATACAAAATTTCCGCCTAAGGTAAATATCCCGGCCACAAAGTGTGCATGTATGGCTAAAGTTTTGCCCAACGGATGTGTGGTGAGTTGGTATAGACTCAGTAATGCCAAAATAAATGTGCACTTGGGTCGGGGTTCAAACCCTACCAAAGGTATGTTTATATTTGGGAGTTGGTTATCGGGTTATACGGCCATGATCCCCACGTGGTAGAACTTGTGCCTATAATGCGTCCTCCACTTTGGTTGCCTTGACCGGCAAGAGGGATATTTCTAGCTAGTCTCCAGATAAGATGGGGTTATAGTAACAAGATAACTACGGGTAGAACTTGTGCCTATAAAAATCCTCCACTTTGGTTGCCTTTGACCGGGCAGAGGGATATTTCTAGCTAGTCCGTATAAGATGATATTCTAGTGACAAGACTAGTCTAGCTGGACCAAAAATAAAAAATACAAAAATTTCGGACTTCCTAAGGTAGGAGATATCCCGCCCACAAAGTGTGCATGTATGGCTAAAGTTTTGCCCAAATCCGATGTGTGGTGAGTTGATATAGGCCTAGTAATGCCAAAATAAATGTGCACTTGGCCCTGGGTTCAAACCCGCTGTATGTTTATATTTGGGAGTTGGTTATTTCAGCTTATAAAGATGGGGTTATCTGACCATGATCCCCGACGCGGTAGAACTTGTGCCCTATCGCGTGTCCTCCACTTTGGTTGCCTTGACCGGCAAGAGGATATTTCTAGCTAGTCCAGATAAGATGATATTCTAGTGACAAGACTAGTCTAGCTGGACCAAAAATAAAAAATACAAAAATTTCCGTGACTTCCTAAGGTAGGAGATATCCTGCCTACAAAGTGTGCATGTATGGCTAAAGTTTTGCCCAACGGATGTGTGATGAGTTGGTATAGGCCTAGTAATGCCAAAATAAATGTGCACTTGGTCTCCGGGTTCAAACCCTGGGCCAAGGTGTTTATATTTGGGAGTTGGTTATCGGGTTATACTGGCCATGATCCCCACGACGGTAGAACTTGTGCCTATAATGTCCTCCACTTTGGTTGCCTTGACCGCGTGAGGGATATTTCTAGCTAGTCTCAGATAAGATGATATTCTAGTGACAAGACTAGTCTAGCCGACCAAAAATAAAAAAATACAAAAAATTTCTCGCGGACTTCCTAAGGTAGGAGATATCCCGCCACAAAGTGTGCATGTATGACTAAAGTTTTGCCCAACGGATGTGTGATGAGTTGGTATAGGCCTAGTAATGCCAAAATAAATGTGCACTTGGCCTGGGGTCCAAACCCGCCGCTGTATGTTTATATTTGGGAGTTGGTTATCAAGGTTATCTCTGCCATGATCCCCACGGGTAGAACTTGTGCCTATACGTGTCCTCCACTTTGGTTGCCTTGACCGGCAGTAGGATATTTCTAGCTAGTCTCAGATAAGATGATATTCTAGTGACAAACTAGTCTAGCTGGACCAAAAATAAAAAATACAAAAAAATCCCCGCGGACTTCCTAAGGTAGGAGATATCCCCGCCTACAAAGTGTGCATGTATGGCTAAAGTTTTGCCCAACGATGTGTGGTGAGTTGGTATAGGCCTAGTAATGCCAAAATAAATATGCACTTGGCTCCGGGGTTCAAACCCTACCAAAGGTATGTTTATATTTGGGAGTTGGTTATCGGGGTTATAATGGCCATGATCCCCGGGACGCGGTAGAACTTGTGCCTATAATGTGTCTTCCACTTTGGTTGCCTTGACCGGCAAAAGGGATATTTCTAGCTAGTCCGTATAAGATGATATTTCTAGTGACAAGACTAGTCTAGCTGGACCAAAAAAAAAAAAAAATACAAAATGGTAGGAGATATCCCCGCCTACAAAGTGTGCATGTATGGCTAAAGTTTTGCTAGCGTGTGTGTGGTGAGTTGGTATAGGCTCTACGGGGTTCAAACCCTACCGATTGTATGTTTATGTGGTGTGAGTTGGTATAGGCCCTAGTAATGCCAAAATAAATGTGCACTTGGTCGGGGGTTCAAACCCCCGCGGTAAAGTTTTTCTTAGAAACAGTTATGTGTGGTGAGTGTTTATATTTGGGAGTTGGTTTACCGGGAGTTATTATCTGGCCATGATCCATGATCGACGTGGTAGAACTTGTGCCTATACGTGTCCTCCACTTTGGTTGCCTTGACCGGCAAGAGGATATTTCTAGCTAGTCTGTATAAGATGATATTCTAGTGACAAGACTAGTCTAGCTGGACCAAAAATAAAAAATACAAATTTTGTTGAATGATGGTCCATCCATCCATCCATCCATCTATGGGTCCCTCACATTCATCTTACATTCGGTATTGTCATGTAGTAGGGTGACGTCGCAAGCGCTTCCTTGTGTTATAAACAAGGAGGTGGAAAAGAGAAACGTTCGCCGCAGCCGCGGCCTTGGCCACTGTGATAAATTTCTTGTAGTAATAATGCCGCCGCGATAAATTTCTTGTAGTAATAATGCATCTACAATGCCCTACTTGCATATAACATGCCACCTAGAACACACCTTCCCATATTGTAAAACTATAGTGTATGCCAACATAGCTTTTGACACGTAATTTACGATGACTGATGAACGAGAAAGAAGGCTTGCAGCTGCGAGTTTGTATCATTCACTGGCTCCAACATATGCCTAGCAACATTAGGGATTATTTCACAAAGTGCGTCACTTACATAGCGCACAACAAAATTACAAAAATAAAATTACAAAGTGAGCAGTTTTTGGGCGCGCTTTTCTCATTGCGGCCCAAAACATTTTTAGGCTTTCAATCTGGGCACCATTACTAGTATATAAGATTGGTATCATATTACCATCAATACTAGGATTAAAAAACCCTTGTGACATAAAGTTTTAAGGGAAAAACCTTTGTATAACAATGATCTTTTATTAAACTCCTACATAAATAATAATTCAACAACTTCAACACAGTTGAAATCACCATCTATAAGCTCCTCCATGTCTTCAACCTTTTGAACCTGTACAGCGTCTTGAACCTTGACTTTTTGAACCTGTACAGTGTCTTGAACCCCGTATTGGTCCAGCTCAATCATACACTAGTAATGGTGCCCAGCGTTGCTGGGCATAAGTTGGAAATGTGTGTGGACGAAAACCTGTTCAACTCAGACTCATTTTTATAAACCTAATAAAATTAGGCAAATCCGTAGAGAATTTATTATTTGTTGTCACATACTCTGGTACTCTAAATTTAAGTTGTGCCTAAGGGCTCTTAACACCTTTGGGTCGCATTAACTATAGGAAATTGCTGTGGATGTTCCATGTGATTGTGTACATCAAGAGTGGGGTATTAATGTGTTGCATGTATTTTAAAATGTTAAATTTTGAGAAAGATGATGTATATGTTGAAATCTATTGGGCAAAGGTTTTAACATAGGTGAGGACCATCCTAGGACCGTCCTAACCAGGTTCAATAAAGCCAATCAGGACTGAGCAAACATCTTGTTTTGGAGCAACTTAATTGTCTCAATCTATACCCTTTAAAGCATATGTTTGTGTTCGTGGAATTGTTGTTACATTGCTTGGGTACCACCATATGAGTGGCAATTATATAGAGCATGGATTCTTTATAAGCTATAAATGTGCCAGCTAAATGGTTTCCTTTTAAAGCACATATAGAACATACGTCATAATTATGGAACTTTTCTATATAAGCGATGGATTAGATAAAAAATCTTTCTTACTACAAAAATCACACCCTTTTATAATTGTTCAGTGTATTGAAGTCATGATTGATTCTTTCTATTGCACATATAAGCTCACAAAAGATTAAATATGACAAATAATTAAAGAAGTAAATGACAACGTTTTAGATGCAGCACATATAAGCTCACAACAGATTAAATACGATAAATAGATAAAGTAGATGACAACGTTTCATCTAAAATCAGATATGGCAAGTGTCAGTGTATGTAAAATCATCTAGATGACCCTCACATACATTCTCTTCATGTTCATTCTTAGTTGGCCCGTTTTCTTGTGTGCTTAGCTTCTAAGCTACATTTTTTGCAGTTGCTTGGTAAGAAAACAAATTTCCAAAGATCCTAACTCTGTGAATCAATCTCTTTCACGTTGTTGAGATCTGATCTGATGCCCAAGTCAACATAATGCTGCCCCAACAAAGGACATAGCCTGTGGTTAACCTGATAAAGTCAAAATCGTGATTTAATCAGTCTGCATTTTTATAAGCTTGAGCTGATTATATCATTCCTGCGTCACAAATGCCATTAGATGAGCAAGAATTTGATGCCTTCCAATAAGACAACCTTCATAACTTACTTAACATTCCAACAAAGAATGAAACAGTTACAAATATGCACATAAAGAAAATAAAAAATAAAATATTGTAGATTTCAGACATCTTGTATTTAGAAAAGGACTGACCATATGACGATGAGCATGACTGCTATGTTCTCCTCTCCTATAATAATCTGATCATAATCATCTTATCCACATTCATGACATGTGTTGCTTCTCGCACATCTATGGCCCAGACATACTGGTGAGAAGCAACTTGTTGATTATAGTTAGTATGTGTGCATAATGATGCGCATCTGGAAAAACATCAGGTCATTCAACCAACAAACACAATCAACAAACTTTAAGTAAGAATTTGTTGCAATCCATTCACTTGATTCCAACACAATGAGAGAGCCCACTAAAATTTACAATATCGCATCAGCATAGACGAAAAGAAATTCAAATCTTCCATACCCATACTTAAACTTTGTATTTATTAAAACCTTGGAGATATAAGAAGCATAACGACCTGCACAATAAAAAAGCAAATGACTACATTGACATGCATCAAATATCAAGCCAAAACTGTTACTAAAAAAGCCGTAGACAAATTCTATCACAATAAAGATGTATAAATGAGCAAAAATAGTGCAATCCTCCGAAGCTTTTGAACATGCATGATTATAGAAAAGAAGCACATAAAGAGCAAGATGTCCAGCCTCTATAAAATATAATGAGCAATATATAGGGCAAGCAATTGTACACGGTGTTAGCATATGAACGTAACATAGTGTTAAGCAATTCTACAACTGCCATAATTTAAGACATACCTTGTAAAGCAAAGCATTCCTCCTCTGTTGCATCCGTAAGGGTTACAATCTGGTTGGGGTTATCAGCTTCAGCTATAGCATAGTGCTTTGAAAACATTGATTCTTCTGCCACTACAGATGCATCAACCCCAACCCCACTCTTTCCCTGTGAGAAAGGGGCACTTGCGATAAAGCCATGTCCCATGCATCAGATCAGAAGTATCTCAAAGCCATTCCTTAAAGCTCGAAGAATGTCTTTGTGAATCCTCATTAAGGTCTGCCATAATGTGCCTATGAACCAATTGAGATCTAGAACAAAATTCCCATCTGCGAAATAATTGAATGAAAAATCCCTCTCTTTTTCAGAAGTTAGATGCGTTATAGAACCTGTGAAAATTCAAATACAGATGGAACATCACTCCGTAACCATCAGCCGTCTGTTCAACCATCTATTCTTCATCAGCCATCTGTTCAATGGCGGCCATAACCATAGAACCACAGCTCTGCAAGCTTGGGTAGGCCGTCGGATCCTCCCCAGGCCTAAAATATGAACATTGCAATGCCATTCAAGAGGCCTTTGGCCCTTCAAAGAACGGTGGTCTTTTTTTCGGCCATGCAAATGAACGGCAAGAGGAAAAAAATGCAGCTTGGGCAAATGTCACCTTCAATTGAATGGCAAGGTTTAAAAAAAAAAATTATTTTCTAGTAAATATATTTTTTATTATTCATGTATTTCCCCACCCCAATTAGAACAAACTACCATTATTAATTTATAATCAATCAATGAGATACTGCGAAATTAATACCAAAATAACCAGCATTAAACATTTTAAAAAAAAAGGGGATCTTGAAAAAATTGACGACCGAATTTCGTTCGAGTCTTGTTGGCGTTGCCGCTTTTTTCCAATTGCTTGTCACCGCTAGACGATCCCGCCCTGCGCTCGCTTCTTCTACCATTTAGTTCAAAATCTTCGTGCCTCCTCCGAAATCTTTTCAGCCTCAAATCTAGACCAATCACCGAGTCTAGACTAAAGATGTAACTCAAGAATCGCCAAGAAATCGGACTATGAACTCGTAAGACGACCCAAACTCTGGACGGATCGGCCGTGAACTCGGATTTTGAAGTCGGTTTTGGAATTTGATCGGACTTTAAGGAAAAGGTAATGATCGATCAGATATTGCCATCGATTCTTCTTCATGTAAACGATACACGCCATTTGCCATCGATTCTTCTTCTTCTTATTTTGCAAAATCTAAACAATTTGCAGTAGATCGTGTGCAAAAAGCCAAATGCAACCGATTCTTCACTATCTTTTGGCTGACATCTTTTTTTTCCCAAACTGTATAAATTGAATAAACGTCTTGATTTTCCCAGACTCTATAAACAGAGATTTTTTCCTTGGGATTATGCAATGCTCGTAATTATTTTTTCCTTCGGATTATGCTCTAAGCTTGTTTCCACAGATAGTGAAAGTACTGTATTAGTTTTATTTCAAATGTTGTCTGATTTTTTTTACCAATTCTTTTTGGTGCAGATGGTAAGACCCAAAAAGGATCCTCGACATCAAGATATATTCAAAGCTTTTTATAAATCTCAAGCAAGAAGAGGAGCAAGAAGCACTACCTCTAGCGATGTTGACATTGAAGCATCTAATGATGCCTTAGATCTTAATGCAGAACCAGCCATAGACGAGGAAGATGATATGTCAGATGAGGAATTTGAATTTCAAGAGTGTGATGGAACTACCGTTACAAAAAAGTTTAAAAGAGTTTGCAAACCAAGTTGGGTTATTCCATATCCATGAAATTATTGTGTTGGAATTCCTCCTAATCAAAGGAATGGCTAAGAAAAAATTTAACCTTCAAATGACTGGCATCTTGACAAAATTGCCATTCAATGTGAATGGCAACCTCTAAAAATTGCCCTTCAAAAAATGGAGATACCACCATTCAATTTTAAGGCTTATACTTTCGGCATTTTAGCCTTTTTATGTTTCAACCCTCCGGCCCTAGTCATTCCCAAATTAGGGCTTAGATTCAAGACGTATATACACTATAATAATTTATTATATAGGATGATACGGCCATACGAGGAGGTCTCTCACGACTGATGCCCCCCAAATCTCAATCAAATCTCCAAATCTCAATCGAATCCCCCCGGCTGCAATTAGATGCATAGAAATTAATGAAAGGGGATTGCGCAAGTTGTAATTCAAGAAATAGGAAGCAAGAGATCTATTATGACTTACATATTCAAGCACAATTTCATTATAATGGGAAAATTTTAGTAAACCTGAATTTTTTATTATGGGGTTGTATAGACCTTATGCAGGGGGTTGTATACACGCACAAAGAAAGACTGTATCATAGACCTTATGCAGGGTTCTATACACGCAAGCACTGCGTATCATACATACATGAATATTTAGAGAACATAATAACACCTCGTGATCATATACCAACTTCCAAACACAATAGAGACCAAAGTATGAACTATGTATGTCCCTAGTAACCTTCCCCTGTGTTCCTAACCCTTCCCCTTCCCCTTTCCCCTTCGCTCATGAGGTCTAACCCACGATCCGGTTAGGAGTCAAGAGCTCACGCCATCCCATGCCGATTCTTCCCACCATATGGGGTACCTAGTCATTAGAAAAAGTAATTCCACAGATAATACTCACGGAAGAAGAGCTGACCTAACTCCACAAAACCGTTGTACTCATTGTAGTACACCCTAATAAGGCCATACATCCGTCCCTTTACAAATTTCATGAATGAACTCGATATGTATGCATCCGTGAGAGTGTGCTAAATATCCAAAGACGAAAGAAGAGGCCTCAATTGTCGTAGCATCTCGGGCCCGTGATAAGGAGGGGGTTCAAGCATTCCCCTCATTGCAAGTCTCCTATAACATTCGTGATGGATTAATTTCCATCGGGCTCATGACCACAATCAAATCGCCTCCTGAATGAAGTTGATCAACCCATTGTAAGCTCCTTTGGTGGGACCGTGGCGCAACCTCCACTCCAAGAAATGGTCCCATAGCTCATCCATTCCAGGCCGCATTGTAATGCCCTCGGGCATGCTTGTGCCTTCCGAGTAGCCCGTGGAGGATTGGGTCCAATCATTTGCAAAAGCAAGCAAGGATCACCGACGGAGCAAGGAACACCTGAAAGCAGAGCAAGTAGCAAGTTCAAGAGCAAGCAACAAGATCAAGTAGCAGTGGAGCACGGAATGAAGTAGCAAGGAACAAGGATCAAGATCAAGTAGCAAGATGCAATGAACAAGGAAGATCAAGTAGCAAGAAGATCAAGGAACAAGGAAGATCAAGGAGCAAGAAGCAAGGATCAAGATCAAGTAGCAAGGAACAAGATCAAGTAGCAAGATCAAGAGCAAGGAACAAGATCAAGTAGGAAGGAGCACGGAATGAAGTAGCAAGGAACAAGGATCAAGATCAAGTAGCAAGATCAAGAGCAAGGAACAAGATCAAGTAGGAAGGAGCACGGAATGAAGTAGCAAGGAACAAGGATCAAGATCAAGTAGCCAGAAGCAATGAACAAGGAAGATCAAGTAGCAAGAAGATCAAGGAACAAGGAAGATCAAGTAGCAAGAAGATCAAGGAACAAGGAAGATGAAGGAGCAAGAAGCAAGGATGAAAAGTGAGAAATGAAAACAAGGTAAAAGAATTTATAGCTACTTAATCCAATAATGTTGAAGTATAATACCAATAATGTTGAAGTATAATACCAATAATGCTGACGATAATACCAATAATGCTCACGATAATACCAATAATGCTGAAGTATTATACCAATAATTCTATAACGACTATAAAAGCAAAATGATTCGTAAGTCATTCATCTCCCATGGCTTATAATATTTATGATGATCGCTTTGAGACCATTCTTTGCTCCATGAGCTACAATGATATTAATCGCGCATACATAAAGGTGTTAAGTCGATCCTTACTTACAATCCAAAGCGTAAGGTCGTGAGTGTGATTGCCCCGGCCTTACTCGTGTTGTGATCCATCTTCTTTGGGTTCCCGAGCCCATGCCTACGAAATGAATGTGATCACAATAGCGGTGGATTGATGATGAGTGAATCATCGACTCTATAATGCCATCAATAATATGTGCATCTAAATTATATGTATGCCATCAATAATGTGTGCATCGATGTAATGATGTGTATTAAACACCTATTATAATAGATGTAAGGATGTTAGTATAAGCATAAATTAGGATGTATCGACAACGATAATTGTCCAAAATGCTTAAGTATTATAGCAAAAGAAATTACATACATGATTATCGAGAACATGACCGAGATTGAGAGCTTTTAGCTAATGCTATGTCCCCCACATGTCAACAATGTATTTTGGAATCAACAGCCTTCTTTCTCCTTTTGCCATTTGCATCCCATGCATAATGTATGGCATCTAACTTCTCATACCTTGATGGATCTGATGGATTGGGTCGCCAACGCTTAGTTAAGCAACCCGTGATAGTCACGCACCAACGTGCATCCACCATGATACATAAATGTGACCATAATTGGTAGACTCGATCTAGGATGGCATCTTCTTCTCAGAAGCCCAACCACGCTTGGAGTTTCATCGCCTCCGTGCCTGGACTAAAACAAACATACCTTTCGTAACATGTGCATGAGGATCGAACTCATCCATAGGCAACACCGACGCCATCCGCCGCCCACAATATGTAGGCAAAGGTCTTACAAGCACAAATGCGCTTCATCGACCTCCGAGTAAATGCAGCCTTTGTAGAGGTTCTTGCCTTGTACGCAAACCAAAAAGTTATCATTTTGAGGTCGCCCGAGATACATCTTCCAAACACAAAAAGAATCTCGCTCCAAGAATCCATAGTTGCTTTGTACCGTCGCAAACAAACACACTATCTTCTTTGATTTTTGCGTATGAATTCCATAATGCTATGTACTTGTCGATGTCGTCGCTGTGCCGTGGAGATCTTTCAATGTCTTCCTTGAGGGATATTTTTAGGCACCCCCCGCTGGTAACGCTTGGCTCACCATTTTCATCCTCCTTCCACATTCTTATTCCATTTTCCTCGAATCCACTCTTTATGGGTTGGCCGATCTTATATTGCATAATGGGCCATTTCCCATCCATTTTAAATCGAATAGCAATGGCTCTGTATGGCCTCGTTAGACGCTGGCCCTTATCGTGATATATCCCTTGACAAAGCCTTTCCAATCTGAACTTCATCCACAAAATATGGAACAGAGACTTTGCATTGCACTTGCTAAACAAGTAAAGCAACTCGTGCAAAGTTAGAGCATCCGATGAACTCATTAACGCCGAAAAGTTCCCAAACAATGCATCAATATCGCCATGAGTGTGCCCAACCATCATGAAGCCAACCCAATCTCATCAATACCTTAAGCCATGTCAAATAAGAGAGGTAGGAGAACACATATCTATTTTTATTTTGACCCGATGCATTATCCAACCTGTAAGTAGAGATTTCGAGGAAGAGGATTGAAGCCTTCTAAGTTGGCACTAGAAGATGAAGGCATCTTCTCTTGTGTCTACACTAGCTTATGTTGCAAAGGTCGAGTATCTTTTAGGGCTTGCATCAATTTGCAATCAGAAGTTCCCCGGCTTCCACACAAATCACCACACTTGTCTTCTTCCCAAGAACTCAAGATAGTGTAGGATCCTAGAAAGTGATCCAACATGAAAGTTTGAGTCATCCTTCCAAAGATCAAGAGAGAAATGGCCATAAGCCCGCCCACCATGACCATGTGTCAATGCTCTCCGCTGTCGCTTCTTCAAAGCATCTCCTCTCCAAACAGACTTTTGCGAGATGGTGACTTTTGGTGTGAGTGTTTTGACCTGATCCATCTTATCATGTATTATGCAGAGGTGACTTTCTCGGGCTAACGATGTGATAATGCACGCCAATGCCAATATTGACTCCTACAGAACGTTGTTCCAACATATGTGCCCGCCGCTGAATTGAAAGGTTGGCGCCTCTCCCTTATATCTTTTGTTCTTTCCAATTTCACTTGATGACTACACATATGTTACACTTGAGAATGTCAGATTTTTTGCTATGCCGACGTCCCTGGAAACTCTTTCTTCCAAATATTGTAAAAAGAGGGCAAGGTTACACTCTTTCCTCAATTTCTTCCACCACACGCCCACCTCCTTATGTGTGTTCTTCTTATTAAGGATGGAAGGAAGTTTGCGAACATTCTCCCTTATATCATCCTTTCCTTTTTTGTTTCTATGTGGAATGCTCTCTCTCGCATTCTCACTAATGAAGGTATCAAGCACACTTCTCGTACCTAGTGTCACAGATCTAGGCTTCTTAGAGCCTCAGATACCATGTTCACCCATTTTCCACCTAACTCGAACCTCTTCCTCCAACTATAAAACGTAGACCCAGCAACTCCTAAAGCCACGCCGCCATGCGAATTGACAAAGACTCCACCCCACAGACCACTACTTTCGCCCCCGGATCCTCCAGAGCAAGTTACACTCAACACATCAAAAACAAGCGCAATCCCCGCACCGCTTGATTGAGAATAAAATTCTTTTCTTAAGGCACATACTTGTCGTTGGGCCGCTTTTTGACACATTCGCCCTTGCAAAGATGTTGATTTTAGATCACTCTTGATTGCCTTGAAGCGCATTACATCCTCTCCTCCTTGCCATCCCCCTTTGGTTCCCTCCCGACCCTCTTCACATATGTATATTTCCTTTTCCTCTTGAATTGCTTCTCAACATCGCCTTCCAAGCACTCAACTTCTAAATCATCATGTTCGAGAGCAAAGAAGAGCTTGTAAATGTTGTGAAACCGTCTCTACCATCATGAAGCAAAACAAAGATGGGTCTCCCAGTGTTACTAGATCATAGCTATAGGCCTCTCAAAGACAAGCATGACATGACCTCGATATTTTGGTTTCGTTGGATCTATTATGTTACCCAATCGAAAAGCCCGACCTTTGATACACCCAAGAACTCATCGCCTATAGCATCCCGAGGGATCACTAAAGACTATATTCGGCCTCAAATATTTAGATCCAATGCAGGAGTGAAGAATGTAGCATGGCAAACCTAGTAGATCTGTTCTCGAGTAGTAGATCTGCTCTCATCTTCGTGCTTAAACAACCCTCGAGACCAAGACGGGCAGCTAGATTCTCATGACCTCCAATCTCCTCTACTATCTCATCTTCTTCATTTGTTGCCGTGGTTGCTTGGTTCACCACAAAGGAGCAAGAAACCCATGTCCCATGCCACTCTTGGCCGATGGTGGACTACTAGATGAATCCTCTTGTGAAGAGGGCAAATTGAGGGATCTCAAGACGATCTTCACTTGAGGGCCACTCATTTGGTTTTACATCCCTCTTAGGCCACTCAATGAATGTGCCTACCGCTTCACCAATGTTATCTCGCCTCCCTAGGGACCGAAGCTCATCGATGGGATCACGGACTCGTGACCTCAATTGCTACATTTGAAGGATCTATTTCCTTCCCATGAAGAGTGGTTCTATTCAAAATATGTCCCCGGGCAACAATTGTCCTTCCAACCGAATAGGTTGTACAGGGAAAATTAAACCCTGCTTCAATCAAGCAAGGCGATACTTTTCGTAACATATGAAATAGAGGAAAAATAAGCAAAAAATAAGCCAAAATGGCGCTATTTAGTACAAAAGTATAAATTTT
This sequence comes from Isoetes taiwanensis, assembly GCA_021234155.1. NCBI lineage: Eukaryota > Viridiplantae > Streptophyta > Lycopodiopsida > Isoetales > Isoetaceae > Isoetes > Isoetes taiwanensis. Next base: position 5,908,125 of record JAJEKV010000059.1, on the reverse strand, counting down.
GGTCCAAATTTGAGCTAAATGGCCATTTGGTGTAATCGGTGAACACTTGGATCAAATGGGCCGAGCCATGAGCATTTGGTCGAAATGGTGTTTGAATCAATGAAGCCATGGCCATTTGATCCAAATTCACACCTATGAATGTGCCATAGGTGTGAATTTGGATCAAATGGCTTCATTTGATCCAAACACCATTTCGACCAAATGGCGGCATGGCGCCATTTGATCCAAAGACCATTTCACCCAAATGGCTTAGCTCCATCACAAAATCTACACGGGTGCCTATGTTATGCATTCTTGCTCCCATTGTCGTGATATGTGTCAATAAGAGCGTGCATGCATAACATGGGCACCCCATGCCAACTTTGCAATTGAAACCAAGGATCTCGTGGTCCTAGCAAAGATTAATGTCAACATTTGAACACTCTATACACATGGCAGCAATAGAACATAATTTATACCGTAAAACAAAGGACTTACTTGATACTAGATAGATCCATAGTGGTATGTCCCGGAGCAAAGAGATAGAACAGAAAAATGAAGCTGATCCCAAACAGATATATTGGCGTAAGAATGCGCCAAGAAGAGCCAAGAAGAAAGCCAAGAAAGATTCGAAAGAAGGAGGATTCGCCAAGAAGAAAGCTAAGAAGAAAGCCAAGAATCACCCGATTTCGAGGAGCTGAAGAAGAAAGCTACCGATGAAGACGCATAATGCCTTTGCAAAGTTTCTCGCCTAGGCGCCGAAGAAAAGAAGCGCCGCCTTTGGCGCGAGCGAAATACCGAGACGAACAGCGGATTCGAAAGCGCCAACCGGTGAACGAAAACGCCCGCTGGCTGTGGCATGGTCGATTAAGTGGGGAGCACGGGCAAGAAAGAGGGAGCTTTAAAGGCAAAGTACAATTTTCAAACGGACGATTCAAATTTGACAGTGTGGCGCTAAATTTCAATATACCTGCTGAATTTTGACTTTTATGTTAATTATGGGCGGGCGGAATTTTGAATTTTATGTTCAAATTTGGGCGCGCGAGGGGAAATATTCCAATTTCAAAATTCAATTGTGGCGGCATGGGCGCCGGATCCCACGCGCATATGGCGTGAAGGTGGGCGGTATTTGGCGCCTTAAAGAAGCATGGGGCGGAAGCGCCGGATCTTTAATGGACCGTTCTAGTTACATGGTACAGGGCGATGGGCCAAAGTTTGTTGCTGTTTTCTCAAGCTTCTCATTTAAGCTTATTCGTTTTCGATTCAGCCAAATACTGACCTTAAGCCGCTACGTCCTAAGCGCCGGTCGCTACCGGGCTTAGTTTAAACCTAAAAGCAACCCTTTTTATCCTTTTTTTTCGCGGATTTGGGCGCCATTTTCCCCCAGGTTCAACCTCAACACATCTAGATACACACCCGGTTTCCGGGATAACAAATTCAAAAGTAGCGAAATGAAATGGACGATAAAGCTTCTCAAAATGTGGAGACAAGCTAAACACCTCAAGGGATGTGTATGTCATCTACTTGCATTGTTTGTTTGGGCTAAATGGCTTCACCGCCATTTAGATGTCTGGTAACCACTTTAGGGTCTTATAGTTGGTAAATGGCTCTACGGCCATTTGGCGCCCGTTGGGATGATTGAGTGCACTTTAGAGTCTTAGCTTACTTTTAGGATGCCCGTAGCTTACCATAGGGTCTTGTTGTTGGCAAATGGCGCCATGGCGCCATTTGATGTGTATTAGCATACATTTGGGACTTGTTGTTGGCAAATGGCTTCATGGCGCTATTTGATGTGTATTAGCTTACCATAGGGCCTTGTTGTTGTTGGTAATGGCCATGGCTTCATTTGATGTCTATTAGCTTACCATAGGGCCTTGTTGTTGGCAAATGGCGCCATTTGATGTCTATTAGCATACATTGGGAACTTGTTGTTTGCCTAGTCATCTTCCACGTCAATACTCGCTTGTTCTCGGTGGTATCTCCCTACGAATCGCGAAATGCCTCCACCTCCAGTCCGATCCACTCTCCTTCGAACCATCTTCCTCGAATATTGGGAAGGGGAGTGGTTTGACCGGGTGGAGGCCTCTTCTTCCAAAAGCGCGGTGGATAGGCATACGATCGCCTCGCGGTTATGCATCGATCGATATAAATGGTGAAATGCACGGCCATTTGCCAACCACAACCTATTGTCCCGGCCGCTTGTTCAAACCATTTACCGATGCCTCTTTGTTGCCGATGCCTCTTTGTTGCAAATATCTTACGCGGCGGAAACACAATTTCAATCCGGACCGCACTATGATGCCGATAGATGTACCGGTGCATGGAAGTAATGCGGGTGAGCTCTCTCTATCGCTACAGTGCTCTAAAGGAGATCATAGAAGAGAGCTCGCCTTCTCCTTATAAGGGAGACAGACATTAAACAAATTTAAGATTTACCGGCCCTGTATCTTGGTCCAAATGAAGTTGGTTGTCAAGAGCTTTAAGCGAGGATTGGATCCGTGGTCTGCAGGAAAGATACTTTGAAGCATAGAATAATTGTGTACTATGTGGACCGGAAGTTTTATGATCCCATCAGAATGTCCGCTAGCATTGCAAATGTAGCCGGTTCTGCTAAGAAGCAAGGCTACCGCCGCCGCCGCATAACAAATTTTGAAGAAGCCGACATCAAAGGTCCACAAGAAATCTTGAGGGGGCTTTATGATTCTTCGCGAATCGGATGAACGAAGTCGAAAAACTTCGCCTTCATTCGTTGTCAAGGCAATAGCCCAGCAGAAACTACCCGCCATTGTGGACACCTACCGCTAAAAACAAAGGAGCAAGAAGAAGACAAGACAACCTAGGGATACACCTGCAGTGACAAAGACTCCTCATCTTCTATCGAGGATGTCCAGAACCGGGAGGAAGGAAAGGCGGCGGCAAGAGGAAAGTTAAGAGAAAGGATCACAAAGATCCGGGAATATGGAAAAGAAGGAAAAGAAACAATCTAAAAGGAAATGAAGAGAAGGAAAAGAAAGAGAAGGAAGATAAAGAAAAGAGGGAAAAGAAGGAAAAGAAAAGGGCAAGGAAAGAAAAGGATAGGAAGGCAAGGGGCGAAGGAAGGAAAGGCGTACACAGAAACTTTAGGGAAAGGAAGTGGAGACAGAGGAAACGGATGGGAAAAAAGAAGAAGCACAAAGTCGGAGACCCTTGAGAAGGAGAGGACACCAAAAAACAAAGGAGAGCCTCGGACTCCAAGTCCCCACTTGGAAGTCCTAGAAGTGGTGGTGAACCTCCGAGCCCAAGGCATAGCGAGGATCCCGCGGACACACCGCCAAAAGGGTCCCCATTAAGAAGCTAGAGCCAAAGAAGCTCACATTAAGAATAGCTCAAGACTTGCTAGAGGTGCCCGCAAATCTTCGGTGGAAAGGTCGAAGAGGAAAAGACTACAGAGAATACACCGCAAAAATTTACGATCACCCAGATCTGCTTTCCTCCCGTCACATTCATTAAAAAATAGACGGTTCAAATTATATCAAGGACCAGCAAATCTGACATCTAGACCAAGGAATATGGAGCACGCCAAAACTTTGGTGGAGTCCTTTCAGAGAGACCCACATCCAGCCTTCACTCCCCGCCGATGTGATTCCATTCAATCCCCTCACAAACAAACGGTCCCTTGGAAAACCGAGGATGACCTCATGGGGATGCACTATTATATAGTGAATAGTAATCATTCGCTTATGGTCGCTCAACTTGTATGTAGAAGACTCCTAAGACACCAAAGTCCCAAGAGCAAATGTCAAAGATTTATCTTCAACGGAATTGCCGAAAGTGTTGTCCGCACAAATCCAACGAATCAGAATGCCCTGCAGCTTCGGGGCTTGTGAAGTCAATGATATCACCGCTAAGACTATTTTCAAAGAGCCATTCATTGATAACATAACCCACCCAAGGCAAAAAATATGCTATATCGAAGCCCGATCCATCTGACGCGGGCAATCTCGCCGAACCATACAAGGTACATGTTTTAATTTTTCAGAAGATTATGAAATGGCCAGCGCCATTTTGTTCACTAAACGGCGCCACGGCGCCATTTCACTAAAATGGCAGCCACGGCGCCATTTGCTCATTAAATGTTCAAGTCTAACTTCTTGTTGTTTCCGGCAAGTATCGGCTTTGGCTGGGTTACCATGCGTGGTAAGCATCCTAAAGATTTCAACCAATGGGTCTTCATGCCGAGGATATTTTTCGCTTATTCGTGGTCCCTATGGAACTTGTGGAAATCTTGCAAGCTAAAAGACAACAAGGGACAAACTATTACCTGTAACTGGGCAAAAGAATCTGACTACTTCAGTCAGACCTACCTGAGGTGCATGAGGGGTATGGACTACGAAGACTGTCGGGTTCTGTTCCAGGAAGTTCTGGATGGGAAGACCTTCGTCAAGGTCACTAGTGATTATACAGGTAAGCAATTCTTCAAGGCAAGGGCAAAGACACTAAGATCCATATCTTTCTTGAAGAAGGAGATTTTGCATAATGAAGGATAATTTTCCCGAGGAAGTTCAAGTCCTTCACCGATCTCTCAATGCTATGCAGTGCGGGCTTCGAGGATCTGACCTGATTTCCATGGCCACCTTGCATAGTAAGTGGGTTGAAACCCGAGTGGGCAAGGAAGGCATTTTCGTAACGTGCCACCCGCCTTGGCAAGATTCATACGCAAATTTGTCTTGAAGAGAGAGGATACCAAGACTTCCGCTGGTTGAACTAACGCACGACAAGGGACAAGTTGTTTGCACTCCCGTACCCGGTATCCTTGATTGCCCCGACACTAGAGGCATATTTCCAATGTGGGACAAAACCACACTAACAAATTTCTTTAATCTGGTACCGTGAAACACCACCAAACCGATTCTTTTGATAGTGGTCTTTGCAAAGGCGGAGCACAACTTTTTGATTTCATCTCAGATTGGATGATCCGGATTCCGATCCGTGAGTTTATATTGGCATGTATGAGGACGAATACAAGAATCCGCCTCCCCAGAGTTCGGGGAGGCCCATTCACTAGTGTATGCCACAAAGATTCAAAGCACCGGAAGGTCCTCCCCGTCGGGTTATTGACCTCAAGTTCCCCTTCAACGATCATCCTCAAGAACGCCACCGCCTCGCATTTAACGAAGAAGACGAAGACGGGGAGACCGAGGCTATGGCGGGAAGCTCGCAACAGCCAGATTCAGTCATGGTGGCAAGGCTTGCCCGGGGACATAATTATGAGAAACCAGTTGGTCTTGCTACATGCTCGCACCTGCGTCGCGAAAAATGGTACCGCCAGAACATGGGTGTTTGATTACTTCTCCTGTGGTTCTTTTTGGCCTAAGGCTTCATTCTTGAATAAGAGATTTTGCATTGTATTCGAAAAGTGACCCGCTTAAGCATGAGTGCCTAAAGGGGATTCTTGATAGGCTTGACCGCCCTCAATCCTACCATCGCAAATTGCTTCTCGCGGACAGAGACCACCGGCCAGTAGTTGAAGAAGTCGAGATCCACCAAATCTAGAGATGCCCAAGCTCCACCCGATGTGGACTATGATGTGATCAAGAATACACAATTCAATATGGACATTCTTGATGATCCCAATTTCAACGCCACAAATAAGTTCGAGAGCTTTCCGGGAGATCCTATGGTTGCTTCTTCTAGCCATGGCCCCGCCATACGAACCCGATCCTATTGTGGAGCCCTTCTCGATGAGGAACCCCAATTTTGTATGCAAATAATTTAAATTGTACACTAATACTCTTGTATCTGGTGCCTCTTCCTCTTAAGTCCTTGCTGTTTTGGCAAATTTTTAATATGCAAATCTATGAATTCGGAATTTTTAACTATTTTTGTGATGTTATGTTTCTCCAGCTTCATTTTATGCAATGCTAGAATTTTTAATGGCGCCAATAAATGGCACTTTAGATGCATATTTTTTTTAAATGGCGCCATAATTGCTCAAAAAATTGGCATAAATTTGACTAAAAAGGATTTTCGTTCCTAATTGGAATCACGAAATTTCTCATTTTAATGAAATTGTGCTTATTCTCGGATCTTGTCGAGATTTGGCTTCCACTTAGGGCGGTCTATATCGAAAACATCGTCAGTAGTTTCGGACTCTTAGATCACTCTTTCTCTGTTTCCTTGTGTGCTTCTTCTCATGTGAGCGCTGGATATTTCACTATGGGCGTGGTCCCGAGCCCTATTCGGGACATGACAATGATATATTCCCTGTGTTATAAACAAGGAGGTGGAAAAGAGAAACGTTCGCGGCGGCCGCGGCCTTGGCCGCCGTGATAAATTTCTTGTAGTAATAATGTCGTCGCGATAAATTTCTTGTAGTAATAATGCATCTACAATGCCCTAATTGCGATATATGTATTTCTAGATAAGGAAATATAACATGCCACCTAGAACACACCTTCCCATATTGTAAAACTATAGTGTATGCCAACATAGCTTTTGACACGTAATTTACGATGACTGATGAACGAGAAAGAAGGCTTGCAGCTGCGAGTTTGTATCATTCACTGGCTCCAACATATGCCTAGCAACATTAGGGATTATTTCACAAAGTGCGTCACTTATATAGCACACAACAAAATTACAAAAAATAAAATTACAAAGTGAGCAGTTTTTGAGCGCGCTTTTCTCAATTGTGGCCCAAAACATTTTTAGGCTCTCAATCTGGGCACCATTAGTAGTATATAAGATTGGTATCATATTACCATCAATACTAGGATTAAAAAACCCTTGTGACATAAAGTTTTAAGGGAAAAACCTTTGTATAACGATGATCTTTTATTGAACTCCTACGTAAATTATAATTCAACAACTTCAACACAGTTGAAATCACCATCTATAAGCTCCTCCATGTCTTCAACTTTTTGAACCTGTACAGCGTCTTGAACCTCGACTTCTTGAACCTGTCGTACAACCCCGTATGGGTCCAGCTCCATCCCACATGTTACGGCTATACGAGGAGGTCTCTCACGACCGTGTGTTATCTTGCCATCTTCGTCATACACTAGTTTGATGGCCCTGAAACCTACAGGAATTCTTCTCTCATGAACACCCCTGATTATCAAGGTATCATTACGCTGAAGAGTAACTCCTGTACTCACATCCAGACCCACACCCAGTGGCAGTTCCAGGTTAAGATTTGCAAAGGTATCCTTTGTTTTAGATAACAGCATTTGTTCACAATATATTATTTCGGAGACAATCCAAATCTCAATCGAATCCCCAAGACTGCAGTTAGATGCATAGAAATTAATGAAAGGGATTGCGCAAAGTTGTAATTCAAGAAATAGGAAGCGGAGATCTATTATGACTTACCGGCGAGGGCGACCCGAATTTCGGATCTTGTGGAGATTTGGCTTCCACTTAGGGCGGTCTATATCGAAAACATCGTCAGCAGTTTCGGTTGTGAGACGCTCTGTTTTCACAGTTTTCATTCTTACGTGCAGCCCTTTGGATGCGGATGCGCCTGCCCCAAATCTTCCGAGAAGTCTGGCCCACACTCCGGCTTTTTCTCCTGATATGTGCTCAATGTCGACTAGGTCCTCCTTTGCAACAGATTGGTCCAGCAGCTGTGACCAATCAGAAGAACTATGCGCAGCGTCTTTAAGAGTGGTAAGCGAGCCTATTCTCTGTAAAGAAAACTTGAAGCCGTTTCTAATTTCACGTGGTTGCCTTAGCAGTACGTCGAAGAGCACCAGATGATTCAATGGTTCCACAGCTACTAATTTGTGCGTATTATACAGATAGTGCTCCCATTTTGAGCCCATCTTCGCCTTCTGCTAGATCTATTTTTATCAGCTTCAGCTTGCTAGGGAATGAAGTGAGTCTAATTCAATAACTTTGCTCATATCATAACTCTTTCATTTCATCCCGGCTCTTAAATATACATGCATCCCTTGCAAGTGAAGCAAGAAACAGCTGGAAACAGCTCGTGGTTAAACAAGAAGCAACTGTGGTTAAACGAGAAACAATCGTGGTCAACCAAGAAAATATAAAAAAAAACAAGGTGCTGCGCACGGAGGGTTGCCCAATAGTGGATCACACATGTTTGATGTTTTGATAACAATATAAATAAAAAGAAATACCTGGTCTAAACGCATATAGCTTATACAATGAAAAAAAAAACAGCTTTGGTTGAGTCACATAGGTGGATTAGCTTTGATTTGATCAAATGGACAGATATTTTCCTTAGAAGGTGGGGGCGGATATGTGTGGTTAGAGGGTTGGAATGAGCTGGACTTTCGGGATAAAATGGGCTGTGGAATGTAAGTCACACTTTCATCCCCAACCCTTTGCCACCATTAATGCTAGTTGTTTTTAGTGTTATTTTATATGCTTAGTCAATTTTATTTGGCATCTTTCATAGGGCTTGTATGTCATAGGGATATTTGTTTTTGCTGAGTACAAGGATATTTATATGTATTTGCAGCCAGAAAAGTCAGCTTTCCCATGGAGCTTTCAATTATTAGGTAGAGAAAATTAGTTTCGACAATAAATGGTTCATGCCAAATAGTGTAAAGCACGTCTCAACTTGTTACATAATTAACTCTGATTAACTTAGTGATTACTTGTCTAGAATTGTTGGGCACATTCGAAGAAATAGTCAATATTTCTGCTTCGAGCCGCTAGCTCTTAAGATTTGCCGATCTCCGCTAGATAAGGTTTGTCCCATTTGCAAATGCATAATTAATAGCAACTTATGACTTCACAACGACTTCACACAATGACCTTCATTCACAAATGCATAATTAATAGCGAACAATGTATGACTTTATGACGCACAATGTCTAGTAAGAATGACCTTGTCAAAGTTTTTGATGTGGCTTTGTACCATCCAATGGACACACATGTCTGACAACTTAAATGGCCACGAGGACAATATATATTTTATCCTCAACTTACGTCCGACCAAGACAATTGTTCTCCTACTTTGTGTTTCACTACTTATGTCATCTTGCTAAGACTTCTGGTGGTTAAGCATGCCTACTTCCTTCACCCTCCCTTTGCCGCTACACAGTTTGTATTATAACTATATTGGTTTTGATTGATTTCAGTATCTACTACACTAATTATAATACTTATGTCTCAAAATTGTGAGCAAACATGGTACATATTAATGAAGCACTTGGAAAGATCAAATCTCAAATCCAAGTATTTCAAATAAATGTCAAAGCTATCATAACTACTTTTGATGTTTTGTCCTTTAAATTACGTTTTGAATCATGTGTTGAAAAGGGCCACGAATAATTGACACATCATTTTTTTTCCATGTGCAAAAACCATCTACGCAATATCTATGACTAGTTTGAAGACTTGCCAACAATTTGTAACTTTATAAAAACGCCACAGTGTTAACCATAGTCCCATTTGCAAATGCACAATTAATGGCAACAACTTATGTCTTTACAATAGCTCCACACAATGACTCACATTTACAAATGCATAATTAATAGCGAATAACTTATGTCTTTACAAGAACAACAACTATATAATGTTTTGTAAGCACGACCTTGTCAAAGTCTTCTGGTGTGCCTTTGTGCCACCACTCAATGGACACACATGTTTGACAACTTAAATGGCCACAAGGACATTATATATTTTATCCTCGACTTATTTACGATCAAGACAATTGTTCTTTTGCGTTGTACTTCATTACATATGTCATCATGCTAAGACTTCTGATGGTTAAGCATGCCTACTTCCCTCACCCGCCCTTTCTCGCTACACACTTTGTACTCCAACTATATTGGGTTTTATCGACTCCAATATCTACTACACTATTTAAAATATGTATGTCTCAAAATTGTGAGCAAACATGGTACATGTTAAGGTAAACTCATATATGGAAGGAAGTTAAAACTGAAGCACTTGAAACAATCAAATCTCAGATCCAAGTATTTCAACAAAGAAGTCACAACTATCCTAAGTAGTATTTCTTTTAAATTTAAGTTTTGAATCATGTATTAAAAAGGGCCACCAATAATTCACACAATTTTTTGACAATGGCGAAAACCATGTGGGCAATATTTAGGATTGCAAATGCATACTTTTTACCAACAATTAGTGACTTTACAAAGACTCTCTAGTGTCAACAATATTCGCATTTGCAAATGCACAATTAATAGCAACAGCTTATGTTTTTACGGCAACTCCACACAATGACTCGCATTTGCAAATGCATAATTAATGCATGCGATTCGACACTGTCGGATCGCCATTTTGGGGAGAGGCGAGGCTATATATATGTTGTTGACCTCTTTCTCCATTATCGTCTTCTCACGCCAGTTTTGGGTCTTAGTTCCCATTAGTTTTCTCGATCTTAGAGTTTTCTAGATGTTACGTGTTTGTTCTCGCCTTGCTAGATCATTGATTTCCGGTAGATGGTTGATTTCTCCTCCGCTTAGAATTTGGCGATCCGCTGTTTATGATTCTCTGTTTATTCTAGATTGTTCTAGCTTAGTTATGGTTGATCTCTCCTCAGGATTGGGTTTTAGGGGTCGTTGTTTTTTGAGAGATTTAGTTGTTTTTTGGCCTTTCACTTTGCTATAGGGTTTCTCTCTGTTTCTTGCTTCTTCTATTTTAGAAAATCGTGGAAAGGCGTGAACATTTAGTTCCAGATCTGATGATGGGGCTCCCTTTGGGCATGTTCATAGCTCACGATCGCAGTTGAATAAGAAGGCTATAACATCGATAGTTTGCGATGGCTAAGAAGTTTGGGGCTTTTAAAATTTCGACGGGATCTGCTTTGCCTCAAAATGATCTTGTCTCTCCACCGCACATGCCATAGATCTCAAAGTGGCTTCTAGATTTTCTCGGTGCTTCTCGGTTCCCCTCTCGTATTTTTGAAGTCGTGGAAATCAATTTCCACGATCTTGTCTCTCCACCGCACATGCCATAGATCTCAAAGTGGCTTCTAGATTTTTCGGGTGCTTCGGTTCCCCTCTCAGTATTTTTGAAGTCGTGAAATCAATTTCGGAGTTCGGTGAGTTTTTGAGCAACGAAGGAGGTATTTCTTTTTTTTAGGTCCCCGAGATTTTTGCGGGTTTAGACCATGATTGATCACTAATGTTCTTTTCTTCTTGGTTATATCTATTTCATCGTTTTTTACGCTTGACTTAACTTTCGTCACGCACCCCTTTGGTGCTTGATTCCAGCCTGCTTTTATTTTTGGATTCCAATCTGTATATAAACGTCTTGTTTCATTTTTGACTTGGCCCAGACCTTATCAGAGTACCTTTTGTTCTTTCAATCATTTTTCTGGACAGATTAACTGCTCTTGATCTTGATCTCAGATGCCAGCTTCAGATTCTGTATCTTCCTTGAGATTAAGAAGCTCTTACTTCGGTGCTTCAATGATTTGTTTGCTTATGGAAGCTCGGGATCCAGCCGCGTCGACCATCGGCTGCTTCTTGTTTTGCCGTTGCAGTGATAAGTAGGGCTTTGTGCAGACCTACTTACTTCTTTATTCTGTGACAGGAATTTATAGCGGATATATATAATTCGAAATACAATGATTATTGTCTAGTTTGCTGGACGTTTGGTTGGGTCCATCGCTTATTGTGGTGCTTACCAGGGTTCGAATCCTTCCTGCTTCAAACCACGCTTTGAAAATTTTTTCATAAGGTTTTCATAAGGTGAACTTTTCTGTTTTAAATTCTAACCTTCTTGGTCGAATCCTTCCTGCTTCAAACCACGCTTTGAAAATTTTTTCATAAGGTGAACTTTTATGTTTTCAATTCTAACATTCTTGGTCTTTGGTTGGTCGCCTCTTGTGGTGGATGCCAGGGTGCCATGGGTTTCTCCTTGTTGGTGAACTTTTATGTTTTAAATTCTAACATTCTTGGTCGTTTGGTTGGTCGCTTCTTGTCGTGGATGCCAGGGTGCCGTGGGTTTCTCCTTGTTCGGTGTGCCATATCTATCTCTCTATTTATCTATCTTTCTTGATTTTGTTCGGAGGTGCTCTTGCACGGGTTGCTTGTGGTACTCGCTTTCCTTGGTCCCTTTTTTGTGCTACTTGATGCTGATGTTATGGTCATAGCAATTCTTTGATATGGCATACATTTATTTCTTTCTTCAATTTGCACGATTTTGGTATGTTTGATCTGGGGTTGAACATCATTGGTTAGGGATTTACAGCTTTGGGGGGTTCTTCTACAATATTTCAATTTAGTACGCACTCTTGGCGCGTTGAGACATGGATGTTTGGTCACCTTAGTTGTATCACTTTATTTGTTCTATTTGTTATGTTGTTTCTCTTGTTGGCATTGCCCCTTTTGTTGGTCCCTTCATTTCAGTTCTCATCGTTCATCTTGTAGGTTTCATCTACATCCTCACGAGCTAGTTGCGTGTTCATGTGTTCATTTGCTCAACTTGCACCTACTGTTCCTATTTCTTTCCACCCTATTTGTTGCCTCGTTAATCCCTTTTTTGGCTTGTCGACGTTTTAAGCTTATCGGTTATTCATTTTCATTCTTATTGCTCTATGTCACACCCATTGTTATCTATGATTACTTCATTTGCCTTTTTTTGGTCCTTCCCGTCTTTTCTTCCAATACTCTTATCTTTGGGCTCTTTCTCCTTTTTTGCTTTTATACTATTTGCATCCTCACAAGCTTGATACTGGCGTTCTCGTGCTCTTTTGCTTCATTTGCGCCTTTTTTGTTCTCGTCCCGTTTGGCCATTAACTCTTTAGTGTTTTGAGTCTCATTCGCCATGCTAGTCCCAGCTTTCTCATTTGCTCTCATTTGCTATCCCATTTTTCCTTCTCTATTCTCTCATCTAATATCTTTTCTTTCCATCAAACTCCCGATCTAGTTTATTTATTTTAAGCATGCTCTTTGTTTCCTATGTTTCATAGGACATTTCTGCACTATGTCCTCAATAAATCTACTTCCTGCTTCATGAGATTTCTCATAGCTTGTCTTGCCTTTAGTATCAGTTTATTATGGCACCTTACATTGTCTTACTTTTCTCATATGCATATTATTGTTGCCTTGGGTACATTTGATTGTTGTCACATTTTGTTGTTTTGGTCTGCTTTTGTGGTCGTCCCACATATTCCAATGTTCCTTTTTGCTTCGTTTCATTTCTTCCAACCGATTTTCTCTTTTTAACCTATCTCAACTCCTTTTATTGCTTTCCTCGTAGTCTCTCTGGCCATTCCAGTTTGACGTAATACATCATTGTTCTATCTCATCCCTTGCCTGACTATCCTCTTTGACCCCGATAACCCCTTTGCGTAATGCCCTTCCTGTCTTACTTTGACCGACAGAGGTAGCCTAGTGTTGACTTTTTTAAGCATTTTTATGAATTGTTGTCTTTATTCCCTTTCCTTAATGTATTTAACTCTTCTTTTCTTTCTTTTTAGATCCACCTTACATATTCTTCTACACCATCTTTCTTTTGTGCCTATACTGACTTGATATCCCTGTCTCATCACCCTAGGCTTTGAAATGGAAGTTCTCTTTTGATCGGCCGGTTTTCCCCCTCCAGACGAGTCTCTCACCAAAATGCATGCGATTCGACACCGCGATCGGATATTTTGGGGAGAGACGAGGCTATATATATGTTGTTGACCTCTTTCTCCATTATCGGCGTCTTCTCCGCGCAGTTTTTGGGTCTTAGTTCCCTCCTTCCCACCCTAAGTTGTTTTGCATTCCACGTTTTTATTTTGATTTGTGATTCCATTTCGCGTGGCTCGCGTGACTAGCCCCTCTATATTTGAGAGGTTATGTTGTTTTAAGATATGATGTTATGTCGCGTGGCTCGCGTGACCAGCCCCTCTATATTTGAGAGGTTAGGTTGTTTGACGATATGCTCTTATGTCGCGTGGCTCGGCGTGACCAAATTTCTTCTCTTATTGGAGGATTGTGATTTATCATGGACCAGCCCCTTAGAACTTTTGGAAACGGCGTGATGGCTTCTATTTTTTTAGTTAACTACTTCTTTTGTGTTGTTTTTTTTCAGATCATTTCATCCGATGGCGACTTTGTTGCGTTACTTTTCTAAACGTCTAATGCATTCTGTTTCTTTTCTTTTCTCCTAAGTTTTCAGGTGATCATGGCTATTTCTTTCTTTTGTTCGGCTCTCCCATGGAGTTTGAGATGCATCGTCTGATTTGCGACCTCCAACTTGTGCTTCCTCGACTTTTTCATCAATGATCTCCACTTTGATGGCCCGGGCTTTTCCTTTGGAGCCGTCGGGCGAAGGTTTATCATTAGGGTTTTCCTCGAAAACCCGAAGAGCGAGTTTTTCATCCCGATGATAAACTTTCGCACGTTGCCTCCTATTTGCCTTTCTTATTTTACGCCATCTTAAAAGGGGTCTGGGTTGTTCCTATGGCAGGTCCCCTTTATTATTAGTGGGTAGTCAGACCCAATTGGTGGACTACCCTCCACCTTAGATATTTTTTCAAAATGTTGTACACTGCTGTGATGAAAGATATGCCTATCTATCTATCGGCCGGTTTTCCCCCTCCAGACGAGTCTCTCACCAAAATAGCGAATAACTTGTGAATTTACAATGACTACACAATGTCTAGTAAGCATGACCTTGTCAATGTTTTCTGGTGTGCCTTTGTGCCACTCAATGGACACACATGTCTGACAACTTAAATGGCCAAAAAGACAATATATATTTTATCTTGCACTTATCTACGATCAAGACACAATTATTCTTCTACACTAGTAATGGTGCCCAATAAGGTTTGGAAAATGTTAGGAACATTTGTGGATGGAAACCTATTCAAATCAGACTCATTAACCAAGTTCATCATATCTAGGCTATAAGAGGTTTTGTGCATTTGATAACCTTCCCCTATCCTTTTTTCCCTCATTTTCTTACACACTTTTCTTTTTCCCTTTTCTTATTTTTCCCGCACATTTACTTTTCTCCTTCTTTTTTTTTTTTTTTTTCTTTTCTTTTTTACCCTCTTCTCCCTCCTCTTTTCCTTCCTTTTCTCCTTCTCATTTTTCCCTTTCCCTTTCCCTTTTTGACGCTTTTTTTCCTTCCCTTTTCACCTTTCTCCACCCTTCCCATTTTTCTCATGCTCTTTTTTCCCTTTCCTTTTCCCATTCCTTTTTGCTTTTGTCTTTTCCCTTCCTTTTCTCATGCCCTTTTTGCATTCCCTTTTCCCCACCTTTTTTTTATGTTTTTTCTTCCTCTCCTCACCCTCTTCTTCTTTATCTCATGTCTTTTTTCCCATTTTCTTCTTCCTTTTTCTCATGCCTTTTTTTTTCCTTTCCTTCCCCCTTTCCAGCTTCCCTTTTTTTTTTCCCTTTCCTTCTTTTTTTTTTTCATTTCCCCACCCTTTCCCTTTTTCCCGTGCCTTTTTCCTCTTTCCTTCCACCCTTCCTTTTCTCTTTCCCTTTCCCTTTCCCTTTCCCTTTCCTTTTTCCTTTTTCCTTTTTCCTTTTTCCTTTTTCCTTTTTCCCATGTATTTTTCCATTCCCTTTTTTCCACTTTTTTCCACTTTTTTTTACTTGCCTTTTCTTCCGCCTTTCCCTACCCTCTTCCCCTTTTTCTTTTTCTTTCCCCTTTCCCTATGCTCTTTTTCCTTTTATTTTTACCCTTTCCTCACCCTTTTTCCTCTTCCAGTTTTTTTTCAGGCCCCTTTTCCCCTTCCTCTTTTCGCTTCCTCCCTCCTTATTCCTCGTGTTCTTTTTTTCTTTCCCCTTCGCCTCCCATTTTTTTTTTCCTTTTCCTTCTTTTTTTTTTTATATCCTTTTCTCTTTTTCCATGCCCTTTTCCTCTTTCCTTTTCCACCCTTTTTTTTTTCTCTCTTTTCCTTTCCATTTTCCCACACCTTTTTCCATTCCATTTTTTCCACCTTTTCATATGCCCTTTTTCCTCCTTTTCCCCACCCTCTTCCCCTTTTCCCTTTTCCTCTTTTCCTATTCCATGTTTTCTGTTCTCTTTTTTGCTTTTCACTTTTCCCTTTTCTCTCTTTTCCATCTCTTTTTCCCTTTCTTTTTTTTCCTTTCCTCACCCTTTTTTCTTCTCGTGCCACTTTCCTCCTTCCTCTCTCATTTCCCTCTCCCTTTTCCTCATGCCCTTTTCCCTTTTTTTGCCTCCTTTTTTCCTTTTTCCTTCCCTTTCTATTTTTCCATGCCTTTTTCCTTCTCTCCATCATTCTTATCTTCCCTTTTTCCTTGGTCCCCCTTCGAGTCTTCACCTTTTCCCAAGTTGCCCTATTTTTTCTTCCTTTTCCTCCTTCCCTTTTCTTTTCTTTATCCTGTCCTCCACCCTTTCCCCCCTTTTCCTTTTTATAGTGTCCTTTTTCCTTCTTTTCTCCCTTTCTTTTCTTTCCCTTTTTCGTGCTCTTTTCCCTTTCCTTTTCCCTTCTCCGCCTTTCCCTTTTACCCAGGCCTTTTTGCCTCTCACTTTGCCCTTTTTCT
This sequence comes from Isoetes taiwanensis, assembly GCA_021234155.1. Taxonomy (NCBI): domain Eukaryota; kingdom Viridiplantae; phylum Streptophyta; class Lycopodiopsida; order Isoetales; family Isoetaceae; genus Isoetes; species Isoetes taiwanensis. Next base: position 5,891,716 of record JAJEKV010000059.1, on the reverse strand, counting down.
CTGCCATTTTCCTTTCCTCTTAAGAGATCGAGCATGGCCAATCCGGTGGTGAGAAGTTGTCGCGATAAATCTCGGCCTTCAATGCAATCAGACGATCTCAACTATCTAAATTAGGGTTTGATTGAAGACATACGCTAAAACTTTATAATATAAGATTGTGCTTCACTACTTATGTCATGATCAAGCTAAGACTTCTGCTGGTTAAGCATGCCTACTTCCCTCACCTGCCTTTTCCCACTACACACTTTGTACTCCAACTATATTGGGTTTCATTGACTCCCATATCTACTACACTATTTATAATATGTATGGCTCAAAATTGTGAGCAAACCTAGTACATGTTGAAGGTAAACTCGTATATGCAAAAAAGTTAAAACTGAAGCAGTTGGAACAATCAAATCTCAAATCCAAGTATTTCAACAAAAAAAGTTACAACTATCCTAACTACTATTTCCTTTAATTTAAGTTTTGAATCATGTGTTAAAAAGGGCCACCAATAATTCACAAAGGACAGCAATAATACAAAGCAACTCAAGGACGAAGGAGCGAATGTACTCAGATTTTTGTGTGATGTCCAATTGCTCTGTGAAATGATTTCATATAAATTTTGTTCTGTTTTGTATGAAGAGTAGATTGGATGCCTCAAGATTAACCTCCCAATTATGGGCGAGCGGGTTGGCATGTGTGTGAAGAAGATTAGATTAGTGACTTTTGAATATATAATCATACATCACAAAATCACTTTTGAAATTGCATCACAATTGCATCACAAAATCACTTTACTGCAATTACTGATTCCATGAGACATTGGACGGGAGGACCACATGTTCTCATTGCTGCTTGCTAGATTGGTGGGTAGAGCACAGGGGAGATGCAACCCAAGTGAGCTTCATGGGCAAGGGAGGTGGATGTGGACCACCCTGCTTAGGGGAGGCCTTTTATATCCTGCGGCTCACAGGAAGATGGTGAGAATATATTCTCTAAATGATTGTTATTCTCCCAGTAGTACTCTGAGCGTAGATAGAGTATGGGCCAAGTTAAGGCGAGGGATGAAGCATCTACTTCTATGCTCATGTCCCTTGCATCTTCGATGGTGGATCTAAAAAGGGGTATCATCTTCAGCTATATTGGGGTCTGTGATTGAGGTGGATTGTTATTATGGTGTTTTGGCCTTTTCTCTACACTTTGGGAAAATCGTGCTGAACTGTTTAGGCTATTTGGCTTTGGAGCCATAAATAAATGTGTTTACACATATTATATTATTAATAAAATACAAGAAACTTATCGCGGCGGCCAAGGTTGTCGCGAACGTTTCTCTTTCAGGTGTATCATAATTTTAGTACTGGGAATGGTGAAAGGAAAAGGAAATAAACATATAGGATCATATCTCACAATGTCATATCATAATTTTAGTACTGGGAATGGTGAAAGGAAAAGGAAATAAACATATAGGATCATATCTCACAATGTCATATGTAGGGATGCAAGATACATCTTTTTACAGGCATTGCAGAAGGAAAACCACCACGAATTAATCTACTCTTAGGACAAATCTACTCTTTGAATAACGAAGAACAAAATCAGAGCGATTACCAAAATAGGACGAATTTGTTGTGAAGCATCTTGCCATACACTAAGTAGCCTAATTTAAAGACTATGAGCAGCTGCAGAAGCTATAATGGAGGATGACCGCAATGCAGTAGTTAAGGTAGCGATGTTGCAGGAAAGCCCTGTTTGGTGCAACAAGTCTGTCCATATTTATCCAAGACTATATGAGCTAGATACAGGAAAAGCAATTGCATCAAAAACCAGAAGATGGTGAATTGACCATACATTAGCAAATCTGGGAAAACATGGAAAATATTTACATTGAAAATCGGAGCGATTACCAAAATAGGACGAATTTGTTGTGAAGCATCTTGCCATACACTAAGTAGCCTAATTTAAAGACTATGAGCAGCTGCGGGTTGTTATAATGGAGGATGACCGCAATGCAGTAGTTAAGGTAGCGATGTTGCAGAAAGCCTGTTTGGTGCAACAAGTTTGTCTATATTTATCCAAGACTATATGAGCTAGATACTGGGAAAAGCAATTGCATCAAAACCGAAGATGGTGAATTGACCATACATTAGCAAATCTGGGGAAAACATTGAAAATATTTTTACAAAGATAACTAAATACCAATCTTTTGACAATTATGAGTGCAAGATGGTGAAAAGCTTTGTGGTAAAATGAATTCATTGGCTAATAATCAAAGGTCGCTTTAAAGAAATACATGTTGGTTGTCGTTGATATGTGTTTTGTTGTGATGAATGATAAATGTTGTTACCATATAGCATAACCAAATTCTAATCTTTTGACAATTATGAGTGCAAGATGGTGAAAAAGCCTTGTGATACGCATGCATTGGCTAATAATCGAGGTCGCTTAAAGAAATACATGTTGGTTGCTATTGATATGTGTTTTGTTGTGATGATCGATAAATGTTGTTACTATATGGCAACCGAGATCCGTGGTGTGAGAGATCCGCAAAACATCACCGGTGGTTGCTAATAGCCCTATTCATTTTCGGTTGCTCATCAATATGTTTTTGCAACGAAGTCGACCGCTTTGGCACCATCGCCATAGCCTTTGGGCACTTTTACGATGGGACCACCGTCCCGGATTTGCCCAACCATATCATCAATTTAGAGGCCCTCAAGACCGCAAATCTCTGCTCCCCATGGATCCCAAGTTTCCCACGATCCCATTTTGTTTATGGAGGCCCCCAAGTACATACTAAACCCTCTCTTCACGCCTTTTAATCCAAAGATTTCTTGACAACGAAGAAGAACTAACTTGCATAATCGTGGATTACTTCATGGATTTTGTTGTGGATCTTGCAGACGGTCAAGATCCCCTCGCCGCGATTTATCGGGCTCGATCTCGCTACTTGGATTGAGCCGTAGATTATTATCTTCCCTTTTTATCCCCGGCTGCCTCAAACCAGGAATTGCACCCACAAGGTGATTGTTCTTCACGTAAATGTTCTCGCAACGCTAGAAGGGAGGTCGATGATTAGGGAAAAGTACCAACAAATTGATTGTCGTTGAGCTTTAAGTCTTGAAGACCAGCCACATTTCCCAAACCGGGAGAATGGTTCCTGAAAATCGGTTTACTTGAAGTCATAGCTTCTCTAGGTTTTGCATGCTTCCCATCGCATGAATCGACCCACTAAGCAATGGCCCTTGCTGATTATTGGCCTGAAAACTACCAATCTTGAGCCGAAAAAACTCGAGGAATGCCCCCGCGGATGATTGTAGGCCGATGCAATTTTTGAAGACTAGTCACCATGTTTCCAAGATAGTCCAGGTATTCCGCCATAGAGACAAAGTGGTGAGTTGGGAGCATTGGGCAAGGCCATCCCAAGAAAGTCCATCCACCAAAGCCATTCAACTAGTTATTCTCTAGGTATAACGAAGTAAGATTTGCAAGACTAACAAAGAAATCATTTGTGGTATGGTATCAAAACTGGTACCTCCCTGATATGCTTCAGAAGCCATGAAAGACCACTTAAAGATGGTAGACTTCCCGTGAATTTGTTGTCCTGATTTTGTAGAGACATTAGATGCTTCATGTTATTGATTTCTCGAGATCTTGTACCTTGAAGGTTACCGGAACCCGCCTCTATGGCTACCACAGAGTTACCTATGCATTTTACATATTTCCATCTTCCTCCACAAAGATCGCCGCCACTCCATTTTAGCACATCAGCATTTTTTATTCCTTTCAAAAAGCTCAGAAAGTACGTACATCTATCTTTGGATCCGGCAAGCCCAATGCCGTTCGGGCGTGATAGAAAAGACTAACGTTGTGTAAAAATCACAAACCAAAACCAGCTTTTGCTTCATTATTGAACACAATTCTTATGATCACACAACTGCTGCTTTATCCGGATCCTTTTTTATATATTCTCAACTTTGTTGGCTCAAGAAATCGCGACATTCGCCCCAATTACTTAGTAAACGGCGGGAACCGAAGCTCAAATACCCACAATTTTTTGCTGCTATTAATCGGAAAAGTTGCGAGCAGTTTATGAGTTTATGTGCAAGTGGAATCATTTTGGATGTGGCTTTATCGAGCCACCACTGATTGGGCAATTGACCGCATCTTTTGGAGCGGGATTAGAGATGAATTGGATGGCGCCAACCAAATGTTTCAACCGGAGTTGAAAGGCATTTTTAGCCGCCTGCTGCTCGGAATCGCCATGGCGAGGAGGTTCATTTAGCCCAATCTTCGACGGACCAAATAATGTAAAAAATAGATGTTGTGTTTGTTGTTCACTAAGTAAGGGCGCACTGTGCATGCCCCCTTCCTCAGGCGCCTCACACCTAACGCCTCGCTTCATTACTCCCGATGCCTCCCATTGCACGTCTTCGCACTATGCTCATCCCGCCCTCATTTTTCCTAATTCTTTGATCAATTCTTCTTCATTCTTCCTATCATGGTTTATCTGCCGGAAGTGGAATACTCTGGCTTGAGAAGGGCTTCTAGCTATGCCCAACGTGCAAATAGCCAGTGAGCCAGGGATTGCTTGAAAAGCAAGAAAGAATTTTCTTTTTTATTTAAGAAAATCGAAAATAATGTACGTGTCAAGCTGTGGGCTCTTCTTAGCCCAGAAATATTAGACATCCAAATTTCTAAGAACAAAATAAACTGCTTTACATAGGTAGTGATAGTGATAAATATCTTGCTCTCAAAAAAAATAAATAAATAAATAAAAATAATCATACATCCCTTTTTGCCCCTTTTTTTTTCAATCCTATTTTTTCTGGGTTCTGCTTCACGCGAAGTCGACATGTATGGACTTTTTTGTTTTCTTCCGGTGCAAGCAAACGGACTTACATGGATTAGATAAGGACAAAACTTGACCGGTAGACACAAGAGGACACGCTTTACGTTCGCTTCCGACAAACCATGGCGATTTTGCTCGTGCAACCAATATCGCGGCGCCCGAGCTACTAATTATGGCAAGTAAGAATGCTGAAGGCATTCATCCTGATGTGTTTTTTCTGCAATTAAGAAATGAATAGAACTCCACAGCAAGTTATGAAGCCGGAATCACAGGAAGCGAGAAGATGCTGGCGATGGGAATGCAGGATGCCAGAAGATGGCGCCTCCGGCTTGCTTTGTCTTAATTCAGAAGTTGGGAATCATCCTATTCTTTTCGCTTATTGCCGTGCAGCTTTTTGGCACGGTTCCATGTTTTTTGGTGCTACTTCCCAGCATCCCAAAATACTTCAAAAATAGTTATCCCAAAAATACTTCAATCGTAAGGCTCTGAAGGCAGAGTCACATGGATACTATTTGAGCAAATACCGACGAGATCGGTGGGTACCGGTTTGGCCCGTCCAAGAGCAGCGTCTGCCGCTTTGGGGTGGGCATACGCCGGGTTGAGCTGCCGCGGTGGATTCCTTGCCCACGTGGGTTTGCGCGTACCACGCTTCCTTCATTCACATGCAAGGATGACATTTTAACAAATATTGGGCGAGAAATCGAAAACCATCCATCAAATTGTTACAGTTTTTACAGATTTTTTCTCACGATTCTGATTTTCTTTCCTATCTCTTTTCTTCCATAAATTTTTCTTCTCTTCAACCATGGATTTGAATTCCGTTCCTGAAGATATATATGAGGAGGCTGGAAATAGAGATTGTTCCTTCCACTCAAATTTACATTGGTGATGATCAAGCTTCCGACGAAAGTGTGAAGATCGAAGATGATTCTAGCCAACCCAATGCCAGCCGGAAGAGGGTTCTATGGCCAGAAACTGCTATCGAAATGCTGGTTGAGCCTTATTCTGATATCAAAGTCAATAAGCTTCAAATGGGTAACTTCAGGAGCAAGGATTATGCTGCAATAGCTTTGCGGTTGAATGAGACCATTAACACCGTGATACACCGGCAAGCAAGTGAAGAACAAGGTGGAATGTCCGGTGAAGAAATACAAAAAGAGAAGGAAAAAGAATCCAGATCGGCTCCACTCCAAAGCGAGTGGGAATTCTTTGAGCAATTTGATGTCGCCCTTGGTGAATCGTCAAAGGTAGTTGGTCTACGGGTGGATCAACGGAGATCGATTCAGGAGTGGCACCAAAGCGGCGCGCGATATGAATCTAAAGGTCGCAAAAGGTATTGCCAAAACCAAGAAATTTTCTCGTCCAGTTTCCATTGCTAATTCTCGTGCCCCAAAGGTTCGAAAGTATGTCGTGGTACAACCACAAACATCCAAGTCAACCCCGCTTATGTAGATGATTGCGAGGAGGATGATGATGAAGAAGGTGCATTGAGGTAGACTCTCCTCCTACGGCGGAACCTCGGCAAGCCTCTTAGCAAGGAGCGTAAACGTTAGTGCGCCTAGTCTTCGTGGAAAGAAGACGAAGGCCAGGCGCCACGAAGAGGGCACCAAGGCAGCTGCCACCATCTTGGCTCAAGCGATGAAAGATGTCACTAATGTCCATAAGGAATTGAAGTTGATGGAACTTCGCAAATGGGTCGCCAGAGGTTGAGGACGCACGAAAGCGAGGCACGTAGAGAATCACGAGGCTCAAGGGAGGAAGCTATTAGATCTAAGAGAATTGTTAGAACTTGAGGCGTCCAAACGGAAGGAGGAACTGCAGTTGCAACTATCGCAGTTAAAGATGCAGCTTCAAATTCAACTGCATGGTCGGGGCAGCAATTCTGGGATGGCAAGCAGTACCCCATCCTCCAACATGGACAATGCCTTCTTCAATGGTGGATCAAGCTCCTTGAGCGATTTATTTGATGTATAAGTTCTGCTCTAAGATTAAGTTGTCATGTGTGGATTGTAGTTTGTTAGAAGTTATGGAATCAATATGAAATTTTCTATGGTTTTTCAATATATGTATTTAACTTATGTCACACATGCAATCTAAGAGTTCTCTACAAAAGAACGAGACTTGCACTACCTATTATGAATTCAAAAAAGCACACATGGTTCAACTAAATTTAATAAGAACATACAAGTATGAAATCTAAGAATTATGAAACTAGACTTGCACTATTATAACACATGCAATCTAAACAATATAAAACTAGACTTGCACTATTATGAATTATAAATCTAAGAAGTATGAAACTAGAATTAGACATGCAATCTAAGAATTATAAATTCAATACGAACATGGTTCACATAAATTCAATACTAACATGATTCACATAAATTCAATACGACATGGTTCACATAAATTCACAAGTTTAAATCGCATTTAAAGCTTGCATATGATTGAAAACAAAGTCCCTCAGCTTTTCCCTCTTCTTCTTACAACCGTATCTCCTTGATTAAGTGGTAACCAAGTGTAATCGCAGTACTTCCTGCATGGTATGTTATGCAGTCGTTATGCAGCGTCTGATGCACGCGGGGGTAACGTCGTTATTTGTTTTAACGCACAAACGTCTGCGTCAAAAGTTGTTGTTTAAAATGCGCGTCGCGGTGCGTGCGGTACCATAAAATCGTCGATGCGTCGTTAACCGAAAAAAAATATATATTTTTTTTTGAAAAGTACTTGTACCATACCTATAAAGTGCGTCGCACTGCACATGCACTTATATAAAGCACGCGTCGCACGGCGTCGTAAAACAACAAACCAAAAAATTTATTTTTCTTATTTGATGCACAAAATGAATAGAAATGCGTGCGATGCATTATGGGTACCTGCGATGCGTTAGGTATGGAAAACGTAACGTACGCGTACTTAACCTACACTGGTGGTAACCCTCCATACAAAACCACACGTGTATCAAAGTATTCATCCTAATTTTCAATTTGTAGCATGTTGTGAAGAACACAACAAGCAATAACTACCTTAGGGGCATGAGGCATTTTGATTGGCATGTTGCATAAGATGTTCCAGCGACCCTTCAGTAGAGCAAAGCAATTCTCTATCACTACCCTAGCTTGCGACAAGTGTTTGGAGAATCGAATAGCATCTGCAGGATCACCAAGTCTTTTCTTTTTGATCACCATCATATACTCTGATGCAGGATATCCAGAATCTGCAATTAAATAGGGTTGCACTCTTCTATCATCCAACACTCTTGAAGGTCCGCGTAAAATATGCCTTCTTGACAACTTGGCAAATAACGGGGATTTATAAAAATGATTTGTGTCATGTGCACCACCGGGAGCATCACAGCAGACGTCCCAAAATATCAGTGAAGGATCACAGACAGCTTGCAGCACAATGGAGAAAAAATGGTGTCTACTGTAATAGTCTGCTGGTCCCCATTTCCTTATTGGTGCTTTTTTGAAGGGAATGTGAGTGCCATCAATTGCACCCGGCAATGAATTGGCACACGATATGGATTCAAAATCATTTATAATGTTCTCAGAGTCTATTTCGGGGCGGAGCCCTAATGAAATCATGCTTAAGTTTCTCTGCTAGTATATTGACAACAATTTTGGTATACTTATGCCTTTGTAGTTGCTCCCATCCCATACATTTCATAAAATGAAACCCTTCGTTATGGGCCAATTTGAAAATTACAACCGCTAGAGCCTTCACTTTTCAATAGGTTCACGGACCACAATAGATAGATCAGCTGTATAATATGTGGCACTACAAGCCCTGAAAGCAACTTCTCAAAATTATCCGGATGCGTGCGTAAAAGTTCACCGAAATTATGCTCACCAGCTATACCCAGAGTGGAGCCAAAGATTATTACTTAAATCTGCCCAAAAGATATCTGTCTTGGGTACATCCACCATATTCTACGTTTAGAGCTTCTCATTGATCAACAAAGAACATGAACATAACACATATTTGCATCAAAATGTCAATTAGCTCCTCCAAACCTCGTGTTCGGGATTATCGATTTCAATATCATTGCCACCTTAGCTCCTCATCAAAGCCTTCCATATTTGTGAAACTATGACGAAATTTAAACAGAAAATTAATACACAAAATAGTTTCACGATGATTGACAAGAGATTTATGAAAACCTTTACGGTCTATACTAGTATGTGAACGCATCATGAATTCAAAGAAAAGTACCGATAGGAGAAAAGTATATGATATAGGTCGAGTTGATCTTTCGCCAGTTCAATGGGAGCGCGGAACCCGGAACTTGTGCCCATTCGCCGCAACCCCTTTTGATGTCCGCATGTGAATTATTTGGCGACCGGTCTCCCTCGCAATTGCTCTAAGACCGCCAAAAGCACCGCTAGAATATCTCATGTGACTTCGACGATATGTTGTTTGCAATCAATCTACATTTGCTCATGTTGAATCGAAAAACAAAAAAACAGAACATTTTGTTTGATAAATCATTCACAAATTTTAGAACGCTTGCGCTGCTATATTGTATGTTAGTTGTATTTGGGTAGAAAGTTAGAGCAGAATTGCAACATGTCTGTGATGGATCAAATGCATCAATACAGGCACTGCCATTCTATAACAAAAGCATGGCAATTGGTGACAGAGTGAAGGATCCATTTCGGGCTAATCATGGAGGAGAAAATAACCCAATTGATGGATGGTGCAGCGGCGATAGCCAGATTGGGCATATCGAGCAATTTGGCAATTTGGCAAAGCAAACCGAAGAATTGGCATGATATATACACATGCCTGATTCCCACATCCATTGACCTGATTCCCACATCCAGCTCAGCATAGAGCCCAAATCGGCTTGATACCGCTCCAACTCTAGTGGCCTGATTTCCAGCGTATCTTCAAAATTATTTTGTTGGCAGAAACATTATTGATTGACCTTATATCGCATCCAGTTCCATCGGCCTCGATTCCCACATCCAGCCCAAAATTGGTCTAGTATGAGCTCCGAAATCGGGCAAGTGTGAAACAACTCCAAAAATCGGCCACATCCAACTTCATTGGTGCCTTATGATGCATAGAGAGGAATCGGCCACATCCAACTTCATTGGTGCCTTATGATGCATAGAGAGGACGTAGTTTTATCCCACCCAACCGGATCCACCCAAGCGTACCCATGGGTTTAATGGTTCGCCGCTCTAAATTCATTTCGTTACAAGCAGGTGACAGAGTATCCATAACCAAATGCAAAGCTAGGATATGGGCATATAGATGATGGTGCTACAAAGAGTATCTTGGCTGGATAAGGGTCAGTTCTGTTCTGGTAGAAGATCTATGTAGAAACAGATTTGGCAAACTCGGGGCTTAATAGGCTTTAAGAGCAGGGTTGAGCTGGCTGCTTAAGGCTATGGCGACCATTTCTGCTTTGCCCATATAGTTTCTGCTCTATTGTATGGGGGAAGGGCACTTGGGACCCCTTTCCGGGTGGACGGTGGGGTCCCGCGACCGGCGGTAGCCGGGAGCGGGTCACCGGCCACCCGGAAAGGGGGACCAAGTGCCCTTCCCCCACAATATAGAAACAGGGGAGATTTTTTTTCTCCCCCTTTCCTTTGTCGCCAGCGATGGCTTCGTCGAGGTGCAGGGCAGTTTAGCAAGGTTTTCTTGATGGCTTCAACGAGCATGAAGGCGCTGGCAGGTCTGTCGGAGATTTTCTTGAAGGCGTTTGCAGTTTCGATGATTTTTCATTGATGCCGTAGCAGTTCGACGAGTTTTCTTGATGGCTGCTAGTCGAGTTCTTCTTGATGCTTCAAAACTTGCTATTCCTCGCAGTTTTGTTTTGCTTTTAGACTTTTTCTTGCATGCAAATGGCGAGTATTCTGTAGGTAAATTTCTTGTTATTTCTGTAAGTTATTATGTAGGTATTTTTTCGTGCATGCAGACTTTTGTTTTGATCTTGTTATTGCAGATGATTGTGCTTACGGCTACTCTCTTTGTTTTAACAGCGAAGAAGGGGTGAGATCAGAAGACACTATGTGAGGCTTTGTGGGCTTTCATCCGTTTCTTTGCATCGAGAATCGGTGACGCCATCGCCATGGCCTTGATCTTGAGCTTGAGCTGAGGCTTGAGCTTCCATCTCCATAACTCTGTTTTTCCTAATTCTGGTTTGTTTGGGTTGTGAAGGGAGGCATATATAGTGAAGTTTTATGGCGGCTGCTTTGTTTTGGTGGCCGTTAACTCATCCTAATCCATTGCTTTTGGACTTAATCCCAAGTCATGCCAGATTAGAGCAGAAAGTGCAAAAACAGAGGTATCAGAGCTAGATTTATGCAGGATTGTCCAGTTTCGGCATTGAATTAGTAGAAATTTCGTTACGTTTTGATAGGGGGATTTCTATGTAGTAGCTTCTGAGCCTCGAATTTAACAAAGTAATGAGCAATTACAAGTGCAGAAAAAAAAAACATGCTGAAAAAAAGAACAAGTGACCGGTTGAAGCTGTCACTCGGAATCAGGATACCCAATTTCCATTCCGTGTTATCGGCAATGCCACGTGTCCTCATATAAATGCACCCCAGACAAAAAAATCGACCCTGTTTCTATATTGTTTCCAGTTCAACTCTATTGTTCAAGACTGACTCCATAATTTTTGTGCTACCGTTTCAAGGCTGACTCTCTATTGTTCTTGAAGGAGATGAAGGGAAAGAAGACCTGGCTTAAACACGCTCCACATTCTCGCTTTTCTTGGCTCATCCTGGTTAGGCCTATCTGGCCTAATACATGCCCTTCTTTAAGGTTGAACTTCCAATGTAAGGATCAAAGAAATCCAAACCCATGATCTAGAGGGGTGCTGCATGGCAGTCCCTAGTCGGTTGGGCTAAGAGAGATCCTTTCTCCAAGAAATAAGACGAGTTAAGACTTGAACACTGAAAAACATAACGTGAGCTATGGTGTTCTTTATGAATTTTTACTTAACCCCAGTATATAAAGTCAAGTAAGATATAAGATTAAGGACATGAGTATAATGTAGATTAAGTCATGGCAGGGTGGGAAGAAATTTTATTATCAAGGCATCTACCAAAGGGAAAAAAATTATTTAAAGTTATAGGTCTAGGAATGTCGATAACTGGACATTATTATCGCCGCCAAAGAATATCCATAGGTGATAGTGGATTAAAATCCAACTTGAAGTTTCTATCTTACTCAGGAGTTGCCTTCCATCGCTTAGTGTGAACGCGTTCATCGATATGGTTGCGGAGACATTCCGCATTGATGGTAAGAACCCTTAGGGTATTCCTACCCTACCATGGTTGCACAAAACCGGTGGAGTTGTTACGCACGTCATTGGTTTAGGGAAGAGTGATAATAGACCAAAGTCTTTCTAGAAAAACAGAGATATTATTGTTTAAGTATAACAAAAGCCTATTATATTATTAAAAGAGGCTTACCTTGTTGGTAAAGGGTTTGGTTGGGTGGTGGGAGTTCAAGGATTCAAGACCCCATAGTATCTTTTTAATATTAAAAGTTGCTATGCAGAGAAACATGGTACTACATGTGTATAAGAAATACGTGTAACATATATATATATATTCAAGAGGGTTTGGTGGTGGTAAGTACCTAAGGTTGAGTTGAGAGGTCATGGGTTCAAATGCGGGTTGAAGCACTTTTATACCTTTGGGCGCCATCCGTTACATGTTTTTTTTAAATTTTAAGATTTAAAAACGTAAACGGCGCTCTCGAAGTTGGTTTTGGCCCACTTTTTTGCCATTTTGATGCCGGTTATTGATGCCCCAAGGGTAATTGGACCATGCCCGACGCGTGTTGGGCGCAAACTGAAGTTACCTAGAGAAAGTTATGGCCCGGGAAACAAGAGACCTCTTTTTCTAAAAACTTGACATACTTGATTCTAAGGACTCACACCTTAATTCCTAACTAGCTTAATCCTCCCATAATTAGGTCAACATACATACTAGATATAGAATTAGAATAGTTTACCCTAGATTAAAGTCCCGCATTTCTACCTATCGAATTAACGAAGTTAAGATATGGCGATTAAGTGATCCGTCCACCAAAATCATGGCTCGATACCACACCGCGGACGCTCCACAATCCATACGATGCTCCCATCGTATAAATATGGGGAAATTCCCTCCCATGGCATATCCATCACCACTAAAGGCCCTCCGGTTCGACTCGGACCACTTGTGATGGCCAAGTGTCCGGGTGAAGGACAAGGAGGTGTCATTTGTCCCACGCCTTCTATGAGAATCCTATATAGCGAAAGCATACATACATGTTAGCACCTAACGAAGGGTGGCCCATCATCATCAATATAACCAACAACAGAATACCAACATAACAAAGGAAATACACCATAACTAAGGGCTCTACCCAGGGCTCAGACTCCATGGGGTCGACTAACGGTCAGGGCCTCAAGATAACAACAGACAGAGGTATAACATGGCATTCCACTCCATCCGCCCCTCCTGTGCACACTTTGCAGATAGGATGAATCATGCTATGACGTGCTTGTAGCCCTTCGGAGACGCAATCCCAAGGAATCACCCTACATGACTACTCAGGGTCACATCTCCCAGGTTCGATGAGGCAGGTCAGAGAGGCGTCTCCTTCCCGAGCATGACGGATCCCTGGGTGTGCTAGAGAACACGTGCCCCTCGGTGACCCGCATCCATACCCACTTACTCCCCTAAATCTAAAAGGTGGCTCACCGGCCCGCTCGAGCCTGTATGCCCATATAGGCACATCCCTCCCAGCCCGAGAGTGTCGGACCCATACCCAAACCCACATAGTAGCGGCTATAAGCCTAGCACACTATAAGAGTCCCAGAAGCTGCACTAGGCAAGACCCCACCCTCGATTCACCATCATACTCAAGTTATCCGGTGTCGACCACATCATAGCATCCACGACCCGGTTGGCTCTTTGTGCACAAAGTCGCATTTATTGGGTTTTAAGGGTTCTACCTAGGAGCATCTCTACTTCTAGATGGCCTTTAGGTCTCTACCCCCCTTTGACCCATACAATATAGGAGGAACAGAAAGAAAGCTATCCTTATACATCCATCCATCCATAGCTTTGAATAGAACATAAAATAGAGATTAACCATACATCTATTCATACAAAGGTTAATCCTAGCTACCTTTGAGCATACAAGGATTAGTCCTATGACTACATTAGAGTTAATTTGAAATCTAGTTTTATCCTATTAAGAAATTCTAAAATTCCACATCAGCACTTGAGATTAGCCAATGAAAGTTAAGCATAGTTAGTCGAATCCACAGATTACGTGGCACCTCAACCACTCATCTTCATAAATGTTGTATTGATGACTCCACAATTTTGGGCCCAAAGTTTAGGCCCTAAATTGGTTGATTTTTCCTCCTCAACTTCGAAACTCGGGGATGCCTTGGGAGGGAAGAGGTAGAGATGATTTTCCATGGTGAGGAGGGCCATGCTCCATCCCTAGGTATTGAATTTTGTCTCGTGAAGTGCTAATCATGCCGCAATTCTTCAAATCGTTGAGTTGTTTTGCAATTTATTTCACATTTATTTACTGATTTATATGCTATAACATACTCTTTGCAGATTAATCCATCTTCAAATTTCAATTTGAGCTTTGAATGAGCAAGGGCTGGTTGAATTAGCAAGGGCTGGTTGAACTCAGTAGTTTTGAGAAAAACCGGAGTTGTGACACGTTCTTAAGGGGTGTTAAAATTGGCAAGATCATCGCGGATAGCGGGCTTGAAGCTCTCTTTATTTGGTTTGTCTTCTTCCTTGGCCACATTCTCATGTCTTGTAATTACATGCTATATGACATTATTCAATTGCTTTTTCGACCTGAGCCCCAATTAGAAAAGTATCATGTATTTGATTGTTTAAGTAGTCCTTTAAGTCTAACGTAGCACTTAAAATCTTTATTTAATCAAATAAATGGTCATGCATAGTTCTGGAACATCATGAAAAACTTGGACTATGATACCAGATAACTCAGTTCATGAATATGAGAATATCATGATTAAGCCTTTGTGCAACAACTTGCTTCAATTCTGGAGGGATAAAGACTTCTTTTGCCATTGATGTCTTCTTTATGGCTTGTTGTTAAGGATATTATGGAATCTCTGGCCAACCATAGTGACACAGTCAAAGCCATGGAGTTTATTGGACAAAGCTCTGGTAAGTCTTTGAATTTTTGTTATGATGATTCTTCAGGAAGTAGGATAAATAGGGGTAAACGTAGGATTAAGTGAAGAAAGTACATGTTTGATTTAGTCCATCTTTTTGTTAGGTAGAAATTAAGAAGACTTTGCAACTGTGATTCTTTGTTGTAGGATATGGGTTTATGCAAGGCTGAGGTTATATGCTATTCTAGTTAGAAAGACATAGTAAAACTGCAAGTGACTGCTTGGATCCATGAGATCTAATGATTTTCATGCCATGCATAGGATGTCTTCAAGACCATGGTATGATTCTTTTTGATCACCACAGCAGTTCCATAGAAGATCTTGGTATGATTGTTATTCGACCAGTTTAGGAACTTTTGAATTGCGGGGAACAGATTATCTTCATGCTAGTGAACTATGGCTGGAAAACGGTCTGAAGTTAGTCAAATTATCTTGAGAAATACAACAGATGATAGTGGTAAATGGACTGATATGCATATATCTCTGGGATCTTGGGTGACAATCAGACCAAGCCAGCGTGGCAAATTCGCAGTGAAAAAGAGAAAGCTTAATGATTTGTCCGCACATTGGAAGGCACGTGTTGTAGGATTTGTGCTTAGGGAAGGTGGTAGATGCGTAGATGAGCTTGTAATTGAACATGCTTATGGACCCCAAGATATGATGACTCAAGGTATTGCAAACAGTCCAAGTTTTCCAAAGTTAGATGCCAATTGTATCTGTTCTTCTGAGTTTAGGGACAAAACTCCAGCTCAAAGCGTAACAAGTGTACTGGAGGTCCATCATCATGTTGTTGGCAATTTGTTGTATCCTAATGTTAAGCCTAAGGATAGAGGTAATGCGGTTTCACAAGTATCATTACACAATACCAAGTGGCAATATAGGAAAAGTTAGCCCTTGTAGATGCACCTACATTACTTACTTTGTGCAGTGGTATTAGTGACATGCACATTGTTTCTGCTTATCGTTGCCTACTCACAAGGGAAGTAGGAAAGACAATGACTGAGAGAGGTGGTGTTCGAGGTGGCTGTAGCTTTCGGTCCCCTTAAGTGTATTTGCGGCTTCATGTTTAAAGAAGTCATATTGAAGGGTTATCACAGACCTATACATTTAAAGAAATGTTAGTGGCGCATCTTTAAACCCCTATTCTTGGGTGAATGGGGAAAGTGAATTCATGAAACGAGGGCAATTTAACTAGTCTGCCAAGTAGACCTGTGCCTTCATTTTAAGTAAGTAAACTCTTTTATTTTGCAACATGTTATATAAATCTTGACAAGATATAAATTCTCGGATCTGAAGTACCAAAGCAGATGCTTTATTGCAATTTCTTTATTCAACGACATAAGAAGCAATGGGAAAATGGTGAATGGTGTTGGAAACACGTGGAAGAACATGTCATTAGGGCTGATTCTATGCGATTAAGTGTGGATCTCGGAATGGCAAAGACAAAAAAATCTTGGATGTGGAAGGGATGGACACTTCTAGAATCTCAAGGTTCTGGAGTCCCTCAATGGATTTTCACATTTTTTATTTCTTAAAGGATCTGATAAGAAGGTGGGATATCGGGAGAATGTTCATTAATTTGTAAGGATTGTATGTTTCCACATACTTTGAGGATTCAACATCTAAATTGATGTAGTTGAGATATATAAATGATGGAAAAAGAAAAAAAGCAAGACTTTTTGGTTGAATTTGGGTTCAATTCCCAAAGAGGTTTGAAATGCATGTTTTTTTGAAATATTCCTTGAATATATTATGGAAGCAGCTCTGCGAACCTGGCATCAGTCCTCTTGAAAGGTTCTAGATGCAAGGTCAAATCATGCACCAACAGGGCAACCTTGGGACACCTTGACACTTATTCGCATCCTCTTCTTTTTCGCAGATGGAAGATGGCATTGATTGCCATGTTTTCTATTTTGGACTTGCAACTTAGTATGGCGGATATAGGCAATCTTATGTATATTGACTTGGATGACATCTCCTTCATGCAGAGCTCCCTATTGATTTGTTATTGTTCTCTTGTGTTCTAGCTTCGATTATATGCGGTTTGTTGAATGATGTAGGCAATTCATCCTTTGTTCCACATGTGTTTGCACCATTTGTTGAAGAGTATTTGATATTTCATTTTGAGGCTGCAATATTCGGCAAAATCCGGATCTTTTACGCAATATTCGACGGATGGGCTATTTTCTTTGTTTACTGGAGAGTTGGTGCATATAATGATTAAAAACACTTTGAGTTTTGTGGATCTTCAACAACTTGTTTACCTTCAACGTTGTTTTGACTTCATCTTTGCAATTTGGGATGCTTTGGGAAGGTAATTTTTCGATGCATCTTAGAAGCCGAAGTTCACGATTAGGTGTTGAAGATGTTAAATACAATTACGAGTTTAGTCAACAGTTGAAACGAGTTTATAAATTCATGAAGGTGAGTTTACACTCAAATGTTGATTCCGTTAAATAAAATTACGATACAAATATGGAAGTCTCTTTGATTGAAGAAATGTTCTTGAACCCCGCTTAAGCTTTTGTGGAAAGAAAAGTGAAGTGCCCTTGCATAGAGAAATTTAATGGAGTCTATTTACCCATAATCTTGAGATTGTTAATGGGACCGCCAATTCTTCTCGTATATTGCTATCGAGAAGGGATTTTTGAGGATTAGTACGGATGGAAACCCTCGCGGTCAGATGATGATGGAACCGGAAGCATGGTCTACTCGGACAAAGGGTTATGAAGTACAACGGTTAAGCATCTCGTTACGGAGGAAACCTTATCCTTTGGGACAATAATTCTCATAAGATATGGCAAAGCTTTGACAATCCCACAGATACTATGGTCCGCACCCGTGTTCTAAAAGCGGGGGCATGAAGTTGTTTCAAAGGGAGTTATAGCCTACAAATGCAAGAGAGTATGCTTGTAGCTCTATATGGGGATCAAATCTATAAAAAATGGAATTACGGCTTCTTCAAAAATTATCTAGTCTTCTGTTGCAATGACACAAGACTTTCTCGAACTCCGCTTTGATTTGGATCATGACACGTAACAACTTCCTTAATTGTACACATTGTCAAGTTGGGCGGATAGCATAACCGAGATAATGGGACTTGAAAGTTCAAATACTTTTTCATATGCAACTTTTGTGAGGCTCAACTCCATGGGCCAATTAATCGCAACTAAGTGGGCACCTAGCAAGGGAGGCTTCGAAGATTGCGACTTGCCCACGCTTTAATGGTTCCTATGGCTTGTGCACCACGCTTTGTGGTTCCTATGACTTGCCCACGGTTTGTGGTTCCTATGGCTTGTAGCCGCGCAGACACATCTCGGCCGGATCCGCTCAAGCCCAATGCCGGTTCAGACGTGATAGAAAAAAGACTAACGTTGTGTAAAAAAATCACAAACCAAAACCAGCTTTGCTTCATTATTGAACACAATTCTTATGATCACACAATCTACTGTTGCTTTATCCGGATCCTTTTTTTATATATTCTCAACTTTGTTGGCTCAAGAAATCGACATTCGCCCCCCGTTACTTAGTAAACGACAGGACCAGAGCTCTTCAATACCCACAATTTTTTGCGCTATTAATCGGAAAAAGTTGCGAATCAGTTTATGAGTTTATGTGCAAAGGAATCGTTTTGGATGTGGCTTATCGAGCCACCGCTGATTGGGCAATTGACCGGACCTTTTTTGGAGCCGGATTTAGAGATGAATTGGATGGCGCTGAACCAAATGTTTCAACCGGAGTTGAAAGGCATTTTTAGTCACTGTTCTCAACCGCCATGGCGAGGAGGTTCATTTAGCCCAATCTTCGACAGACCAAATAACAGAAAAAAATAGATGTTGTGTTTGTTGTTCACTAAGTAAGGGCGCACTGCATGCCCCTTCGCGGCGCCTCTACCGCTTTGCTTCATTACCCCCGATGCCTCCGCGATTGTTAATGTCTTACGCACTATGCTCATCCCGCCCCTCCTTTTTTCCGAAATTCTTTGATCAATTCTTCTTCATTCTTCCTATCATGGTTTATCTGCCGGAAGTGGAATACTCTGGCTTGAGAAGGGCTTCTAGCTATGCCCAACGTGCAAATAGCCAGTGAGCCAGGGATTGCTTGAAAAGCAAGAAAGAATTTTCTTTTTTATTTAAGAAAATCGAAAATAATGTACGTGTCAAGCTGTGGGCTCTTCTTAGCCCAGAAATATTAGACATCCAATTTCTAAGAACAAAATAAACCGCTTTTACATAGGTAGTGATAAATATCTTGCTCTCTCAAAAATCATACATCCCTTTTTGCCCCTTTTTTTTTCAATCCTATTTTTTCTGGGTTCTGCTTCACGCGAAGTCGACATGTATGGACTTTTTTGTTTTCTTCCGGTGCAAGCAAACGGACTTACATGGATTAGATAAGGACAAAACTTGGACGGTAGACACAAGAGGACACGTTTTCTGTTCGCCGACAGCCATGGCGATTTTGCTCGTGCAACCAATATCAGGCGTCTGGAGCTACTAATTATGGCAAGTAAGAATGCTGAAGGCATTCATCCTGATGTGTTTTTTCTGCAATTAAGAAATGAATAGAACTCCACAAAGAAGTTATGAAGCCGGAATCACAGAAGCGAGAAGATGTCGGGCGATGGGAAATGCGTGATGCCGTAAGATGGCACCTCCTATTGCTTTGTCTTAATCCGGTTGGGAATCATCCTATTCTTTTCGCTTATTGCCGTGCAGCTTTTTGGCACGGTTCCATGTTTTTTGGTGCTACTTCCCAGCATCCCAAAATACTTCAAAAATAGTTATCCCAAAAATACTTCAATCGTAAGGCTCAAGGCGAGTCACATGGATACTATTTGGAGCAAATACTGATCGAGATCGTGGCGGTGCCGCGCCCCTCCAGCCAGCTGGCGTCACGCCGTTTTGGGGTGGGCATATGCGGGTTGAGCTCGCCGCGCATGGATTCCACTGCCCACGTGGTCGCGCGACACGTTTCCTTCATTCACATGCAAGGGCGACATTTTAACAAATGATTGGAGCGAGAATCGAAAACCATCCATCAAATTATTACAGTTTTCTGATTTTTTTCTCACGATTCTCGATTTTCTTTCCTATCTCTTTTCTTTCCATAAATTTTTCTTCTCTTCAACCATGGATTTGAATTCGCCTCAAGATATATATGAGGAGGCTGAAATAGAGATTGTTCCTTCCACTCAAATTTCATTGGTGATGATCAAGCTTCCGACGAGTGTGAAGATCGAAGATGATTCTAGCCAACCCAATGCCACCGAAGAGGGTTCTATGGCCAGAAACTGCTATCGAAATGCTGGTTGAGCAGTATTCTGATATCAAAGTCAATAAGCTTCAAATGGGTAACTTCGGGAGCAAGGATTATGCTTCAATAGCTTTGCTTGAATGAGACCATTAACACCGCATACACCGGCAAGCAAGTGAAGAACAAGGTGGAATGTCCGGTGAAGAAATACAAAAAAGAGAAGGAAAAAAGAATCAGATCGCTCCACCACCCAAGTGGGAATTCTTTGAGCAATTTGATGTTTGTCCCCTGGTGAATCGTCAAAGGTAGTTGGTCTACCGGATCAACGGAGACCGGATTCGAGTGGGCAATTGCACCAAAGCGGACGATATGAATCCTAAGGTCGCAAAGGTATTGCCAAACCAAGAAATTTTTCGTCCCGCTTCCATTGCTAATTCTCGGGCCCAAGTCTCGAAAGTATGTCGTGGGTACAACCACAAACATCCAAGTCAACCCCGCGGTGTAGATGATTGCGAGGGAGGATGATGATGAAGAAGGTGCATTGAGGTAGACTCTCCCTCCTCACGAAGGAACCTGTCGACCAAGCCTCTTGGCAAGGAGCGCGAAGCGTAGTGTGTCTAGTCTTCGTGGAAAGAAGACGAAGGCCGAGCGCCACGAAGAGGGCACCAAGGCAGCTGCCACCATCTTGGCTCAAGCGATGAAAGATGTCACTAATGTCCATAAGGAATTGAAGTTGATGGAACTTTGGCAGCCGGCCGAGGTCGAGGACAGACGGTTGCGCAGGCACGTAGAGAATCAACGAGGCTCGAAGGGAGGAAGCTATTAGACGAAGAGAATTGTTAGAACTTGAGGCGTCCAAACGGGAAGGAGGAACCGCAGATTGCAACTATATCGCATTAAAGATGCGAAATTCAAATTCAACTGCATGGTCGGGGCAGCAATTCTGGGATGGCAAGCAGTACCCCATCCTCCAACATGGACAATGCCTTCTTCAATGGTGGATCAAGCTCCTTGAGCGATTTATTTGATGTATAAGTTCTGCTCTAAGATTAAGTTGTCATGTGTGGATTGTAGTTTGTTAGAAGTTATGGAATCAATATGAAACTAGTAACGGTGCCCAGCGTTGCTGGGCATAAGTTGAAAATCTTTAAATGGTCACCACTCACCAGTCTCACCACTATGTGGCTCATCACTCACCAGTCTCACCATTCTGCGGTTCACCACTCTGTAGAACATAGAATTGACTTGACTTGAATTGAATTGAATGGATTTTTATCGTCCCACAAAGACCTATAGAATGCATGTCTTTTTATCCCGTGACATCTAAGACAGTGCGAGTTTGGTATGGCTTGTAGTTCTATTCAATGCAAAGGAGGAGCATTAGAATTTTGTGTTACGAAGAGTAAGAGATAATTTAGCTCATATCCAAGCTTTGATATATATTTTAAGTCAGCATGTTGTTCCTATGTTAGAAATGCATCTCCAGTCACATGGCTACTTATTGCTTAATCGAATCCCTCCTTACATATGGACTTTGGTGTGATCACCATTGGGAAATCAATGCAAATAACATAAAACGTAGTATTATTATTCTATAATAATATTGATATAGATTTTAAGTCGAGATGTTTTCCTATGTTAGAAATCACCATTGGGCAATCAATGCAAATAACAACTTATTGCTTAATCGAAACCCTCCTTACATATGGACTTTGGTGTGATCAACATTGGGCAAACAATGCAAATAACAACTTATTGCTTAATCAAATCCCTCCTTACATATTACATATGGACTTTGACCACCATTGGACAACCAATGCAAATAACATGAAATGTAGTATTATTATTCTATAATAAATAATATTATTCTACATGTGATGTGCTTTTATCTCGATTTAAGCTTTCTTGAGCAGATTTGATGTACAAAGTAACCACATGAATATTATAACTATAAATTGGGAAGTTGTATCATAAGCTTTCTTGAGCAGATTTGAAGTACAAAGTAACCACATGAATATTATAACTATAAATTGGGAAGTTGTATCATATGGCACTCACTGTAACAAAGTGGCTTTTGTTATATGCTGAAGACCTCTATTGAACTATGAGAAATTAGATGTGCTTAAAAACTATAAAACGAAATATCAAATTAGCCCAAAAAAGGAATTAGATAGGCCATACATAGAAGGAAGTCACTATCCCAGCAGATTCTCCAGAAATTAATTTGATTTCATAGTAAAGTACCCAAATAAATACTTGTCTTTGAAAACCAGCTCCAGATGCTTTATACAGGACCAACTGCAATCTTATTGTTATCTGAATATTTGAAGGTATTCTAAGGCCAAAGGCTTAGTATGACAACAATGGAGAATGTGAAGCAGCATAGCATAAGACCACCATTGATTCACAAAGTCTTTAATCATTCATTGTACCTTCAATAGTACCAGCTTCCTGCCTTACGCTCACTTAGAATACAAAATCCAGTGCCATATCTCCACGGATTTGGAAGATGAAGAAAAATGTCTTCCATGGCCAAATGCTTTTGGCCAAATGCTTTTCAGGTAAATGACTAACAGGTCTTACTATTTTCCAGCCAGCTTTCTCATTGGCATGATATGCACCAGACCAAAGTTGGAACCCAATTGCATCTGCAAAAAGAGGTGAAGACTTTGAACTGGAAATACAGAAGTAGAAGTAGCATTCTATTACTTGATCGACATATCTTAGTGTCTTCAGCAAGTGGGCCCGATTTAGGTTTAAAATTAAAGGCAGAAGATCCTTGCATGAATATTACCATCAATATCCTAACCTTATGTAAACTTGTCTGCACTCTGTACAAAGAGGAGGAAGCGATTTGAGCATCCCTAAGGATGAAGGGATTGTGCCCTGCAATCTGGATGAAGCAGGGATTGTGCCCTGCCCTGCTTGTGGCTGTCATAATTTCATAAACTGCTTGGATTTCTTCCGGATCTGTATAAGCTGATGGGCCCAGACATAACCCTAATCCCATTGTCTCCCCTGCTGCTTGAATAGCCATAGCCGAATCGCAATGCAACAAATGTAAGAAAAATTTGATTGCCCATTTGCAAAACAAAGACAAACTCGATAATTTAATGATTCTCCTGATTCGGACTTCCATTGCGTAGGCTATTTGGTCCAGAGGATTTCCCTAGAAGACGCTATTACCTTATATCTGCAATGGAGATGGGTAAAGCGAAGCTCTGAATGGATTACATTCTTCAAGCATTTGTGGGACAATGCGGGTTATGTCTATATTGTCTGTTTTAGAAAAGAAATCTTTGCTTTCTATTAGTTCGTAACAAACTCAAGGCTTCATTAAATGCAGAGAAGCCGAAGAACATAGAGTTGAGGAACGTGATCATGATCAGAGAATTTGTTGCTAGAAATTCCTTTTCAGGCCCCATTTCGACCCCTCATAAAAAACAAGGGATGTAAGCACACCAGAGATAATAATTTAACACCGCTTTGCTTAAGCCTGTGGTTAAAATCGAGAGACAATATTTAGGAAAAAGGTAATCGACCAAGAGCAAGGTCTGCGATAAGCATGCTTGATTTCCTTTTAGAAGCATTTTGGCGAACGCCAAGAACAAAACAAATAATCCAAACTTGCGATTCTCGCAACACAAAGACTGGGACAAATCCGCTGCATTTTTGAGCGGGAAACAGAAAACGCTGGGAGAAGCCAGAGATGGAGCACTCTGGTAGTGATTTAGGCATCAAGGAAGCAGATCTTGCAAGGTTTAGGGCCATTTTGAATGCGGAAAAATACCCTAGAATTCCGGAGACCCGAGAAGAAGATGAGCTGCGGTTGGCAAAAAATGAAGAACACGGGCAGTTTTTCTGCTTGCTAGGTCAAAATCGAAAGAAATTGTTGATCCGAAAGAAGATCCAGCAATTGGTAGAGCAAGAGTTAGAACCCTAAAGGTCGAAAATAGGGTTAGGGTTTTGTTGACGACATACTTACCCAATAACATTATGATATAGGATAGGATTTTCTATGGTTTTTCAATATATGTATTTAACTTATGTCACACATGCAATCTAAGAGTTCTCTACAAAAGAACGAGACTTGCACTACCTATTATGAATTCAAAAAAGCACACATGATTCAACTAAATTTAATAAGAACATACAAGTATGAAATCTAAGAATTATGAAACTAGACTTGCACTATTATAACACATGCAATCTAAACAATATAAAACTAGACTTGCACTATTATGAATTATAAATCTAAGAAGTATGAAACTAGAATTAGACATGCAATCTAAGAATTATAAATTCAATACGAACATGGTTCACATAAATTCAATACTAACATGATTCACATAAATTCAATACGACATGGTTCACATAAATTCACAAGTTTAAATCAGATTCTGAGCTTGCATATGATTGAAAACAGTGTCCCTCAGCAGTTTTCCCTCTCTTCTTCGCACCGTATCTCCTTGATTAAGTGGTAACCCTCCATACAAAACCACACGTGTATCAAAGTATTCATCCTCATTTTCAATTTGTAGCATGTTGTGAAGAACACAACAAGCAATAACTACCTTAGGGGCATGAGGCATTTTGATTGGCATATTGCATAAGATGTTCCAGCGACCCTTCAGTAGAGCAAAGCAATTCTCTATCAATATGTAGCATAATAACAGGGGGTTTTCTTTGTGTTTTTGTACGCTTTTCACAAAGGTTTTCCTAAGATTTCATGGCGTATTCGAATAGATGTACTAATGCGTACATCTAGAGTGCACCATTTCTTAGTCGTTGATTTAGCTTTTTTTTTTCAATGGTCCAACATCCAAGGGCTCACAACAAAAGCCCTCTTTTTATTTTAGTTGCCATTTTCAGAGTTTTGCATGCAAGCATCGTGCGATCATGTTTTAGGGTTAGGAAGAAAGAAGACAATGCTGCAGGGTTTGAACATGCTTCAAGATTCAGCATTCGGCTTCAAGAAAATTTTGTTCAGATTTTGGTTCAAGAGGGGGCGCTTTGTGATATGCTTTTCCATCGCTAGGACCACGGTCCAAAGGATTTTTGGCTTGAACCGGCAGAGTTCGTTTGCCAACAACAATTCGCTTGATATCGGTTCTTTGGGTAATATGGGACCACTTTTTCCTGCACTCCATTTATCCGCCAACAAAGATGATTACATATAACATATAACAGCCTCATCAATGGCCTCTGCAGGGCAAACAAAATGGAGAAGGCGCATGAGGTTTTGGCAGAGATGTGCAAAAGGGGATACAAGCCCGATATTTTCACCGGCCACCACTTTGATTAGAGGGCTCTCCTGAACGCTAAGTCGAGATGAGGCACTATTTAAACCCGGATGGGGCCTTGGATCTTCCTCGAAATGGTAGAAAGCGCATTCATCCGCATTTGATGTGCCTCTCAGAATTAATAGAATCAATCGAGATCTAGTAGATTTTTGACGAGGGGTGCGTAAGCTTCGACAACACATAGATTCTAAGTTTATCAAGATGAAGTCAAGCTTCTTTTGAAAGAGGATTCTGAGGCTACAAATGATACCGGCGAGAGGAGATAAAACTTTGATCATACGGAGGAACATCATCGAACCATTTCAAGACTTTACGTATCACCGATATTTAGCTGTGGGTCTCTCTTTGATCTATTTTTGGCATGCTAGAGGAAAAGCGTACGCTTGTCATCTTGGTAAGTAGACTCAAGTCACCTTATCCAATTCTCGCTATAGGCAAAATATCCATTTTAGCTGCTAAGTGCTTATGCTATATAACCGACAAGGTATTCTATGGTAAAGGTTTGCATGTCTTGCAACAATGCCCACTTAAATTACAGTGGGTAATTATGCGTAGCCTCAAAGATGATCAACTTGATAGCTATGTTTCCGAAACATGATGTGATGTATGATTGATTCATTTCCTACGTGATCTTTAGCTAATATCGTCCCATTCATGTGTTCATGGGGTGCAATAGAGATGACTAAAGATGCAAGTCGATTCACCGTATTAATTCCGCATTATAAGAGAGCAGATGTTTTAGATCTTCAAGATAGATCTTCTTCATTGCTCTCTTGTTAATGTGAAATGCAAGATATAGGAGATTCATCTACGTAGATGGGCCTTTTGATAGATGAGAATATTCCATCTATAGAATACCCGGCCTTTGATAATGAGCCATAAGTAGCGATGACATGTCTTGATCCGATAGACTCATTGGTAATATGTTAGGTAGGATGCCTTTCTTCGGCTCCCGAGAACCATGAGTGAGAATGGCTACAAACCGGAAAAGTATTTTCACATATAATACTTTGTTAGATGGATTTTTAAGGCTGGGTAGAATTGAGAAAGCACATGAGCTATCAAGGACATGATTTCTCAAGGTCGATTTCGTAATATGATCGCGGCAAAGGCATGACCATGATGGTCTTGGATTTCATGCAAGCCTTGTTTGTGGTAAAGTTTTACTTCATAGATGTCTTTGCTCGCTTTTTTAATGGCCATTGTGACCGTGATTTGCCTAAATATCCTTTTTTCCTTTCAAACCCGGGTTGTCATATACCAAAGATGCATCTTTGGACCTCATTCTCTGCTTTTCAATTCTCAATGTTAATCTTGAATCTTCACACCGGTCGCAATAATGTCCAAGATGGATGCTTAGTCTATATCCATGTGCTACTTTGTTTTAGTATCTTAGCATTGGGTCCCGGTATGACTCAACCTCGCCACAATGGATTCACAAGCTCATCTCATGCAAGGCCAACATTTAAAGAGAGGCCATCCATATGTTGGGCAAATACCGCCCGACTTGTCGAAAGTCGCACTCCTAATGATGTATTATCATCTAAGAGGCCTAATAGATCCTAAAATGGGCTTTTAAGCGTGAGGTACAATAAATAATAACTGGCAGCCTATTCTTCCGTGAATTTGGCCGTGCTGGTGGTCATTGTAACGGACTTTCCCGAATGTTATTGAAAATGCTAACAAGGCAACAAAGGTTTCCTGTTCACATTTAAAATCATTTTCCAAAGCTACCGGGCCGTGAATGAAACTTCATTTTTTGCATACTAGAGGTGGAGTTTAATATTGAGTTTTGACTTAATATGAATCTTTGGCAGGTTAGAAAAGAAAAGAGAGAGTTGGCATCAATAATGATGAAGATAATAAATGGTTTTTTTTTTTTAAAAACATACCGCAAATTCACGGCCTATGTTTGCTTTTATTAGGGCCCGGCGGGCCCAAAATTTTTTTAATATAACAATCAACACACAACTACCATTAACATTATTAACACAAACCATTGCATTTAACACATTTAAATTAAAATCCCCTTAAACCCCCTTTGGTTTGGGTGCATATTCACACCTGGGTTACGAGGGCATGAGAGCTCAAAAATATATTTACAATACATGTACAAAATTAACACCATTAAGTACATTGTCTCAAACCTTATAGTATTTTGTAAACTTTAATATACAGTATACAAAAACTTGTACATGCATACCCCACAAACGAGGATCGCTATGTACGGGTCCGGATCTTGGAATAAAGGGCTTGTTTGAGAATCGAATAGCATCCTGCGCAGATCACCAAGTCTTTTTCTTTTGATCACCATCATATACTCGATGCGGGATATCCAGAATCGCAATTAAATAGGGTTGCACTCTTCTATCATCCAACACTTTGAAGGTCCGCGTAAAATATGCCTTCTTGACAACTTGGCAAATAATCGGGATTTATAAAATGATTTGTGTCATGTGCACCACCGGGAGCATCACAAAGAGACGTCCCCCAAAATATCGCTGAAGGATCATGACGACTTTGCGTGACAATGGAGAAAAAATGGTGTCTACTATAATAGTCCTGCTTTGGTCCCCATTTCCTTATTGGTGCTTTTTGAACGCAATGTGAGTGCCGCCAATTGCACCAAAGAATCTGTGGGTACACCGATATGGATTCAAAATCATTTATAATGTTCTCAGTCTATTTCCTAATTTGACCCTAATGAAATCATGCCTAAGTTTCTCGCTAGTATATTGACAACAATTTTGGTATACTTATGCACCGATTTTTGTTCCCATCCCATACATTTTTCACAAAATGAAACCCTTCTCAAGTATGGGCCAATTTGAAAATTACAACTCGCTAGAGCCTTCACTTTTCAATAGGTTCACGGACCACAATAGATAGATCACCAGTATAATATGTGGCACTACAAGCCCGAGCAACTTCTCAAAATTATCCGGATGCATTCAGTAAAGTTCCCGAAATTATGCTCACCACCATACCAGAGTGGAGCCAAAGATTATTACTTAAATCTGCCCAAAAGATATCCATCTTGGGTACATCCACCATATTCTACGTTTCGAGCTTCTCATTGATCAACAAAGCAGCATGAACATAACACATATTTGCATCAAAATGTCAATTAGCTCCTCCAAACCTGTGTTCAGATTGTCGATTTCAATATCGTTGTCACTCCTTAGCTCCTCATCAAAGCCTTCCATATTTGTGAAACTATGACAGAAATTTAAACAGAAAATTAATACACAAAATAGTTTACAGTGATTGACAAGAGATTTATGAAAACCTTTCTGGTCTATACTAGTATGTGAACGCATCATGAATTCGAAGAAAAGTACCTGATAGGAGAAAAGTATATGATATAGGTCGAGTTGATGCTGCTGCTGTTCAATGGGAGCGTGGAACCTGCGCTGTGCCCGCTGCTGCAACCCCTTTTGATGTCCGCATGTGAATTCGCTGGCAGCCAGCTGTCCCGTCGCAATTGCCGGCACCGCCAAAAGCACCGCTAGAATATCTCATGTGACTTCGGCTTGATATGTTGCTGCAATCAATCTACATTTGCTCATGTTGAATCGAAAAACAAAAAAACAGAACATTTTGTTTGATAAATCATTCACAAATTTTAGAACGCTTGCGCTGCTATATTGTATGTTAGTTGTATTTGGGTAGAAAGTTAGAGCAGAATTGCAACATGTCTGTGATGGATCAAATGCATCAATACAGGCACTGCCATTCTATAACAAAAGCATGGCAATTGGTGACAGAGTGAAGGATCCATTTCGGGCTAATCATGGAGGAGAAAATAACCCAATTGATGGATGGTGCAGCGGCGATAGCCAGATTGGGCATATCGAGCAATTTGGCAATTTGGCAAAGCAAACCGAAGAATTGGCATGATATATACACATGCCTGATTCCCACATCCATTGACCTGATTCCCACATCCAAATCGGATAGAGCCCAATCGACATTACGGCTCCAACTCTAGTGGCCTGATTTCCAGCGTATCTTCAAAATTATTTTGTTGGCAGAAACATTATTGATTGACCTTATACTGCATCCAGTTCCACTGGCCTGATTCCCACATCCAGCTCCAAAAATTGGTCCAGTATGAGCTCCAGAAATCGGCAAGTGTGAAACAACTCCAAAAATCGGCCACATCCAACTTCATTGGTGCCTTATGATGCATAGAGAGGAATCGGCCACATCCAACTTCATTGGTGCCTTATGATGCATAGAGAGGACGTAGTTTTATCCCACCCAACCGGATCCACCCAAGCGTACCCATGGGTTTAATGGTTCGCCGCTCTAAATTCATTTCGTTACAAGCAAATGATGTGAGTATCCATAACCAAATGCAAAGCTAGGATATGGGCATATAGATGATGGTGCTACAAAGAGTATCTTGGCGGATAAGGGTTACCTGCTCGTAGAAGATCTATGTAGAAACAGATTTGGCAAACTCGGGGCTTAATAGGCTTTAAGAGCGGGGGTTGAGCTGGTCAGCTTAAGGCTATGGCGACCATTTACGCTTTGCCCATATAGTTTACGCTCTATTGTATGGGGAAGGGCACTTGGGACCCCTTTCCGGTGGACCGGTCCCGTCCACCCCGGCGGTAGCCGGAGCGGGGTCACCGGGCCACCCCGGAAAGGGGGACCAAGTGCCCTTCCCACAATATAGAAACAGGGAGATTTTTTCTCCCCTTTCCTTTGTCGCCAGCCGATGGCTTCCGTCGAGGCGCAGGGCAGTTTAACAAGTTTTTCTTGATGGCTTCAACGAGCATGAAGGCGCCGGCCGTCCATCGGAGATTTTCTTGAAGGCGTTTGCGCTTCGATGATTTTTCATTGATGCCGAAAGCAGCTTCGGCCAGAGTTTTCTTGATGGTCGCTAGTCGAGTTCTTCTTGATGCTTCAAACTTGCTATTCCTCGCAGTTTGTTTTGCTTTTAGACTTTTTCTTGCATGCAAATGGCGAGTATTCTCAGAGGTAAATTTCTTTGTCTTTTACGTAAGTTATTATATAGGTATTTTTTAAATTGCATGCGGACTTTTGTTTTGATCTTGTTATTGCAAGATGATTGTGCTTACGGCTACTCTCTTTGTTTTAATTGTGAAGAAGGGGTGAGATCAGAAGACACTATGTGAGGCTTTGTGGGCTTTCATCCGTTTTTTGCATCGAGAATCCAGTGACGCCATCGCCATGGCCTTGATCTTGAGCTTGAGCCGAGGCTTGAGCTTCCGCCTCCATAACTCTGCTTTTTCCTAATTCGTTTGTTTGGGTTGTGAAGGGAGGCATATATAGTGAAGTTTTATGGCGGCTGCTTTGTTTTGGTGGCCGTTAACTCATCCTAATCCATTGCTTTTATGGGGGCCTGGGATGTAAATCTCTTCACCTCCAGCCCCAGATTCTAGGTGCAAAGAATGTCTGGAAAGCTATCTCTGGTTTCCAATCCCCAGCTATGGACTTTATCAGATTTTGGTTTAGTAAGAGTAAACCTTTAGGGAGTCCTTCATTGATGCACCAACTCCCAGATTCTGCCTTCTATAACTTTCACTGTGCTGCTAATACTTCCCTCTTGCTTAGGAACATCTTCAAAGCTTGGGAGAAAGTGGCTACTAAGTTCACCCATGATAAGGTGACCAACTCAGTAAGGGACACTTCTATTTTTTGGTCTCCCACCTTAGCTCCCCCATCCTATTCTGCTATGGCTATATGTCACCCGACCTGCTATAAGAAATGGCATAAGGCTAACATTCTTCATGTTAGGGACCTTATAGATGAGACTGATAACTGGATCCCTTGGGAGATAATCAAAAAGAAAGTTGGGGGAGGGGCCACTCATAGAACTATTTATAAGCAGGTAGTGAGCATCTACTCTCCCCTTTTGGGAAAAGATGGTAATGGGGAAAGTCATTCTCCTTTGAATTGGTTCTTCAAGGTTAAGAGGAGTTATAAAGTCTCCAAGATTTATCATGCTTGCCTTCCTCAGAAAAAGAGAAAGCATGCCTCCATACAGGGCCCCTCACTAAAAAAAAGTTCAAGAAAACTATCTTTTCCAATTGGCGTCCTATTCCCCGTCCCAAAATTAAAGTCTTTGCTTGGCTTGTCCTCCATAATGCTCTTCTCTCAAATACCAATATGATCAAGAGACAATTCAAGAATATTCATAGCCCTCTTTGCTCTCTTTTGTGGTACCCATGATGAAACTGGCATCCATATTTTCAAGTGCCTCAAGGTCAAGGAATTCGAATTGGTTGTCCCAAATTAGTCCCAACCTGAAAATTCCAGATTTGGACACCATTTCCACCTCTCGCCAACCGGGCTGCAACCTCGTGATTCCAAAGTTAACTCAACCATCCTTCAACTTGCCCCTGGGGATTGTCCGAAGCACGTAAATAATGTGGCAATCGGCATAAGAAGTGTGATCTTGTTCGGGATGAAGCTCAACTTTCAACTTGAGTCGACTAGATGTGCTATGGCCCATAAGGCCATAAAACGAGAGAAATTTGATTCTCGACCGGCTTTTTGGGGAACCTTTAAGTCTAATTTCTTTATTGTCCGCTTTAACTCCCCTCGATTGACCCGAATTCCTTTGTGGATCGCAGATTTTTGAAGCGTGGTGCGTGTCTTCGGGGGACAATTCTCACGGATGATGTGCCTACTCACCACTTTCGGACCCCAAGACAAGCTGTTAGAGCGACCTTTCACCTCAAATTTCTTCCGAAGAAGCATACAACGCCATATTTTGCACAAGTTTATTGGTGCCAACAACCCTTTTCCCGACAGAGAAGCGGTTCTCCCAGCTTAAGGTCTATGTATTACTACCACAAAGGTAGATGTGAAGTCGCCGCTGGTGTCTTATTGGACATTATACGTGTCCCCATTGATGAATTGTTGCTACTTACCCCTTCCCGGGCCGAAATCAACTGGATGGTTCCCCTTTTTTGCCATGCCTATCTCTCGCTACTCACTCCTTCCCCGATTCGCCAATTCCGCGCTCCCTTCTCAATTTATCGCCTCTCCGCCTCATACTCCCTCCTTCATGTAATCCTCCCTCTTGCAGATGGAATTTGGCTTTGATGGTGCTCTTTTGTAAATGGTTTTTGGTTGTAATTTTTGGTCCGGTTTTTCCGAGATCGATACTTGGTATTTGGGCTCGAGCCCCATTTTGTATGGTTTTAATTTATGATCAATAGAATCCTTCCTTTTCCTCAAAAAAAAAAAAAAAAAAAAAAAAAAAATTGCTTTTGGACTTAATCCCAAGTCATGCCGGATTAGAGCGTAAGGTGCAAAAACAGAGGTATCGAGCTAGATTTATGCGGATTGTCCAGTTTGGGATTGAATTAGTGAAATTTCGTTACGCTTTGATAGGGGGATTTCTATGTAGTAGCTTCCGAGCCCTCGAATTTAACAAAGTAATGAGCAATTACAAGTGCGTAAAAAAAAAAAACATGCTGAAAAAGAACAAGTGACCGGGTTGAAGCCGCCACTTTAATCGTGGATACCCAATTTCCATTCCGTGTTATCGCAATGCCACGTGTCCTCATATAAATGCACCCCTGCATAAAAAAATCGAAATATTGTTTCCAGTTCAACTCTATTGTTCAAGACTGACTCCATAATTTTTGTGCTACCGCTTCAAGGTGACTCTCTATTGTTCTTGAAGGAGATGAAGGGAAAGAAGACCGCTTAAACACGCCCCACATTCTCGCTTGGCTCATCCTCGGTTAGGCCTATCTCGGCCTAATACATGCCCTTTCTTTTAAGGTTGAACTTCCAATGTAAGGATCAAAGAAATCCAAACCCATGATCTAGAGGGGTGCCGTGATGGCGCCCCTAGCCGGTTGGGCTAAGAGAGATCCTTTCTCCAAGAAATAAGACGAGTTAAGACTTGAACACTGAAAAACATAACGTGAGCTATGGTGTTCTCTATGAATTTTTACTTAACCCCAGTATATAAAGTCAAGTAAGATATAAGATTAAGGACATGAGTATAATGTAGATTAAGTCATGGCAGGGTGGGAAGAAATTTTATTATCAAGGCATCTACCAAAGGGAAAAAAATTATTTAAAGTTATAGGTCTAGGAATGTCGATAACTGGACATTATTATCATCGCCTAAAGAATATCCAAGGTGATAGTGGATTAAAATCCAACTTGGAAGTTTCTATCTTACTCCGAGGAGTTGCCTTCCATCGCTTAGTGTGAACGTTCATCGATATGGTTGCGGGAGACATTCCGCATTGATGGTAAGAACCCTTAGGGTATTCCTACCCTACCATGGTTGCACAAATCCGGTGGAGTTGTTGCCGCCACAACGTTGATTTAGGGAAGAGTGATAATAGACCAAAGTCTTTCTAGAAAAACAGAGATATTATTGTTTAAGTATAACAAAAGCCTATTATATTATTAAAAAGAGGCTTACCTTGTTGGTAAAGGGTTTGGCTGGGTGGTGGGAGGTCAAGGATTCAAGACCCTATAGTATCTTTTTAATATTAAAAGTTGCTATGCAGAGAAACAGGGTACTACATGTGTATAAGAAACACGTGTAACATATATATAATACCAAGAGGGTTTGGTGTGGTGGTAAGCACCTAAGGTTGGAGTTGAGAGGTCATGGGTTCAAATCTGGGTTGAAGCACTTTATACGGTTGGGCGCCAGTCCCGTTACACGTGTTTCTGTTTAAATTTTAAGACGCCCAAACGTGAGCGGCGCCCGAGTTGGTTTTTGGCCCACTTTTTTGCCATTTTGATGCCGGTTATTGATGCCCCAAGGGTAATTGGACCATGCCCGACGTGTTGGCGCAAATCCGAGTTACCTAGAGAAAGTTATGGCCCGTGGAAACAAGAGACCTCTTTTTCTCTAAAAACTTGACATACTTGATTCTAAGGACTCACGCCTTAATTCCTAACTAGCTTAATCCTCCCATAATTAGGTCAACATACATACTAGATATAGAATTAGAATAGTTTACCCTAGATTAAAGTCCCGTACTACCTATCGACTAACGAGTTAAGATATGGCCAGTGCTATGATCTGGTCCACCAAAATCATGGCTCTGATACCACTGTGACGCTCCCTGAATCCATACGATGCTCCCATCGTATAAATATGGGAAATTCCCCTCCCATGGCATATCCATCACCACTTTTAAAGGCCCTCCGTCCCTCCCTGGACCACTTTGTGATGGCCAAGTGTCCGGGTGAAGGACACGGAGGTGTCATTTGTCCCACGCCTTCTATGAGAATCCTATATAGCGGAATCATACATACATGTTAGCACCTAACGAAGGGTGGCCCATCATCATCAATATAACCAACAACAGAATACCAACATAACAAAGGAAATACACCATAACTAAGGGCTCTACCTGGGCTCGGACTCCATGGGGTCGAAATCCACTCGGGGGCCTCAAGATAACAAATGCATTTAGGTATAACATGGCATTCCACTCCATCCGCCCCCCCGCACACTTTGCGTGATAGGATGAATCATGCTATGACGCGCTTGTAGCCCTTCGGAGACGCAATCCCAAGGAATCACCCTACATGACTACAGTGGTCACATCTCCCCTGTGTTCGATGATGAGGCAGGTCGAGAGGCGCCTCCTTCCCGAGCATGACGGATCCCTGGGTGTGTTAGAGAACACGTGCCCCCCTCGGTGACCCCAAGATCCATACCCGACTTTACTCCCCACCCAAATCTAAAGGCTCACCAGCCTGCTCGAGCCCACCTGCGTCCATATAGGCACATCCCTCCGGCCCAGAGAGTGTCAGACCCATACCCAGCCCACATATAGTGACCGGCTATAAGCCTAGCACACTATAAGAGTCCTGTAGCTGCACTAGGCAAGACCCCACCCTCGATTCACCATCATACTCGTTATCTGGTGCTGAACCACATCATAGCATCCACAGCCAGGTTGGCTCTTTGTGCACAGGCCGCATTTATTGGGTTTTAAGGGTTCTACCTAGGAGCATCTCTACTTCTAGATGGCCTTTAGGTCTCTACCCCCCTTTGACCCATACAATATAGGAGGAACAGAAAGAAAGCTATCCTTATACATCCATCCATCCATAGCTTTGAATAGAACATAAAATAGAGATTAACCATACATCTATTCATACAAAGGTTAATCCTAGCTACCTTTTGAGCATACAAGGATTAGTCCTATGACTACATTAGAGTTAATTTGAAATCTAGTTTTATCCTATTAAGAAATTCTAAAATTCCACATCAGCACTTGAGATTAGCCAATGAAAGTTAAGCATAGTTAGTCGAATCCCTGTATTACGTGGCACCTCAACCACTCATCTTCATAAATGTTGTATTGATGACTCCCACAATTTTGGGCCCAAAGTTTAGGCCCTAAATTCCGTTGATTTTTCCCTCCGAACTCGAAACTCGAGGATGCCTTCCGGAGGGAAGAGGTAGAGATGATTTTCCATGGTGAGAGTGGCCATGCTCCATCCCTAGGTATTGAATTTTGTCTCGTGAAGTGCTAATCATGCCGCAATTCTTCAAATCGTTGAGTTGTTTTGCAATTTATTTCACATTTATTTACAGATTTATATGCTATAACATACTCTTTGCAGATTAATCCATCTTCAAATTTCGAATTTGAGCTTTGAATGAGCAAGGGCTGGTTGAATTAGCAAGGGCTGGTTGAACTGTAGTTTTGAGAAGAACTGGAGTTGTGACACGTTCTTAAGGGGGTGTTAAAATTGGCAAGATCATCGCAGATGACAGGCTTGAGCTCTCTTTATTTGGTTTGTCTTCTTCCTTGGCTTCTGTTCTCATGTCTTGTAATTCTGTACTATATGACATTATTCAATTGCTTTTCAGCACAGGAGCCCCAATTCTGTAGTATCATGTATTTGATTGTTTCGTAGTCCTTTAAGTCTAACGTAGCACTTAAAATCTTTATTTAATCAAATAAATGGTCATGCATAGTTCTGGAACATCATGAAAAACTTGGACTATGATACCAGATAACTCAGTTCATGAATATGAGAATATCATGATTAAGCCTTTGTGCAACAACTTGCTTCAATTCTGGAGGGATAAAGACTTCTTTTGCCATTGATGTCTTCTTTATGCCTTGTTATAGGGATATTATGGAATCTCGGCCAACCATAGTGACACAGTCCAAAGCCATGGAGTTTATTGGACAAAGCTCGTAAGTCTTTGAATTTTTGTTATGATGATTCTTCGTGAAGTAGGATAAATAGGGTAAACGAGGATTAAGTGAAGAAAGTACATGTTTGATTTAGTCCATTTTTGTTAGGTAGAAATTAAGAAGACTTTGCAACCGTGATTCTTTGTTGTAGGATATGGGTTTATGCAAGGTCGAGGTTATATGCTATTCTAGTTAGAAAGACATAGTAAAACCGCAAGTGACCGCTGATCCATGAGATCTAATGATTTTCATGCCATGCATAGGATTTCTTCAAGACCATGGTATCTTTCTTTTTGATCACCACAGCAGCTCCATAGAAGATCTTGGTATGATTGTTATTCGACCAGTTTAAGAACTTTTGAATTGTGGAGAATAGATTATCTTCATGCTAGTGAACTATGGCTGGAAAACGGTCAGAAGTTAGTCAAGTTATTTTGAGAAATACAACAGATGATAGTGGTAAATGGACTGATATGCATATATCTCTTGGATCTTGGGTGACAATCAGACCAAGCCAACGTGGCAAATTCGCTGTGAAAAAGAGAAAGCTTAATGATTTGGCTGCACATTGGAAGGCACGTGTTGTAGGATTTGTGCTTAGGGAAGGTGGTAGATGCGTAGATGAGCTTGTAATTGAACATGCTTATGGACCCCAAGATATGATGACTCAAGGTATTGCAAACAGTCCAAGTTTTCCAAAGTTAGATGCCAACTGTATCTGTTCTTCTGAGTTTAAGGACAAAACTCCAGCTCAAAGCGTAACAAGCGTATTGGAGGTCCATCATCATGTTGTTGGCAGTTTGTTGTATCCTAATGTTGCTTTGTCTTCCCTAAGGGATAGAGGTGTCTGGTTTCACAAGTATCATTACACAATACCAAGTGGCAATATAGGAAAGTTGGCCCTTGTAGATGCACCTACATTACTTACTTTGTCCAGTGGTATTAGTGACATGCACATTGTTTCTGCTTATCGTTGCCTACTCACAAGGGCATTAGGAAAGGCAATGACTGAGAGAGGTGGTGTTCGAGGTGGCTGAAAGCTTTCGTCCCCTTAAGTGTATTTGCCTTCATGTTTAAAGAAGTGCAGACATTGAAGGTTACACCGCAGACCTATACATTTCGAAATGTTAGTGGCGCATCTTTAAACCAGATATTCTTGGGTGAATGGGGAAAGTGAATTCATGAAACGGCAGGGAATTAACTAGCTGCCAAGTAGACCTCAGCAGCTTCATTTTTAAGTAAGTAAACTCTTTTATTTTTGCAACATGTTATACAAATGCTGACAAGATATAAATTCTCAGATACAGGGTACCAAAACAGATGCTTTATTGCAATTTCTTTATTCAACGACATAAGAAGCA
This sequence comes from Isoetes taiwanensis, assembly GCA_021234155.1. Taxonomy (NCBI): domain Eukaryota; kingdom Viridiplantae; phylum Streptophyta; class Lycopodiopsida; order Isoetales; family Isoetaceae; genus Isoetes; species Isoetes taiwanensis. The sequence goes on along the minus strand of JAJEKV010000059.1, from coordinate 5,853,593 downwards.
ATGGGAAAATGGTGAATGGTGTTGGAAACCTGTGGAAGAACATGTCATTAGGGCTGATTCTATGCAGTTAAGTGTGGATACTGGGAATGGCAGCACAAAAATCTTGGATGTGGAAGAAGGATGGACACTTCTAGAATGCCGAAGGTTACTGGAGTCCCTCAATGGATTTTCTGATTTTTATTTCTTAAAGGACGATAAGAAGGTGGGATATCGGCGAGAATGTTCATTAATTTGTAAGGATTGTATGTTTCCACATACTTTGAGGATTCAACATCTAAATTGATGTAGTTGAGATATATAAATGATGGAAAAAGAAAAAACAGAAGACTTTTTTGGTTGAATTTGGGTTCAATTCCCAAAGAGGTTTGAAATGCATGTTTTTTGAAATATTCCTTGAATATATTATGGAAGCAGCTCCTGCAACTGGCAGTCCAGTCACTCTTGAAAGGTTCTAGATGCAAGGTCAAATACAGACCAACAGACAACCTTGGGACACCTTGACACTTATTCGCATCCTCTTCTTTTTGCAGATGGAAGATGGCATTCAGATTGCCATGTTTTCTATTTTGGACTTGCAACTTAGAGGTATGGCAGACATAGGCAATCTTATGTATATTGGACTTCAGATGACATCTCCTTCATGCAGAGCTCCCTATTGATTTGTTATTGTTCTCTTGTGTTCTAGCTTCTGATTATGTACAGTTTGTTGAATGATGTAGGCAATTCATCCTTTGTTCCACATGTGCTGCACCATTTGTTGAAGAGTATTTGATATTTCATTTTGAGGCTGCAATATTCGAGCAAAATCTGGGATCTTTTCTGCAATATTCGAGCAGATGGGCTATTTTCTTTGTTTACTGGAGAGTTGGTGCATATAATGATTAAAAACACTTTGAGTTTTGTGGATCTTCAACAACTTGTTTACCTTCAACGTTGTTTTGACTTCATGCTGCAATTTGGGATGCTTTGGGAAGGTAATTTTTCGATGCATCTTAGAAGCTGAGTTCACAGTTAGGTGTTGAAGATGTTAAATACAATTCTGAGTTTAGTCAACAGTTGAAACGAGTTTATAAATTCATGAAGGTGAGTTTACACTCAAATGTTGATTCTGTTAAATAAAATTCTGATACAAATATGGAAGTCTCTACAGTTGAAGAAATGTTCTTGAACCCTGCTTAAGCTGTGGAAAGAAAAGTGAAGTGCCCTTGCATAGAGAAATTTAATGGAGTCTATTTACCCATAATCTTGAGATTGTTAATGTGGACTGCCAATTCTTCTCGTGCTATCAGTGACAAGGGATTTTCGAGGATTAGTACAGATGGAAACCTCGTGCTGTATGATGATGGAACTGAAGCATGGTCTACTCAGACAAAGGGTTATGAAGTACAACGGTTAAGCATCTCAGACAGAGGAAACCTTATCCTTTGGGACAATAATTCTCATAAGATATGGCAAAGCTTTGACAATCCCACAGATACTATGGTCTGCACCCAGGTTCTAAAGCAGGGCATGAAGTTGTTCAAAGGGGGTTATAGCCTACAAATGCAAGAGAGTATGCTTGTAGCTCTATATGGGGATCAAATCTATAAAAAATGGAATTACACGGCTTCTTCAGGAAATTATCTAGTCTTCTGTTGCAATGACACAAGACTTTCTCTGCAACTCCGCTTTGATTTGGATCATGGCACATAACAACTTCCTTAATTGTACACATTGTCAAGTTGGAGCAGATAGCATAACCGAGATAATGGGACTTGAAAGTTCAAATACTTTTTCATATGCAACTTTTGTGAGGCTCAACTCCATGGGCCAATTAACTGCAACTAAGTGGGCACCTAGCAAGGGAGGCTTCGAAGATTGCGACTTGCCCACAGTTTGTGGTTCCTATGGCTTGTGCACCAATGGCTTCAGGTCATGTAGACAAGTTCTTGTAGTAATAGCAGTTTGACCAAGCCTATTTTCAGGAATTGATTCGTTTGCTAATCAATATATCAACCCTGAGATCAATGTCACTAGCTTACAAGATTGTAAAGACGCATGTTTGCGAAATAAATCTTGCCGCACAAGGTTCTTCATTACCAATAGCTGTTTTCTATATAGTCGGGGTAAGTAGTCCAAGAAAACCAATAATGAGAGCCATTATGTCTTTTTAGGATGTGCCAGAATATCTCATCTATTCCATCTGCGATTCAAATCTTCACAAATCATTAAACCTAAAAAGTGATGCATTGACCGAGGATGCATATTTCGTGAGACATGGCACGATTGAAATAATATGGCGTAAAAAAATGAGACTTTTTTTCTAAACCGAGCATTGCATATGTGAGGTCTGTGCCCCAAATTCACCTTACATAAATTCCTCTTACATAAATTCCATATCCACCTGTACCCACATAATAAATTGGATCTTTATTTTCAATGAATTGAATTCGATCGCAAAAATGGATCTTATATTGAATTGAAATGCCATTTCAAAGAACCGCTCACGCTCGAAAGCGATTTATGGATTTGTTAAACAATTTGCAACCACATCATAAAAATGCCACAAAGATATCCGGTGTGCATCATTGGCATTCTATAATTTCCACAACAAAGATCCCCAATGCACACCCCTGTTTCAAAGAAGCTCTAATGAAGTGATAATAATAGATATTCATATCCACACCTCGTGATGCGAGGCCGCCACAATATTTATCTTACACCATACCTTTACACTGGGGTCTCACATGCAAAAAAATTGTTTCAAAGGTTCTCCCATGAACGATTTTCCATTGCACCACTAATCCGAAAACTCTTAAGATGTTCCTCGCTTGTGTTGAGACTCAAGTCCAAATGTGCAAAGGTCGTCTCCACCTCGAAGCTTTTCGATATTGTCTTGTAATAGCTGTCCTATATCATGAGCTTCTTTTAAAGGCATGTCTTCGTGTAATTCCATATCCACCTGAGGAAAAGAAAAATATTCACATGCAATAAATAATGAGGGCAACACATCCACATTAATTGTGGCAAACAATGTGAGAAGAACGCACTTTAAAAGGTATGTGCTAGTAGACCTTTGAAAATGCATTACAAAGAGAAACTGAACCTCATAATGAATCAATCTAGAAATACCTCAACGAAGTACAAGGAACCGAATGTATATGCTCGAACGGTATCAATGCGCCTTATTACATGATGATGATGTAGGGCCATGTAAGTCACTTCAATCACTTCCTGGTGCCGACTTCCCAACTAAAGACTCTATAAAACATCATAACCACCGAGACTTAAAAGAAGGTAATAGAGCCATAAACCACAGAACACATGCTTCAAAGGATGCAATTAATAACATTCCAAAACATTTACTTTCGTGTCATATCCACGCATTACTAGTTTCTTAGCTACCAAGTGCAACATTTCATAGCATATGCACAATTTCAAAGATTTCATAGTATATGTATTGTAAGCAAAGATTAATGTTATGAAAAGCATATATGGAGAAACCAGTACCAAAGATTTTCGCATTATTACCGGACCAATTAATAATGGTATAAAGGGCCAAGCCGATAGCCCCAATAGGATCAATCCACCGTAAAACCCTATCGCAAGGAGAGTCACGCCAGACCTGCCACGTTTGTCACTACATCAAAATAGTGATCCTATTAAGGACAAAAAAATGGGGTCGGTCGACACATGTTTTCCCAAAGCGCATAAGCTTGGATGATCTCTCGATCTTGAAGGTCTTAAAGTAAATATAAAGTGCAAGCTTCACCCACAATGGCAATTCCCATTATTGTAATAAGCCATATCGTTGAATATGTGTTAACCTCATTGAGTCATCATTTTCAATCAGTCACTCCACACCTTGATGAGCACCCGAAAACCTCGTAAATTAGCGTAAATGATCTACTAGCATATTCATTGAATAAGAATGACCCACTAGCATATGCATTGAATATACAAGAGAAGCATCATCATTAATTCAGCAGACATCCTCTATCCAACAACACATGACAAAAACTCCTGGGCTAATAACTTCGTGAAGAAATACCAAGTGTGGCCATCACAAATGCAAAAAACAATGATCCCCAGGTTGCACTCTCGACTTCCCTATAGGATATTTATATTTATCCGTCTCACCGCGACGACCAATGAGTGAACAATGTGACACCACCAGCTAGAAGATCCAACAAGGAATCCAACGTTGATGCAAAGAATAGCCAAAGAGCGACTCTCCACTGTGGCATATACCTTACATGAATTAAAGGCAAGAAAAGTTAGTGTCAATCGATGACAAATATTAAGCTCAAAGCATGTTATAGAGTATCTATACCGCACGCCTCGTGAGTTCAAGGCAATATTTTAGAGCTTAAGTTCTAAATCACTCTTTAAACCATGGTACTTTTCATATAAATAGTCTCGCATGATGCATATTCATAAATTTGAGCATTTAAAACATCAAAACCACAAAAAAAATCAAGGTACATTTGTTCACAAATTGTAACCAAAGAAGATACTTTAAAAAAACAAAGTTCTCAATAATATGGAAATGTAAGTGCAAGGTGCTTATGGTGGTGCTTATGAGTAATGAAAATGAACCATCCAGTCATAAAACCAGTCTACATCAATTTCAAAGGACTCCCTACAAACAATAACCAAAGAAGTTACTGTTGTAAACTAAAAGCAAATAATAAAAGCCATAAAAATCATGTAAACTCTCACCTCCAAATCTGTAAACTGAGAAATCTAATCTGCCACAACATATTTTTTTCCAATTCTAACTCTTTTGCTCCTCCATTGGCGTTGTGTTTCCCTCGCTGTGGACTTCTCCCATGACTCCCTTTTGTGCTTTAGAGCAGCCTCTTTAAATGCATTAATCAAGCATGGGTTGGCTCTTCTCCTAATATTCCTTTCATGCCTAGCTAGTAACCTCCTATAAAACCATATTCCAAGCTGATTTAGTGGCTTTGATGTTAAGGAAGATCCTCCTCTTTGAGTAGCTCGCTGAAAAGCCATCTTCGCTTGTTTGTGGGACTTTTCCATGCCTTGTGTATTCCACACTGCAAGGCTGCCATATTCCTTTGCAAACCAAGGCCCATGGGCATATAGAACGTGAATGTAATGAGTTACCTCATTCTCGCCCCATGCCTTGATATATGCTTCTGCAAATCTTGAGACAAGTAACTGAAATTCCTCTTTGTCTTCGTCACTGTATGTATGTTTCTGCAATAGAATATTAAGATTGGAAAATGCATTCCATGCATCTAATTTTTTTACAGTAGAGTTAGCTCCATCAGTCCGATCTCTTTCTGCCTCCACTAATCTTTTGCCAAACTCAAATGTGCCTTTCCTTTTGGGATCTACGTTCTTTAAAAAATGTCTAGCCTTATCACCACCTAATGACACTTTAGATGGTACCGAGCTCTTACCCCCAACGTTTGAGGTCCTTTTCAAGTTTTACATTGCCACCATGGAGTCCAAAGATTTGATAATACTTCCTCAACCCTTGCTATTCCTTCTTTCCTCGCTTTTTAAGATATTCCAAACAAACATGCAACTATTATGTATCATTTTTTCTATAATTCTTACCATTGCATGCAAAGTGCACACATGCACTCTCTGCAAAGGAATTGGCAAGACAGGTTCAAAGTCTTTGTCCATCAAATGCCTATCAGGGCCTGCATTTTGATTGCAAGACAAGAGGCTAGAACTTTTGCCCTTTCTTTGCTCTTTCATCCTATACATACAGTAGATGCAATTCCTAGTTGTATGAGCTGGTGAACTAACTATATTATACATAGCTTTTGTAGTTTTCAAGTCACAAGCCAAATGAAATCTTACCTTAAAGGATCCGTGACCATCCACATGCAATAGTTCCCCTGACTCATACAAGCTAATAATTCTTGGGAGTTCAGTCTGGTCAAATATCCACTTAAAAATTGCAAATGTTTCTTTATGAACCTGGAACATGCCAAGCCACCATGTGTGATCTTCCGATTGTCACGGAGAAAACCATTCTAGATCTCTTTTTAGATTTGGGCAGCTGCAACTGCATTTCATAACTTGATCCCAAAGCAAAGTTCATAAGAACAATGGAGACTCTTTCAAATTTTGATTTACTAGTTAGCTCCATCTCATCCAATTTAATACAAACTTCCAACTGATCTACCTGTGAAGATTGCATATTATAAAAGGCAACCATAAGTTTTAAGATGCTTTCCAAATCAAACCAAATATTATTTTTCTCATTCATTGTTTCACTTTTGTTATTTTTTGATTTACTCACAAGCAATGGAGCTCCGGATTGGATTGAATGCATGCCACCAAGTACCTCGTCAACTTTTGCATTCCTCTTTCTTCTGCTAGTTTCAATCGCATATGGACGAGGTATAATGACCTTCTTGGTGCCAAGTGTCCTCAATGCAGCTTGAAAAGGTTTGAAGAGGCTCCTATAACCCTGTCTACTCAAACCAATAGAATCGCAAGTTGCTTGTACCTCATCTGCATCCATGTTTGAAGCAACGTCCTTTATAACCATATCTAAAATATTCCTCTTCAATGCTGCATTGCATGGCGCATTTAACAAGTCAATAATTTCATCCCTCGAAACCATGTTCACAAGGAAGTTCCCAACATTTCTTCTTACCACTCCACTTTTTTCTTCTTTGCTCAAGACTTGATGAACAGCATAAACTCTTCGTCTTGCCGCTCCCCCTTTTGGAGCTAAAACCTCAATAGGTTTCATACTCTTTTTCCTTTCCCGAAAGCCCATAGAAGTTTTCTTCAATCTTTTTAAGCGAGCTTCCAGACATTTAACTGTAGATTCAGCTCTCATGCGAAGATTCTCAGCTTGAAACTTCTCTCTCTCTGATTGTTTAATAATGAAATCCTTTAAAGTATTTTCATTTTGAGCTTGCATCATGTTCCTCTTCAGAGTTACAACCTGCGAGAGCAATGAAGCCTTCTCTCACAATAGGCTTTCAAATTCACGTTTTTGTGCATCAATTGCTTGCAAATTACCCCGGATTATAGAACGTAGGTGGCCTATGTATTTCCACATATTTTTGCAATATCCTAATAGACCATTCCTTCCCTCACAAACAAACTTAACCAAGCTAGTGATAGAATTAAATTCGAAATTTTACCGCTAATAGGATCCCGGGATAAATGCTTCCATGTGCCCATATGTCTCGCATGCTTTGCTCCAATTGATCTAAGTTTATCCTCATCCATCTTTCCTTTAAGTCCTCCTTGTTTCCTATTCCATGTCCGTGCATACCCTCGTGCAATAGAATCCTGATTTCACCATCCCGGTAGTGAGAAAAAAGACCAACACTAATCACAAGCAAACCATTTAGAAAATTCCACGACTTACCTCCAAATTCAAATTTGAGATGTAAAAAGGGGAAGCTCCAAATTCGAAATTTCTCATTGCAAATCCGGAAAAGAAAGTTACGAGGCGCGAAAACAAAAAACTCGGTTTCCATCTCCATATATTCGGGATTGATGATGTGGACCGGAATTGGTCGGAAAAGCTTCCGAGCTTCACTGTATGACGTGGCTGTGGACACCGTGGCATGATGGGCAGATAAAACTCCTGGCATCGAGCATTTCAGGAAGACCAAGTCCAAATTTTCTTCGATGGAGCATTTTAAGGAAAACCAAACTTCGATGGAGCCTTTTAAGGAGGTAGTAGTTGAGAAAATAGTTGTTGGAATTGTTTGGTACGTAGTTAGGTAAATGGTGGTTGCACTCTACCATATTGAAAACAAATAAAATAAAAAATATTATGCAATTTTCTTAGGAGGACAAACTTATATCCCAAACTGCCTCTAATGTCTAGGAATCCAAGCTATCTACGTACTAACCGGGATCATAGCTAGATCTACTATCTCTCTGGTTCTCCATCCTTCTGGCTGGAACAGGGTAGAACAGCAGCTCCTCCTCCACCAACCTCCCCCCAATTCAAATTGGGGCAAAACCCCCATTTGGGTTCCAAGTTAGCAACTCTTCCTTGCCCAATCGATTTGGGCCAGGTGGCAACTCTGGGTTGGCTAATATTAACAAATTTGATATTTTAGCCCTTTTTAATATTAGGTTGAGCCCTAAATTCGAATTAGGATTTTGGGTTAGGTTTCCATCTTAATAATTAACTAGTAACGGGTGCTCGGCGTTGCCGGGCATAAGTACGGTTCTATGTGGCGACCAAAGAGTTGTAGACTAACTTATAATAGCTAGGTATACTTGAGATGGAAGGAAGAGAGAAATTGAAGTTGGGAGATAGTAATAGTTGCCTAGTGTTGTCGGGCTTTGGTAAGACTATGATATGTTGGGTTTGGTATGTAGATGTCAGTGTCATATCTAGGCTTTTATAGTAATGTATGGCCTATGTTGCAGCTATGTTTGATTAGTTTTTCTACAAAGAGTGATAGGAAAGAAAGGCATACAAATGGTTATTAACCATCTCATGAATACATCATCTATGGCTCAACATATATATAAAACAATTTGCTAATAAAGTAGTAATGACGCTTGGCATTGCCAGGCTTTAGTGACAATATGTCAAGTAGGTGTAGTGTTTGTTTAATTTGTGTCTAGTTGGTATAAGTTGAAGGTCCTATGATGTTGTTGATCTTGGTTGGTCAAGGTTTCGTAGTGGTTTACTAATACCTATGTTTTTTGTTCAAGGATTTCTCAATTAAATATTTGCCATGTTGCTATTTGATTTGAGATTGTTCTCTCATTTTGCATTGTTATTATCTATTATTTGACCTTTGGACTTCGAAATGCACAATCAATTTGTAAAATATCATGGGATATTGGCTTTAGCTTGGGACTAAAGGGGTTATTATTGTAGTTCTTCCATATCAATAGAGCTCAGCTACTCTATAGAATTGTAGCAAGAACTCTCATATATCCACAACCCATTCAAGAGTCCATGTTGGAATCATGGATGCTTGACAAATTCCTCTGCCATGGTTCACATTTGGAACTTAAATTTGTAATGATTTAAAGCTGCAAGACCGAAAAGTTGATGGTCACATTAATGCATCCAAAGCCTTGGTAATGCTAAAACAAAGGTATAAACATAACTGTGCACACGATTTAGCAAGCCTAGAGCAAAGTCAAGAGGGAAGAGCAGAAGGTAATCATTTAGACTTGAAGGTTAACTTGCAAACAAAATCTAGTTATCTTGCTCAAAGACTATAACTATAATCATTCAAGAGAACGGATAGAATCTTGGAGAGCCTAAGGGAATTTTTCTAGAATCCAATGGAATCTATAGGAATCTCAGGAGAATCTTTGGGAACCTTCATAAAATCTTTGGCAATTTAGGGGAATCTTGATGGAATCTTGGAGAATCTAAAGGAATCTATATAGGACCTTAAATAATCTAAGAGAATTGACATAGAATATTTAGGAATCTAAGGGAATCTTGGGAGAATCTTTGAGGACCTAGGCCAATCTAAAGGAATCGCCATATTGGGGTGGTCACATAGGGGGTGTTACATATTTATATCGATCTCAGCCGTCCATTTTTAAGGTGGCAGTGTGTCATGATCTGGATGTGGCATGCACAACATGTCTCAACCGTTGGATCAAAAGGGTAGGATAAATCCTAGCCCTTGATTTTTGCAAGGAAGGTGCAAAGAAGATCCTTAAAAGTGCTTTTTGGTGCAGCTAATCTCGGCCATTGGATCAAAAGGGGGAGGTGAAATCTTGGCCATTAAGTATTTTATTTAATTGCAATTTTTTATTAAAGGAGGTGAGGTGGCACCCTTATTTAATAAAAAAAGTAATGATGTGACACCAACATTTATGAATGGACTTTCTAGGAAGCTTCCTTTGTGTAATCACTTCAAACGCCCGTAACTTACAGTAGAGGGGTCGGATGAAGGTGGGGCCCACGCCATTGGATTCCTCTCGTCGAGAGCTTTCTAAAGAGTGGTGCCTTGGTATTATTCCGTAAATGTTACCAATCTTGTTGTTTCCAAGTATTATGGGTTAGGTTTGTGAGGTTAAATCCCAGTAGTGGATCCGGAGCATATCCCGGTACGATGCCGGATCACCGCCGGCATTTTTAGAGAAAAATGGCTTGCCATTTCCTAAGGTCTCCATAAAAAATAGCTTGCCACTTGACGAACTCATGGTCACTGAAGAGAAGGTCCGCAGACCATGCATATCCCGGATACGCAGACGGGCAGAGCCTGGGGATGTTCTTGCTTTGCCTCAAATTTTCTGGCTTTGCAAGAAACTTTGCCTACTCTCCCCGCTTACTTGCCGCCTGCTCCCTCGCTCTCAAGGCCTACTCTCCCCCTTACTTGTCAGCCTCTACTCTCCGCCGGCTCCTCCTACTCGCTTCTACTCTCCTCCTACTCATACGCTTTCTCGCTTCATACGCTTTGCTCAAGGTGGTCCCGCCTCACCTCTGTTCCCGCTCGCCTTAAAATATAGATAGCGCATCTTTTCCGAGAAAAGCCTAGCCGTTGGATATCCCGGCCGGCACCATAACTCAAGCTCCTGATGCAAATTTTTAACCGATATTCCTACCGCCGGGCAGAACAACGGATCACATGCTTCAATCAGGTAAAAAAAAGAGCAAACTTGCCCAGTCTGAGACCTCGCCAGACAAATCATCACGTGACAAACTCTTCATTCTATTTCCAGACAACCTCTTCATTCTATTTGCAGACATTGCAAATGCCCAGGGAAATTCGCCCTGATTCCTAAAGGAACATCTAAACGCCATTAAGCTCCTCAAATGCCTCAAATTATACGCTTTTCAATACAATACACCAGTCAAATCTTACCCCACACCACTGAATTCCAAATACAAAACCAAAATCGTGGAAGTTTATCTTGCTCAAAGACTATAACTATAATCATTCAAGAGAACGGATGCTCTCCACATGGAAGTTCTCAACAACAATTCCCAGACACGACCTGTATTTTCTTATGGCAAAGCAATTGTGGCACGAATCTTTTAATAAACTACTAAGAAACACATCTTAGAGTAGCATGAAAATACTGTCTTAAGCTTACATTTACGCCACCGGCATTAGAGTGATTGTGGAGCCATACCACATAGTTTTGGCAGTAACAAATACTGCAAAAAAATGCAGCAGCAATATTACTGGATCTAACAACTTTCAACATCTTTCCTGCCCCAGTTATCATCTAACAAATTCGGCACAGATGTGTAGAAATTTGTTTTCCTTAACAACATTGTGGCATTCTTGTTCTAGACATGATTCAACACGATCCAAGTTATTTTGAAACATAAGGAGAATCCAAACATAAGCATATGGATTAGCCAATGGCATGCACTGCAAACAACAGAGAAAAGTGGAATTCAAGTTGTGATGTCACTGCTACCTAGGTATAATGATCATAAGCAGATGGAAGCTAACTGGCAATATAGCATTTCCTGATGGAACCAACTGCTTCCTTTATAAAAGCCTTTATGTGGCATGGACACCATGTTTTCCATGCAGATCTATCGAATGTAATTTTTGTCCAGTCGAGAAGCATAGACATATTGACAAAGATCATTCAACGTAGCCTCATTCTTTCTACGTAGCCTCATTTCCCATAGTAACTTCTAGGCTAAGCTCAGATGTTGGAGCATGTCCCATGGATATGACTGGATATTTCCTGTAAGAAAGCAGAAGCAGTTTAGAAAATAATACAGAGCACACTTCATTTAGGAAGGGAGCGTAATAGGTCAATATGGCTATGGAATATGATTAAGGGTGATTAGTCATTATCTTCCAAACTCAAAGTCTAAATGATTATGAAATGAGCAAAAGGAAATAATAATGGATAAATGATGCAACAAAGTACCTAAAATACTGTAGCAACAGCTCAAGAATAATCAAACACCAAGAACTATAGAAAGCCTTGAAAAGATTGCAAGCAAGAATCACACTGTGCATTGCTGTTGTGCTCGATTTTCTGAATGCCCTCAAACTATGACATGAAATAATAAATAAGGAACAAAATTGCAAGTCTTAAGAAAGAAAAAGAAAGAGGAGATTCTAGAGCTAGAGATTTGTAGAAAGCATAAGCATTTTGGTTATGCCCACAGAATATTGATTTTGGTTTTGTCCACAGAATATATTATGGTCCAAAAATTGAAGTCCATACAATTATAGAGAACGATAAATATAGTACGGCAATTTAAATCCTCAGTTGGAGCACTGTTCTCAATCTTCTCAACTTGTTTTAGTGCCTTCTGAGGCTGGACATCTTGGATGCATTTACAACTGTGGCAATAAACTTAGAAAACCTTCAGCGCTTGTAAAATGATAGCTTTGCTATAGTTATAGATGATCTAATCATGTTCATTTACTTGTCAAGTCAACCTAATGTATGTCATAAACCATTAGTTAGAAGCAGCAGCTATACAAACAAATAAGTTTAAATGATGAAATATCTTTTAAACATTTCTAATACCAAGAACCGTATACCTGCTAAATGCCGAAACATTCATCCAACTCTTAACTGCTCCATGCATCTAGACTGGGTGCAAGAAGCTCCAAGGAAAAGATCCATCAAAATCCTTACCATAAATCTGCTCCAGACCAAATCATGATTACAGGTTTCTGCATCCACCACCATTCTACAGACCAAAAGATAAACTTCTAATTGACAGAACTCTTCGAGAAAGATAAAGTTGCATATCATGAATATGGTGATGTCCAAGGCTGGAAGCTTTATAGACGAACTGGATGGCATCATGCCCCGTGGCCATAGAGCACATGCCTTAAACTGTGGCCATAAAGCACACGCCTTAAACTAATGCATGTGACCTGGCATATCAAAAATCTATACCATCATTTCTCAAATGACTCATTCATTGCAAACTGGATTCGAAACATAGGTTGTGTCCGATTCTAATGAGCAACACGGTAGACTAATGCACCTGGATGGTTTAACCTAACTTAGCATGTACATTCCATCATTCCTGCATAATAATAAGTCTTGTTTGGAGCTTACGTAGATTCAAAGGACATGCCAAGACAATCGAATTTACCTTTCATCGTTGTGAAGCTTGTTGGCTGGTCGTAAGGATTTTAACATAACTTTCGAATGCAAGCTCTATTTTTGCAGCAAGAGTATCTGTTGGAAAGATCAAGGAAAGACCTAAAAATATTGTTAGGCACACAATTTTCAGATTCCTACTGTAAATGGCCCAAATATGGCAAAATGCATTTGCTGTTCTAATTGTACAGCATCGTAGAAAGAGGGCCATAACTTTTAAATGCAAGCCCTATTTTTGCAGCAAGAGTATCTGTTGGAAAGATCAAGAAAAGACCTAAAAATATTGCTAGGCACACAATTTTCAGAATCCTACTGTAAATGGCCCAAATATGGCAAAATGCATTTGCTGTTTTCATTGCACAACAGCGTAGAAAGAGGGCCATAACTTCAGCAAGCAAACTCTGTTTCTCAAGCATGGAGGTTGGCCTCTCGCTGCTCTGAATAATTTCAAGAATCAGAATGGTAAGCAAAACTTGAAGCACATAGATTGCATGAAAACCATTTTAAACTCACTGAAGATGAAGAGCAACATCTTTCACTCCATTAGTTTCTCTAAAGAACACTAAAATCGGCATCAAATATAATCCAACAATAAGAAATTTTCATAGAAGTTTGTGCTCTTTCCGTGAATTCATCGAGGGTGTAAGGCATCCAAGTGCAATTGCCTAAATGTTGCTCATCTTGCCCTGAAATAACATCTTGGTCATTGATGCCTCTATATATGCACATTAGCATGTTTGTTGGCATCCAAAGGGCGTCCAGCTCCTAGTTAAAGTGACATTTTTAAGGCATTCAGATAGTTGCTTACATGTTGCTCATCTTAAACTGAAGTAACATTATGGTCGTTGATGCTTTCATGTACGTTGCGTCATGCTCTCAGACCCATCTCTGGTGACTTCCCACAGCAAGAATATGAATGTCCATCGTTGCATCCGGGTATTTGGATGGCATCTCGATATTTTCATCCAATCGGATGCAGCAAGGAATGCACCTTATGCATGGCATCGCTAACTCGCAAAGATTGCAACTGCAAAAACTTCCAACAAAACAGGAAAAAGTGAGATGTAACACTCCACAAATACAAAGTATTCCCTTCAAATCATCCCATCGGAAAGATATGCTGCCTTGATGGAGATGCACACATAAAGCTCATTCACTTGAGCTCAGTTCCATGATCCATTATCACTTACAAAAACAAAATAAGGTGATCAAGACAGACACGAAATGACCAGAGTTCAGAGGTGTGTAGAGGTATACCTAGACTCTATGAATTTCATTGGAATATATCAGAAATTAGAAGAGCGTTAAAATATAGTTCGGGAATTTTGGATTGGAAAGAACCAAGAATAAATAATATATATGTCAGCTTCTTTTCCCTTCTCAATTCCTCTCTTTGAAATTCCTTGTCAAGCAGATCCTTGCTTTTGCATGCCTTATCTCATTGTGCAGTCTTAATACACCTGATAAATAAATTCTGCACCAAGAATTGTGGCATCTCATGTTGTTCCATGAGGTGGTACTTGCTCTTGTCCTGTTAGCAGTATATGTACCATTGGCCATGCCATACTACACATACTATCTCTAAGCATCAACATTTAATGTTCCTTGCCTCAAAGCTAAACTTGCACAACTAAAACTGCAGATTACCACCTAGTGCACAGACTATCTTATATTATAATGTTGTGTAATGGACCGCACCCTAAATCGGACGGTCGAGGATTTGATTGACCAATGGTGGAGATGATGTGTGCGTGTCTTCAACTAAAATTTCATCTTGACTATGGCTTCAATATGAAAGGGAAAAGGAAAAAGGAAAAGGAAAAGGAAAAAGGGAAAAGGGAAAAGGGAAAAGGGGAAGGGTAAGGAAAAGGGAAAAGGAAAATGATGAAAGGGAAAAGGGAAACAGAAAAGGGGAAGGGAAAAGGAAAAACGATGAAAGGGAAAAGGGAAAACTATGAAAGGGAAAAGGGAAAAGGAAAAGGGGAAGGGAAAAGGAAAAAAAATATGAAAGGGAAAAGGGAAACCGGAAAGGGAAAATGGAAAACGGAAAAAGGAAAAGGGAAAAGGGAAAAGGAAAAGGGGACAGGAAAAGGAAAAAGCGATGAAAGGGAAAAAGGAAAAGGGAAACGGAAAAGGGAAGGGAAAAGGAAAAAATGATGAAAGGGAAAAGGGGAAAAGGAAAAGGGAAGGAAAAGGAAAAACGATGAAAGGGAAAAGGGAAAAGGAAAAGGAAAAGGGAAAAGGAAAAAGGAAAAGGAAAAACGATGAAAGGGAAAAGGAAAAGGGAAAAGGAAGAGGGAAGGGAAAAGGAAAAAAGATGAAAGGGAAAAGGAAGAGGGGATGGGAAAAGGAAAACGATGAAAGGGAAAAGGGAAAAGGGAAAAGGAAGAGGAGAAGGGAAAAGGAAAAACGATGAAAGGGAAAAGGGAAAAGGGAAAAAAGAGAAAAAGGAAAAGGAATAAAGGAAAGGTAAGAGGAAAAAGGAAAGAGAAGGAGAAAAGGAAAATGGAAAGATAAAAGAAAATAGAAAAAGGAATAGAATAAGCGAGGGGAAAGGGAACGGAAAAAGAGCACCAGAGAAGGGTAAGAAGTAAAGGTGAGAAAAGGAGAAAAAGGTAAGGAAAATAAGAAAAGGTTGCAAAAGTCTATGGGAAAAAGAAAAGTAAAAAGGAAAAGAGAGGGGAAAAGGGAAAAAGAGAACTTGGGAAAAGGAACGAGAAAAAGAGAAAAAAATGAAATGGCGAAAAAAAGGGGAAAAGAGAAAGGGTGAAGAAAGAGAAAAAAGGAAAGCAAAAAGAGCATCGAGAAAAAAGGAAGAGGAAAGGATGGAAAAATGAGGAAAAAAGGTGGGGGGGGAATTAGAATAGACAAAGGGTAGGGAGCAAGGAATAGGAAAAGAGGAAGGAGAAAAGGCACGAGAAAAAAAGGGAAGAGGGAAAGGGTGAGGAAATAGAAGAAAGAAAGGGAAAAAGAAAAGAAAGGGAAAGGGGAAAAAGAAAAAAGAAACAAGAAAGGAGAAAGTGGAAAGGGGAAAATGGGGAAGAAGATGGGGAAAGAAGGAAAAAAGGGTACATAAAAAGGTTGAGAAAAAGGGAATGGAAAAGAGGCATATGAAAACGAAAGGAAACCGGAAAGGAAAAAATGTAAAGGAAGGGGAAAGAGAAAGGAAAGGGAAAAGGGAACATCGCAGCAAAGCAAAAGGGTGGGGAAAGTATGAAAAGGGAATGGAAAGTTGAAAGGAAAAGGGAAGCGGAAAAGGAGAAGGGAAAGCAAAAAGAGCATGAGGAAAAGAGGAGAGAGAAATGGGAAAAGAGATGGGGAAAAGGCACGGATCAAGAGGAAGAGGGTGGGGAAAGGAAGAAAAGGGCACATGAAAAGGTAAGCAAAAGAGAACGAAAAAAATGTATGAGAAACGGAAAGAGAAAAGGAAAAGGAAAAGGAAGAGGAAGGGGAAAAGGAAAGGGAAAGAGAGTAGTGGAAAAAAATGGGAAGAGCGGGGAAAGATAAAAAGGAAGGGAAAAAGCTGATAAGAAAAAGAGAAAGAAAAAAAGGGAAAGGGGAAAGGGAAGGCAAAGGGAGGGAGAACGGGGTTAGAAAAAAAAAGGGAGAATAAAAAAAGAAAGAAATTAAAGGTTCCTAATTTATGCCCAGCAAGGCTGGGTACCATTACTATCCAATATAGTTTCAATCACTGTTTTTAGAAATAAGAAAGTAACCTATATTTGTGTGCTCTGGCTTGTGAAAATCAGTACAACACAACTACCCATATCTCCAGGCACGTGAATAGGAAAGATAAAGCTTTCCATGACTTCAAAATAATTCACATATTAAAAGGGACGAAACTTAGAAATACAGGACTACTAAGAATTACCTCTCAGTATCTCTGCTTTTCGAACAGGGCAGTGCTCGAAAATAGGAGGAAACATCTTGATGCAAATGACACTCCAATAAAATAGCTAATTATGTCAAGCACTCTCCATTCCAAGCTCACGCCCAGCAATAAGAATTCAGTAAAGCTTGTTAATGCCTTAAGTCTCATGAAAGAAGATAGAAATGTTTATGGTTAATAGACATGATATTCTTCTGCAGCAACAACATCACCATAACACTACAAAGAAGGGATTTGATATCAGTAGCGTGCCTTTTATAGAGAGTGGATGGGGAGCTAGGAATCCCTGATAAGGAAGAACAAAGTATGAAAGCAAATCAAATGGAAATAATTAAATGTTTAAAGGAGCTACAACGATCTGTTGGCCTTATTTGAGAAGAAGACTTCAGTGTCCTCTGCATCATGGCGTAATTCTTTGAAGTTTTACGATGGAAGCATTCCTGGCTTTCTTGTGTAACAACACAAAATACTGGATTGAATAATAACTAAGTACCATATAGATGTAGCTTAAAAATGTATGTAGCCAGATTATTTCTGCAAGATGACATTAGCTTTCAATGGACTACTTCTGATGAAGCCGATGATTACCATTGAGAAAATGAATTCCGTTGTTTATAACCCCAAATCTGATATGCTGACAGAATTATAGCACTGTAAATAGCACTTAATCATTGTGAGAAAATGAGTCCCCTTGAGTATAACCCTAAATCTGACAGAAAAACCTCCATGCAAACCTAAGAAGGAGTCCTGACGAAAATCACTTTTTGGAAAAAAAAACCTTGTCCGCATCTTGTCGCCAGCTTGAAGCCCATATACAGCGAAATCGCAGCGGGATCTCTAAACCCATGCTCCATGCTGCAAGATATCTGCAGAAGAAAGCAACTGCTGCAAAAGATCAAATTTGCATCAAAAATCTGAAAGCAAGAGTTGGGGTTATGAATCCATCACACTCTCTGACAAATCGATTTGTATTACATTGAATTGTGGCATGCATGCCGTGCTGTGCTCCAGGCTCGATCGGATAAGGTGGAGCC
This sequence comes from Isoetes taiwanensis, assembly GCA_021234155.1. NCBI lineage: Eukaryota > Viridiplantae > Streptophyta > Lycopodiopsida > Isoetales > Isoetaceae > Isoetes > Isoetes taiwanensis. Next base: position 5,835,647 of record JAJEKV010000059.1, on the reverse strand, counting down.
AAGCCAAAAGAAGAATCCGGAATGGATAAGCAACCCCAAAACCTACAATTTCAAAATCATGCAAAATTCACAAACCCAATTTTTGGAATACCTGAAAAGTTTTCCGGGAGCCAAAAGCTCCTAGACCTTAGAAAATCAACCTTGGAAGAAAAATCCAAAAAGTTTTCGGAACCCCGGAAAAACCAAATTTAAACAATAGGATAAATTAACATAGCTAACCTTAGCTTATGGATAATTAATGTGCTATTAATTATTCATAGTGATGTGTCATATATTTATACTTAAAAAGGCATATAAATACGTGGAACGTCACAATAGACCCTATCATGCCGCTTCTTCTTGTTGGACCAAGCGAAATATATACAACAAAAGGATGTGATTAGTCTCCTCATACCACTACACGTTCATTTAACGAACGACCAGGGCATCAAATGGGCCAAAACACATAGTTCAATAGGGTCTCAAACCCTCTCCCTACATATTCTGGACACCTTGGCATATTTACACCAGAATGTATCAAAGCATCATAAGTAACTTGAACTTCCCAGCGGGCAAAGAGGGAAAGCTTTTGATGCATAAGCATCTTGTTTCTTTGTTTTCCTAATTGAAGGCAGTATGCTTTTCTTTTGTTGTTACGATATTACAATTGTGGCCATGCTTACATACCTTAATTTCAATACAATTGGACATTTTGCTCCAACGTTTCTTTAGTCGGCATGTATGTAAGACCTCTCGTGGATTACGTACTAGTGCCAAAACGAGATCTGCATTTGGTTACTTTCGTGGTAGAATAGACAATAGAGATGAAGAAGTGGATTTTGACAACTAACCTTTTCTCCTATAGGTTATTGGCAGCCTCCTCACATGCCCGTGGCCTCAACACCCTGGGTGCCTCAGCTGCGGCCGGATCATGACCATGCATGCCTAGATGGTCATGCCAAACCTAGAAGAAATACTGAAGCTCCCCATGATGTAATAACAGATTGCCCAGTTAACCAATGTGCTTATCATGGCTGCTGACAGATGCTTTGAGAGAAGATAGTCACACAAGCCTCTGAGAGCATTGGCCTTCCCCTGTAATCAGTGGTTTGATGACGAATGTAGGGAGCTATAACGTTGGCTATGATAGGTCACTGACATCGTTTTGCATTCAGCTGCAATCAGGTATTACTATACTTTCTTAAAGGGAAAGAAAGCTAGGTACATTACGGAGCACTAGCGACAAATGTTCCATCTGCTGGACCGTCACTTTAGGATATTCTGTCGAAGGGCATTGAACAAGCATGTGTGACCTGAGGGGAACATCACATGAAATAATGGGTATAATACTTCCAGCAATTGTATGATCCTCCTGGAGCTCCAATAGCAATACCCTTGCAGTGGGCCCAGCAGTCACCATAGGTTTACAACACTTTGCCAATGGCGAAGCAGCAAATTTAAATGACATGTAGGCAAAGCTGCTCAAATGGGTTGGGCCTCTGATAGTACCCATCCTGATGGCATTGTTCAATAAGGCATTGCAAGAGGGATTTTCCCCATAGTGAACTACTAGCAAAGTGATTCCAATATACAAGCAGGCGATCCCCACTGCTCGGCCAGGTCAGTTCATTCTTTGCAAAATTGTTGACCGGCATGTTTGAGCAGCATTTGACGATGTGGGCAGAGGTGCGTGCTCTTACACAGGTGGGATTCCTGGTAGGTCATTCTACCATAATAGTATTTTACAAACCTTAGTAGAAGATAGCGGGTATCATCAACAAGACCTATATTGTTGCTTTGTGGAATTCTCCAAAGCTTTTGACATTGTGCCTCGGGACAAGTTGTGGACCCCTATGGATCTGCAAAATGCGATATACAAATTGTATAAGATATGCTCAGCTAGATTGACACCATCAGGATAGCTAGTCATCAGCAGTATTGGAGTACACTAGGCCTACCCACTCTCCACGCACCTGTACATTGACTAGTTGGAAGCTTGGCTTGCTGAACATGGGGGGAGAGAGCGTGAGCTCTATCCCCACACCACATAATCTGGGAGCTCGCTAGCGATGTGGACATCTTAGCCTACACCCACAGGTGGCATGCAGCGCCATTTGGATGCTTTGGATACCTTCGGCCAGTTCACTAGGATGCAGGTTTATGGACAAGACCAAGGTACTAGTGGTCTCAACTTCGCACCAGCCACGAAGCCTCTCCTTCACCTATCAGGGCCAAAATGTGGAGGTGGATCCTATTTGCAAGTATTTAGATGGAGTTTCCAATTACCACATACTAGAATGCTTCCATCCGGTTGCGCTAACAACAGGCTGGAAAGCATTGTTTGCCATGGAGTACATAGTTACAAAGTAGAGCTATATGCCTAGGGCCATCATTCGCACTTGTTTCGGGCTTTGGTAAAGCATGTTCTCTTATATGGAGTTGAAGTCTCGGGCCCGGAGATATCCCTTGCCACCTGGAATAATCTGGAGCAGGTGTAGAAGACATTCTTAGCTCGAGCACTTCAGGTGGAGTCCATAGTCCCATATCAGACTCTGCTGCAAAAGACAGACTTCTTACCTCTTCAGAGGGCCGCATTGAACAACTATATCATTTACTTTTAAAAGTGATTGGTACGGGTGATGCTCGTCTCTCCAACCAGGCTTATATTATGGCATTGGATCCACAACACCTTAAAACCTGTTGGTAGGAAAAACAAACTCCGTGGTTCTTCCGATGGAATATCTAAGCACACAGGTGCGTCCATGTCCAATATGAAGATGATCACAATCACTTACGACAACCTTGATACATGCTTCCTTAGCAAACTCTGGGATATGGGTGCACTGGCATAGGTTAAGACAACACACTACCAGCAGTATATTAATCATATGCTAACACAAGGCCCTATGCTCACACTACAAGCAGTATATTAATCCTATGATACCACTATAGTGTTGCCAACTGGCAAATGCCATGCCCTTAGGCCTGTCCAACATTTGATCAAATCCAAGCACGGTATCTAAGAAACTTTTATATTCAAAATGGTGAAATATACTTGGCTAAATATACCAAAAGTTGAGGTAAAAGCTTCTAATGTTTAGCTCGACTTTCTTTTGTCACTTGTACCTTTTAAGCTTGGCTAAGCTTTTATTTGGTGGGTTGGGGGTTGTGTGTGGGGGGATTCTCCTTGCTTGAAATGGCAGGAAACTCAAACATTGAATATTTTGGTTAAAGCCCAAAGCTTCGAAGCTTGTCACATGCTATACTTTAGAGTACATCCATTACATAATGGTCAAACAGATTAGTAGAAAATGAAAACCGCACCTAATGCATTTACAAAGAATGTCAAACATATCGGAAGCTCCAACTAATGTACTGCCATAAATGATTAAACAGTGGAGAAGTACCTTATTTGTACAAATGCAATTCTCTGAGAACCCTTTGCAAATAGATATGCAAGTTGAACAAATATGTTCACTACTATTTACAAAACCATAAATAAAACATCTTTTATTAATATGCAACACAGATATGCCAAAGAATTAGTTAGTTCAACGGACCTTGCCCTTCATAAAGAACAAATGAAAGACAGAATAAGCCATTGAGATGCACAATAGGCACGAATGGGAAAGGCACATCACATGATTGACCTTTCAATCCTAGTATAAAGATCTGGCTGGACAATCAGTAGGCGCATGTAGTCTAAATAATGTGTTTGATCAAAGTCAATTTCTTTATGATTGCCTATTTTGCCTTCGTGAATTTGCGGATCGTCATCACCAAGCTTTGGAGACTTCATAAATCATAATCGCTTAAATTATATTTCTCCCCAAAAGCCCTAAGAACACAGGATATTTCTTACAAAGATGAGCAGTCCTTTGAAAATAACACAACAAAATGAACATGCCAACTTCAAAAAAAGACGTAGGCTTTGCATTTAATCGAATGCAGCTTCATGAAAAAAAAATGTGACGTAAAAATCAATAGACTGATGCAATGTACCCAACAATGCCAAAGATTGGCAATGATATCTTCACAAAAAAAAAAAAATGTGATGTAAAAATCAATAGACTGATGCAATGTACCCAACAATGCCCTCCCTTTGAATTCGAGGATCTCACCAATAAGAATTTTAAGAATCGTATAGCAAGCCAAAGCTCATGTCATTGTAGACACTTTGCTATGCTAAAGTAGTACTAGTTGTGTAGGAGAACATCTTGCAACTTACAAGTTGTTTTGACAAAGTCTTGCAAGTTGTCCTAAAGTATCATTTGTTCAGAGGAGAGTCGAATCTTACCCAAAATTGACCATAACAAAGATTTTTTAGTCCAATATATATCCTAACCATGGCGTGGACACCCTTTCTGTTATATCTGTGTAGCTATACATCTTAGTAATAGGAGCGATTATCCTTCTTGTGGAGCTTATGTTACTAGCAACCAACTATATCACAATTTACAAGTCATGTGTTTCTAGACTTGCAAAGATGTCCATTGCAGTCATTCAAAAAAGTGTGAACATAAGGATCATCTATTAGGAAAATGTTCTTCTTGCAACACTTTATAAGCTATCATCATAATCTTAATCTTGTAAATTAAATGGGGTTTAAATGTTTTTATTGCCATTTATCTAAATTGGTTTTGTGAAAAATGCCTATGCATGCCAACCCTTATAAATCTACCTTTATGTTCCCAACACCTACCTATGAATCTATCTCTACCCCCCCCCCAAAAAAATAAAAATAAAAAATAACTAGCAAAAGGCACACCAAAAGGCTTTAGCAAGGTTAAACTTGTTAGATATCTAAGCGTAGTGTTATTAGAGAGAAGACTCTGGCAAGGTTAAAAGTTTTAGATATGAAGTGTAGCATCAGACCGAAGACTTTGGCAAGGTTAAACTTGCTTGTTAGATACTAAGCATGGTGTCATTAGACAACAGTATTTGGCAATGTGCTTTTTGTAGTATGTAATTTCACATTTGTAGTAATTTATTCGATTTGAAGATTAATTCTATATATGGTGTTCTTTTTCCCTTTGTATTTCATTTGAGGAAGCTTGGCTTTGCTCAACGTGTCTTATTTTATTTTGAATAACAAAGCTTATTACAAGTTGTAAAAGCATGATTAGGCATAGATAGGCAGCAATGCTTGATTGGAGACGTCTATTGCGTTTGAATGGAACTTTCTCTTTTCTTCTTCCATAAAATGTATAGTAATAATATAAAAAAAGTTCATCTATGTGCCTTCATAAATTGCCAATATAAAAAAAGGTTCATCTATGTGCCTTCATAAATTGCCAGTTTGCATGGAAAACAACAGCCAAATGTATATATATCTTTCTGTAATACACTGCATGAGATTCTCTTTGCTTGAAATGGCAGGAAACTCAAACATTGAATATTTTGGTTAAAGCCCAAAGCTTCGAAGCTTGTCACATGCTATACTTTAGAGTACATCCATTACATAATGGTCAAACAGATTAGTAGAAAAATGAAAACCGCACCTAATGCATTTACAGCAATGTCAAACATATCAGAAGCTCCAACTAATGTACTGCCATAAATGATTAAACAGTGGAGAAGTACCTTATTTGTACAAATGCAATTCTCTGAGAACCCTTTGCAAATAGATATGCAAGTTGAACAAATATGTTCACTACTATTTACAAAACCATAAATAAAACATCTTTTATTAATATGCAACACAGATATGCCAAAGAATTAGTTAGTTCAACGGACCTTGCCCTTCATAAAGAACAAATGAAAGACAGAATAAGCCATTGAGATGCACAATAGGCACGAATGGGAAAGGCACATCACATGATTGACCTTTCAATCCTAGTATAAAGATCTGGCTGGACAATCAGTAGGCGCATGTAGTCTAAATAATGTGTTTGATCAAAGTCAATTTCTTTATGATTGCCTATTTTGCCTTCAGGAATTTGCAGATGCGTCATCACCAAGCTTTGGAGACTTCATAAATCATAATCAGTTAAATTATATTTCTCCCCAAAAGCCCTAAGAACCTGGGATATTTCTTACAAAGATGAGCAGTCCTTTGAAAATAACACAACAAATGAACATGCCAACTTCAAAAACTGACGTAGGCTTTGCATTTAACTGAATGCAGGCTTCATGAAAAAAAAAATGTGACAGAAAATCAATAGACTGATGCAATGTACCCAACAATGCCCTCCCTTTGAATTCGAGGATCTCACCAATAAGAATTTTAAGAATCGTATAGCAAGCCAAAGCTCATGTCATTGTAGACACTTTGCTATGCTAAAGTAGTACTAGTTGTGTAGGAGAACATCTTGCAACTTACAAGTTGTTTTGACAAAGTCTTGAAAAGTTGTCCTAAAGTATCATTTGTTCAGAGGAGAGTCGAATCTTACCCAAAATTGACCATAACAAAGATTTTTTAGTCCAATATATATCCTAACCATGGCGTGGACACCCTTTCTGTTATATCTGTGTAGCTATACATCTTAGTAATAGGAGCGATTATCCTTCTTGTGGAGCTTATGTTACTAGCAACCAACTATATCACAATTTACAAGTCATGTGTTTCTAGACTTGCAAAGATGTCCATTGCAGTCATTCAAAAAAGTGTGAACATAAGGATCATCTATTAGGAAAATGTTCTTCTTGCAACACTTTATAAGCTATCATCATAATCTTAATCTTGTAAATTAAATGGGGTTTAAATGTTTTTATTGCCATTTATCTAAATTGGTTTTGTGAAAATGCCTATGCATGCCAACCCTTATAAATCTACCTTTATGTTCCCAACACCTACCTATGAATCTATCTCTACCCCCCCCCCCCCCAAAAAAAAAAAAAAAAAATAACTAGCAAAAAGGCACACCAAAAGGCTTTAGCAAGGTTAAACTTATTAGATATCTAAGCGTAGTGTTATTAGAGAGAAGACTCGCAAGGTTAAAAGTTTTAGATATGAAGTGTAGCATCGATCAAGACTTTGGCAAGGTTAAACTTGCTTGTTAGATACTAAGCATGGTGTCATTAGACAACAATTTGGCAATGTGCTTTTTGTAGTATGTAATTTCACATTTGTAGTAATTTATTCGATTTGAAGATTAATTCTATATATGGTGTTCTTTTTCCCTTTGTATTTCATTTGAGGAAGCTTGGCTTTGCTCAACGTGTCTTATTTTATTTTGAATAACAAAGCTTATTACAAGTTGTAAAAGCATGATTAGGCATAGATAGGCAAAGAATGCTTGATTGGAGACGTCTATTGCGCTTTGAATGGAACTTTCTCTTTTCTTCTTCCATAAAATGTATAGTAATAATATAAAAAAAGTTCATCTATGTGCCTTCATAAATTGCCAATATAAAAAAAGGTTCATCTATGTGCCTTCATAAATTGCCAGTTTGCATGGAAAACAACAGCCAAATGTATATATATCTTTCTGTAATACACTGCATGAGATTCTCTTTGCTTGAAATGGCAGGAAACTCAAACATTGAATATTTTGGTTAAAGCCCAAAGCTTCGAAGCTTGTCACATGCTATACTTTAGAGTACATCCATTACATAATGGTCAAACAGATTAGTAGAAAAATGAAAACCGCACCTAATGCATTTACAGCAATGTCAAACATATCAGAAGCTCCAACTAATGTACTGCCATAAATGATTAAACAGTGGAGAAGTACCTTATTTGTACAAATGCAATTCTCTGAGAACCCTTTGCAAATAGATATGCAAGTTGAACAAATATGTTCACTACTATTTACAAAACCATAAATAAAACATCTTTTATTAATATGCAACACAGATATGCCAAAGAATTAGTTAGTTCAACGGACCTTGCCCTTCATAAAGAACAAATGAAAGACAGAATAAGCCATTGAGATGCACAATAGGCACGAATGGGAAAGGCACATCACATGATTGACCTTTCAATCCTAGTATAAAGATCTGGCTGGACAATCAGTAGGCGCATGTAGTCTAAATAATGTGTTTGATCAAAGTCAATTTCTTTATGATTGCCTATTTTGCCTTCAGGAATTTGCAGATGCGTCATCACCAAGCTTTGGAGACTTCATAAATCATAATCAGTTAAATTATATTTCTCCCCAAAAGCCCTAAGAACCTGGGATATTTCTTACAAAGATGAGCAGTCCTTTGAAAATAACACAACAAATGAACATGCCAACTTCAAAAACTGACGTAGGCTTTGCATTTAACTGAATGCAGGCTTCATGAAAAAAAAAATGTGACAGAAAATCAATAGACTGATGCAATGTACCCAACAATGCCAGCATTGGCAATGATATCTTCACAAAAAAAAATGTGACAGAAAATCAATAGACTGATGCAATGTACCCAACAATGCCAGCATTGGCAATGATATCTTCACAATTATGCTTACTGTAAGCTTTACCCCTGTCATGACATAGGAACCAAGGTCCTAAAATCGTCTCCGCTTTCTGACGGAATACGAAGAAGAGAATAGGGCAAAGAAGCTTTATGTCTGTGTTACATGCTGGATACAATAAGGTGTCTTTTGGAAGTGAGTATCTTAGGAGCCTTGTATTAGTGAAACTGAAAATCACACTAGATTTAGGATATTGAAAACGGCTTACATGCAGATGCATAGGCCTATAAAGCTCTTTTGCGCCTATAGAATTTTCAAAGCAAAATCATCAATATTTGAGCTCTACTTCTGATGTGGCAGTTAAAAATTGAAAAGAAAAGCAAGCAAGACATTGTATGGCTAGTATGAATAACTAATGTGTAAAGGATCTATGCCTATCGAGATGAATACCATGGAATCAGAGACTACATGTTTTTTACATGTTTCAACGTATTCCCAAAGCCTTTATGTTCTCTGAAACATTGAAACTCTTGCTTGTTAATAAGAAAAAATAATGCAGAGTAGAAGATATGCATACCGTGCTATCCAGATTATAATCATGATGGACATGCTCTTGTCTCGCATAAAAGCAATTTGGCATGTTTTTACGGCTCAATGTCAAGTTGATTCGTTTGCATAAGTTGACTTGGAATATTTTTCTACCCTGCATTAATAGTAAACTTAGATATAATGCAATTAACACCATAAAACATAAAAGAGGCAAGAACTGCGTCTTTAACAAAAATTGAAACGTGATGCTCGTTTTCAACTTTTAATGGTTAGAATTCAAAAGCATTCTCATTTTATCGTTTCTGTAAAGTCCACAGGTGCAAGAATCTTTCCAGATTGCATTCGAGTTGTCTGGTGCGACCTTCAGTCCACTTCTTTATTACTTCTATGGTTCATGGCAATCTGGGGCTTGGTAAACATGCCATTATAGGCCAATTCTACACCATGTCAAGCACTGATTACCATATGGCAACAATATTGCACCAAGTCATAGTTGGCCCTATGACAGGCTTGCCCTGAGAAATTTGCAGCGGATTAGCCCATGATGTCTATGAACATAGTCGCTAGCATCTTATATATAATCCAATTGCTTCCTGTATGAGTTATATCCAATTGCTTCCTGTATGGAAGACTAGCATTAGATTTGCCATTGTAACAAGTGGCGTTGGAAAGCTGAGGAGGAGCAACATGTTGGCATGCTTCTTAAGAATATCACATATAGTGGCAGTCAGCAAGTAGCATGATGCAATAATTATATGAGCAACAAGGCCACCCCTCCACATGGCTACCTTAGAAGGTTTCTGTTCAGTTGATGGCATTGTGACTTGGATCTCTAAAACAACGTTATGCCCTGCTAAAGCAAATGCAATCTGGCCTACCGAAGCAAAAGACTGAAATATATTTGTGCATGTGCTTTGTCCAAGAGCAGGTGAGGGGGCAGACGATGGAGAAAATGAGCATGTGGTTGGATCAAGACAATTGAATGGAACAACGGAGCAGGTAATTGTTGTATAGCTGCCACAAAAATTCGAACATGTAAATCATTCAAATTTTGAGATTTTATATGCTTTTACGTTATATTCCCCAGGAACAAAGAAAACAATAAAATAAGACAACCTGTTTGAGAGAACAAACTATGACAGTTAATCTGGCGCTTAGGAAATGAGAAATTTACCTAAACAAAACAGCAAACATTGTGGCGACTGTTCCCAATCCATGCTAAAGAGCTTGCAGTTGCCATAGCCACGACCTGATTCTCTGTCAAAAATACAGAGGACAAATCAGAGTTAATAATAAGCAGATAAAAGTACCGGAACAAGCATGAAAGATAAGATAGAATCGATTGTTTAAGGAAGGTCGAAACCACTGGCTACCTCCAGCGTACAGGGCATAACATGCAAGAAAGGGCAAAAGGATGTTATGGTTCCTCAAATCCCTGGCCGCAATAGCAGGGAATGGCTTATTTTTGCAGAGTTAAGGGCCACAGAATGGCTTATTTTTGCAGAGTTAAGGGCACCAGAGCCTGGAAAATTTAACCCCAAAAGGCAGATTCTTCTGTAATGCAGCAAATACAGAATGATTTTGGGACATTCAAAACTCGATCTTTGGAAACAAAGGCTGGAAGGCAAAACTCAGATAATATAAAACCAGCGGAGGCTGCTTCTCAAATCCTCCACAGATTTGCCCTTCAGTTTCCAGTTCCGCCATGGCCGGCCTGGGCGCTTCTAATTTCCCTAATCCCCTGCCATATCCAATATCCAGTGTAACGGCACCTGTGTCGTCTCAAATAAAATATACGGTTTACAAACAGACCTACCGAAAGGGCATCATGATGATCCAGTAGAGGGATAGCCGCAATGCTATTGAGGCGGGCTTCTTCTGACTGCACAAATTCCTTCCTCTAATGGCAACATTTATTCCTCAGAGATTGAAGCTACCAAGCAGTGACTAGAATGAAAACAACAGAAAGTTAGATGTGTTCACCTCTAAATCAAGCAAAGCAATTGTCCCTTGGCGTTTACACCTGCATTATATGGTTATGTCAGAAATTGCCTGCTTAAAATTTGCTTGTTGAAACGAATTTAAATGGATCAACTTGCTTGCTTGCCGTTCGTATCATCTTTTCCATTGCAGCAGTTGCATCCAATTGCGAAGCTTGTATTGGCGTTTGAGAGCCCATTTGGAGGCGAGAAATTCAACAATCGCATACCTTCCGGTAAGAAAGATATCCCTGTTCCGCAATTTTTGGCAGTCCGGACTGTATGCTTGAGCAACTTTGATAGGATCCTTGGTGTTCCAAAATCTGCATGTTCGACCTTGTCCCTGGCCGTCTCATCGCTGAAGAGGAGGTTAACACTAGAGTCGTCACATGATGGAGTAGATAACGCCCTGGGCCGAGGGTGTTACTGAAAAAAAAAAATTTGAGGGTCATCAAATGGCGAGGGTGTGCGCGTAGCGCACGCCCGAGCCATTTTGATGGCCCGAGAATTTTTTTTGAAGTAACACCCGAGGGCTGTGGCGCGTCGCCCTTAACACACCGCCCGAGTTTTGGGCCATCCGATCATTATCAAAATCGATCCGGATCCGTCCATTTCATAACATCCTAGGTGTTATGGGAGTAGCAGTTGTGTTATAGCTCCAAGAATACAATCGATCAAGATTGATCCGAGCCGTTGGATCACTATAAACTTGAGGGGCAGCCGTGTTAAGGACCGCAATGGTGTATTTACACTGTTCACTTTAAAATTCATATAAAATCAATGACTCAATTTTTAAGCAACTATACACGAGTCATGTTGCACAGAAAATATCTAAAAATCTATGTTTCCCCCATGCTTGAGAGTTATGCTTTAGGTGAACCCAAGGCCAAGTCGATTTTGCTTCATGTTTACATAAAGTAAAACTGTCTCGACATAAACATTTTTATGATTTTTTTCATTATTTTTGTATTTTTCTAGACGAGTTAGGGAGTATGACCCAAAAAACTGCATCTCAATCCGAACTCTGAGAAGGGAGATAGAGTCATTCGAACATGACAGGTCAAACTGCTTTTCATGTCGATGTGAACCAATACCGGTTTCCGTAGGCGCTCTCCAATCAAATCTCTAACTTTTGCATGGAAACGAATTTTGACCTGAAATTTGGAATATAAGCAGTAAACAAGTTGCTTCATCTAGAAAAAATATTTGTCAGCCTTGATTTTGATGACTTGGCTTAGACTTATGGCGTCTAGTAGAAGTGACTTGCAATTATGTTCCATTGAAAGAGGAAATAGCTATTGTTGTCCTCCAAAAAATCATAAACTCGAAGTGTACAAGGATATAAGACCAATCCAAAAAGAAGTACATGAAAATATCATAACACGTGCTCGCAAAAAATCGAGATAGATTGTAACCTGCAGTCCACCGTTGATCCATTACTGGTCCACAGGACCCAGTCCCACTTGAAAAATAACCACAGTCACTTGTCAAGCAATCTCAATTTCTAATTTCAAACATGGTTTGCAAAAAAGTCTTCTCTATTGGGTAAAACTAAATGAGAGCCTTAATTTGAATTTTCCATTGCCTAATTAGAGGATCCTTTGAAGCACATGATGCTCTATAAACTTAGAGGCCAATGATTCACCATAGAGATCCATAGCATTTGCCACTTCTCATGCAAAAAAAAACACACTTTGAAGGCTTCCAAGGGTGGATTCATATGCAAAAACAAGCACATGAAAAGAGCATAAGACGTGCTCTCAAGAAATGAAGATATGGGTATGTGTCCAGTCTTGCTTGCAGTCCATTACTGGTCCACAGGACCCAGTCCACTTGGAAAATGATAGTAGTCACTTGCCAAGCAATCTTGATCTCCAATTCAAACATAGTTCACAAAAAAAGGTTCTCCATTGGGCAAAAAAAAAATGGAGGCATAATTTGAGTTTGCCTTTGTCTAATTAGTGGGTCATTTTGGAGCACATGCTATTTTGTAGACTTAAAAGCCAATGATTCACATATGTCCCATGTCTTACCCTAAAAAAACATTTTTTGAGGGCTTCCAAGAGTAGGATACCAATGCAAAAAATGTTATGTGAAAAAAATGTTGAGATAAAGTTCATCTCATGATTGTTTATTTGGTGAATATGCTGGTGACAGGAAGATTGCACGTATTAGCATGATATGGTTTTTATCATAGGGGAATGAAAATTATGAACACAGAGTTGGAATTGACACAGTGAAGTCAGGCATGTGGTAATAGTATGAAATACTCTATGATAACCTGTAGACCTTGCATAGAGGTCTGTATAAAACAAGTGCAGTCACAGATCTGTATATAATGGGGCAGTTACATTAATGGTTGAAGACCACCTGTATATAATGGGGTAGTTACATTTACGGTTGAAGACCTTGCATAGAGGCCTGTATAATATGGGTGCAGTCACATTAAAAATCAAGGTTCATTTATAGAAGAAAAGTGCATGCCGAGTTGATGGTTAAACCATTGATCTATTGAAGTTTAAATCTGTAAAGGGGAACCATTGGAACATTTATATTTCAAGTAAGTTGACCTATTACAATAACGGTCCAATAGGAGAAAGCCAGTCCATGCTCGACCAAATGATCGGCCGAATACTGATCTACAAGCTGATCATAGTAGCTCTGGTTGCCCCAACCACCCCAAACAATGTAAATACAAGAAGAATCAAATGCAAAAATATAGTGGAGATTTCATTTGAGACCTGTATCGGTAAGTGCATGATAGTTTTGAACTATTTGAATAGTGACATGGTCGGCCATGAGATGTGAATATTAAGGAAATTGCATTGGTCTTTTTAAACTACTTAAGTGAAAGGAGAAACATTGAGCTTGATTGGCATTGAAATTGAATAGTTATTATGTCTTAAATACTATATGATCTTTGACGTCAATTTGATCTAATGGTGTGGAAGTAAATATAGTGGTTGAATTCAAATCTCTCATTGCTATCAGTTCATAATTTTATTGAGATACTAACATTGGTATCAGAGCTAGTTACAGCAAAATGTCCAGCAGATAGTGGAGCTGAGAAATCCATAGCATGCACATCCAAAATACTTAAAGAATGCAATGGAAGCATGGGAGGTCACATCCAAGTTGGAAATGGACAACTACAGAAAATAGAGCAAGTAGGAGTATTAGAGCTTTATGATTTGGAAGGAAATGCTATAGATTTGAAAAATGTTCTTTGTGTGCCTAGTCTAGTTAGAAACCTTATCTCAGTTTGTCAATTAGTTGACATGGGATTCAAGGTGGTTTTTGAGCAGATGGAATGTAAAATCTATGAAGGAATATACTAAAGTTTCTTGGCAAAAGAGTAGGAAATTTGTATGGCATGAATGCTAAGTGTGTGGGAAGTATAAACTTAACCACATTGCCTCGATGCATCTACATGGCACCTTAGGGCTTGGACACTTTAACTATAATAACATTGAAATGATGATAAAACAGGGGACTAATTAAAGCCTCAAATAATAAAGAAAAAATCATCGATATGTCAAGGTCGCATGATGGGCAAGCAAAGTAGACTTCCATTTAGTAAAGCCAAAGGAAGAGCGTAGGAATACTAGATCTGATCCACACAGGATCTATGTGGACCATTGAATGTCACAGGCATCACTGGAAAAAAATATTTCATAACATTTATTGATGACTTTAGCAGGAGAACTCAAATCTATTGTCTGAGAAGTAAAAATTTAGCCTTTGAGGCTTTCAAGAATTATGTAGCAGGGTGGAATGTTCAACAGGAGAAAAGTCAAGTGTGTTCGAACAGACCGAGGAGGTGAGTACATGTCCTCAAAATTTAAAAAAGATTTTGCATTGAGAAGGGAATCAAAAGGCAATTTACGTGTAGTTACACACCTCAAAGAAAACGGGCGAGTCTGAGGAGGAAGAATAAAACCATCATGAATGCTACTAGGGCAATGATTAAATATGTCGGTCCGCCAAACTTCCTTTGGGAAGAAACAAAGGAAAGTCGCAGAGAAATTCAGAATTGTCTTCCTTCCGTGGAGCACAAAATGGAAATGTCCCGAACACTATGGTCCGAAAGCTACCGGACTATGAGAGGTTCAAAACTTATGGATGTCTATCATATAAACATGTGCCGTGAGGAACTAAGATCCAAATTGGATGACCAGTCAACTGTAACATATCTAGTTGGATATGATACAAATTCAAAAGGGTATAGGTTGTACAATCCAAAAATAGGCAAGTTACAACGAAAGCGTAGATGTTGTATTTGTCGAGGATGTACTATACAAGCCAAAACAAAGTTTTGAAGGTCAAAAAATTCATGCTGATTCAAAGACGTATGTAAATTCGTAAAACACCAATACAAAGGAAAATTCGCTTAACAATGATGTGGCAGAAGATACATCAAATAATGACCGGGCAACGAACAAGATATAGATGACCGAATGGGAAAATATCAGCAAATAATGCCCCCGGTCAAGGCGGGGAGTCATACGTAAATGACAATGATGAGACCATTGAAAATGCCGGGCGAAATGGAGCGGATCAGGGTTTGAATAATGTCGATCCGTAAAATGATGTATACAAAGACTTAAGGAAGGAATGGAAATACATGATGAGCATTATGGCGTTTAGCAAGCGGAAAAGCAAAGCAGATTCAAAAAAAGAATTGACAACCTAGGAGACATTAATGGTACTAGAAACCGGAATACCAAAGAAGTTTTGATGATGCAATACAAAGCTTTGAGGCGTATAAATGGCGAATGGCCATGGATGAAGAAATGAAATCGTTTCTCAAGAACATCTACATATGAGATTGTAGATTTGCCAAAAGGTAAAATGTAATAGGAAGCAAGTGGATATACAAACCTAAAATTGATGCAGAGGGTCACACCAAATACAAAGCCGTTAGTGGCACAGGATTCTCACTGTAAGGAAGGTGAAGACTATGGAGAAACCTATTCACCGCTTGTAAAAATGGCAAGTCTTAGAATGATAATAGCAATTGCAAATGCTATGGATCTCGAGTTACACCATATGGATGTAAACACCGCATTTTAAATGCTGATTTAGAAGAAGAAGTCTATATGGCTCAAGCACCTGGTATGAAGATGGGAAAGAGAAAGTTTGGAAGCTTAACAAAGTATATGGACCGAAGCAAGCGCCTGACAAAGGGTACAAGTGCATTGATGGATACTTGAAGGAAAAGGAATTTAGAAAACTGAACAATGATGGAAATGTTTACGTATATGAGGGAGAAGATGGACACTGCATAATTGGCGTATATGTAGACGATTGTATAATGGCCAGCTCAAATATGAAAACTTTAAAACATTGCAAAGAGATACTACAGAGCCAATATCAAATGTCAGACTTAGGAGAGTTGAAGAAATTTCTTGGCATTGAAGTAACTCGTGATAGGAAAAATCAGAAAATAACTCTTTCACAAGGAGGATACATTAAAGCAGTCTTGAACAAGTTCAATATGGAAGAATGCAATGAGGTTAGTACACCAATACTTCCAGGATGCAAACTGTCAAAGGAATTGTGCCCCAAAACAATGGAGGAAGAAAATGAGATGAGTAAAACACCATATAGGCAGCTGACAGGGAGTCTTTTGTTTATTGCAAATAATACCAGGCCAGATATTTCATTTGTTGTTAATGTGCTGACTAGATACAATAACAATCCAGGAAAAGGTCAATGGATAGCGCCAAAAGAGTACTTAGGTACTTGAAAGGTACATTAAATGTTGGCATCCAATACGACACTAACAATTTGAATTTAGAAGCCCTCCGTGATGCAGATTGGTGTGGTGATCCGTGACGAGAGGAGATCAACCCGGGGATATATTTTAAGACTAGGAGGAGGACCCATTAGGCGGAGGAGCAAAAAAAACAATCAGCAAACGTAGCACTATCAAATAGTGAGGTGAGTATCTATGTGCATCAACCTTGGCGTAAAAAAAGTTATTTGGACTAGAAGATTCTTAGAAGAAATTGGCCTGCGACACAAACGGGGATATGGTTTTTATCATAGGGAATGAAAATTATGAACACAGAGTTGGAATTGACACACGGTGAAGTCAGGCATGTGGTAATAGTATGAAATACTCTATGATAACACAGAGACCTTGCATAGAGGTCTCAGATAAAACAAGTGCGATCCACGAATCTGTATATAATGGGGCGATTACATTAATGGTTGAAGACCACCTGTATATAATGGGGTAGTTACATTTACGGTTGAAGACCTTGCATAGAGGCCTGTATAATATGGGTGCAGTCACATTAAAGATCAAGGTTCATTTATAGAAGAAAAGTGCATGCCGAGTTGATGGTTAAACCATTGATCTATTGAAGTTTAAATCTGTAAAGGGGAACCATTGGAACATTTATATTTCAAGTAAGTTGACCTATTACAATAACGGTCCAATAGGAGAAAGCCAGTCCATGCTCGACCAAATGATCGGTCGAATGACTGATCTACAAGCTGATCATAGTAGCTCGGTGGTTGCCCCAACCGCCGGGCCAAACAATGTAAATACAAGAAGAATCAAATGCAAAAAATATAGTGGAGATTTCATTTGAGACTGGTATCGGTAAGTGCATGATAGTTTTTGAACTATTTGAATAGTGACATGGTCGGCCATGAGATGTGAATATTAAGGAAATTGCATTGGTCTTTTAAACTACTTAAGTGAAAGGAGAAACATTGAGCTTGATTGGCATTGAAATTGAATAGTTATTATGTCTTAAATACTATATGATCTTTGACGTCAATTTGATCTAATGGTGTGAAGTAAATATAGTGGTTGAATTCAAATCTCTCATTGCTATCAGTTCATAATTTTATTGAGATACTAACAAAAAAGAGCATAAGACATGCTCTCAAGAAATCAAAATAGGTTGCTTTGTGCTATAGACCATTATTGGTCATCACAATTCAAAAAATAGAACTCTAATATGTTTATCGATTTCAAATCTTGGATTTTGAGTGTGGGCCCTTCAAAGTCTACACCTTGCATAAAAATTATTGGCACAATGAGTTCGTATCATTTTCATACGAAAGTTGGAAGCTCAAATTGGAGCAGAAATACCTTTCTTGCATTCTACAAGAGTCATTAAGTCTTAGCACCCATTTATTTTTGCATTTATGCCTTCTAAAGATTATGTGGCACAAAGGATTGAAGTCTCAATGCCCTGCTCAAATTGCTTTGCAAAATTCAATAAAGACCGATTGGAACTACTTTATAAAACAAAGACTGTATGATCAACCATCATTGGTCCAGTCATGTTTATATTCATAATAGCAAAACCATAGTCTCTTTCAGCACAAAATCAGGAATTAGAGCTATTGCTAAAGGGTTACATTGGTTAAAAATACAAAACATGCAAAACAGGTTAAAGTTACAACCTTAGTAATAAACAAAATGGTCGTAACCTGCAAAAACCAATGCAGACATGTTACTTGCTTTCCCTAAAACAGAAAATCAGAAAACAAAACATGGAATACCTTTGTTTGGAGCATGCAAAACCCATAAGATGTCATGCACTTAATTACCTTACTCTTACATCAACAAATCTGCATTATATGCTCGTGTAAGACCCTAAATCATGACAGAAAATCAGAAATGAAAGAAGACATGAAATGAAACATACCTTCATTCCCTTCTTTCTTTTTCAGCCTTTTTCATGGCCTTGTCAGCCTTCTTTGCATCTTCCAAGAGGGGACTCCACATTTCAGAGTGATAAAGAGCATCACATGCTCCAGGACAAATGTGAACCTTACAGATTGGGCAATAGAATTTGGTTCTCTTTGCTCGCCAAGTCTCATGTACTATACCGGTTTCTTTTTCCAATATCCTATTGGCTGCACAAACTACACATGTCCTATGGGCTGAATCAGATTTATAGTAAGTAGCATGCCTCCCACCTACTTGCAAAGGATTTGAATTCACCAAGCTTGCTGCAGCAAGATCAAGATCATTTGAAATGCATTGTCTTTGTAGTTCTATTAGAAATTCATAGTGAGTAACGGCTGGATTCCAATGCTTGAATATGATGTAGCAATTTGTTAAAACGGAATCAAGCATACCCCAAAATAATGGATGCCACCACTTCCATGACATCATTTCGGTCTCCAAGCTGTAGTTAGAAGCCAAACACATCTTGTTATGGACATCACAACCGGCCTTATGCTGATTATAGGCTACTGCAAGCTCAGGGGCAGCCACAAGTTGGCGATTGCCTTTCTCTAACAAGCGTGAGACATGAGACATTTCAACTCCATGGACATTGGAGGCAAAGAGGATTGCCTCCTTATCTTGCCATGCACTCACAACTACTCCAGATTCCATGTCATATGCAAATTTATGGGTCCCCTTTTCAATCTCTTTCTTCTTACCATCAAACTTGAGCATCTTAATGGGGAACATCTTGGTCTTGTTGGAATTTATTGTTCCTGTGCCGCCTTGCTTTTTCTTTGACAACCATTGCAATAATTTCATGCTCGTAAAGTAACGATCAAAGTATACGTGATGCCCTATTCCTGCAAGCTTTCTCACGAGGGCTGATACTGCATGAAAGCCCAGACCCTCTTCTTGTTTGAGCTTGTCATATATTTCAAATTGCAAGCAATAACCACTGGCTGAATCACAAAGAATCCAAAGCTGGATTCCAAACTTGTGTGGCTTCTTCGGATTGTATACGCGTAAAGGATTCATGGCATTCCTTGATGGTATGATTCTCTCATCAACAGTTACTTCTCTTCCTGGTGTATACAAGTCAACAAACTTCTTATTCCATACCTTTTCAATATTTTGAACCTGATAGATCTTGTACTCTCTTTTAGTCTTATCTAGTGGGCGCAAGTTATTGTCTCTTAGGTGAAAGAACCTCTTGATTTGTTGAGCCCTTGTCAAAGACATAAATCTGCCAAAGTCTGGCCAATTTACAGCCCCTATCTCTCCTACTTGCCAATAAGACTCAAGTCGGTTATAAGGATTCAATGCCATGGCTATTATGAGGCCAAAAAACCTGAACATGGTGCTAACATCAACGTCCGACCAGCCTCTAACTTTCTGAAATTTCTGTCTTGATCTTTCTCTTACCTCTGCAGCATATCTATTTGTCTCTTGACATATTTGAGACATCATCGAATGAGATAAAAAGCATGTGAGGAGCTGAAAGGGGGACATCTTCTTAGTTCTTACAGCCGGGCCCCTTTCATGCTCATAAGAAGGTAGCTTGTGCATGACATTTGGAGGCAAAGAACCACTACCAAGTGTCCATGATGAGGCTGATGGTTCTGCTCCAGGCAATTCATCTTCATCTATGTTATCTCGCAGCACCGGGCCCTCTCTCTCAAGCTGCAGGTCATCAATCTCATGAAGGTCTTCATCTTCATCACTAGAAATACATGCTTCTTCTTGAGATCCTTCTGCACTTGCTGATGTGGATGCTACATTGCTAGCCTCCCTATCTGAAGACTTTCTACTAGGTGGCTGATTAGAAGCCTGAGCATCATCACAAGAATCCTTACGTGGACGACCACGACCTCTTGTGCCCTCTTTCTTCACTATAGGTTTCCTAACTTTCTTCTTGGGCCTGCCTCTCTTACGAGCATTTGGTTTCAATCCTTCAATATCATTTTCCTCATTATGATTCTCTACTTCATCTACACCATTCTCTACTTCATCCATGGCAACATCATTCTCTACCTCATCCATAGCATCTTGGAAAGGATCTGGAGCAGTAGAAACATCTATAGCATCTTGGAAAGGATCTGGAGCAGTAGAAACATCTATGGGAATTGTGGTAGCATGTACAACACCAGTGTTTATGGCATCAGTGTTTATGGCATCAGGAAAGAGTGTTTTAATAGGTGCAATAGAGAGAATGGCATCAGAGGTTCTAGCATCAACAGGTATCGGTTTAGTAGGAGTATGAAGAATTCCTTTACAAGGAGAAAACTTTCTCTCCTCAGCATACAAAAAATTCAAATGATCAAGACCATCAAGACTCTGCCTTCTCTTCTCAAATTGACTAAAACTATTAGTGGAAGAAGGCCATTGCATGTTCTTACCTATATTGCCCATGAAGGAACCGATGGGTACATCATAGTTTGAATCTTCTGAATCAGTATCTGCCCCTTTTTCTTCATCATCAGCAATGACCTTCTTCCCCTTGTCCAAGGAATTTGTTTTTGCAGTATCTAGAGCTTGTGCTTGCTTGTTTACTGTCAGTATTTTAGTGTTTTGGTTGCTTCCTTCTTCTTCTGCAACCAAAAACCTCTTGATTTGGCACCAATTAAGGGTCATTATATCTTCATCTACCTCGAAAAAGACCTCAAACAACTGTTTCTTGCAATCATAAGAACGAATCTTGCCAAAGAGCTTGATTTCATCAGCAAACTGCTCAAATTTTTCCTCTGCCCACTCTTGTCCGATTTCAACAGCTGGAACCAGGATTTCTCGGCCGACTAAGTGGGCAAAAAAATCATCATCTTCTTGTTTTGCGTTGGCGTTTCACTGGGACAAATCCGGAGCTAAATAGTGAAGAATCGATGGAGAAACAAAAGATCAAATGCAGCCGGGTCGTTTCTCTGATAGTCGAAGAAGAACAGAGCTATTTTAGCGGATAAACGGCACAATAAGGGGATTGATTCTCAACCGTTGATTCATGCTGGCGTGGCAAGCTCAGGAGCGTTGGATAAAAAGTACATGCCCTCTTTTTCTTTCGCGCCTTCTCCAATTAGCCGTCCGCCCGTTTCCACCATTTTTTTCTCCGAACTTTTTAGCTAGTTAATTTTATAAAGGGGACGAGCATGCCCGAACGACCCCTGTGGAAGTTCAAAAAAGGGCATTTTAGCACTTTTTCAAATGATTGGCATTTGACATAGGTAAATCCAATTGTTCTGGAATTTTAGGATGTTGTTGCAAATCAAGTTGGGAACAAGGGCTTGGAATCCAAATTCCACATTGTGAAATAATTGCCGAGAATTATGGGATTTAGTGAAAGGGGGTATGATGGACCACTTCTGGTTCATGAACCTGGGATGGTCCCAGTAACAACTCTAGTGTTAACCTCCCCCTCAAGTGGGTTATGGAAAAAACCCTCTCGAGTGGGTTATGGAAAAAACCCTCTCGGAGGTTGACCTCCCTTAAACCATAGGGCTCAAAGTTTACTAGGATCTGACCGTTGGCAACCGTTAGATTTAGTTGGGGTTAAAACCCATAACTCACAGCATCTTTAGAATATTCTGAAGATTATCACAATAATCTCTAGAATATTCCAAAGATTATTATGATAATCTCCAGAATATTCTTTTATTCCATTATTATTTGTAGGACGAAATTTTCAGAAAACAATAAAAATCAACCTGTTTAACACAGTCTGGCACCGGCAGTCAATGTGTAACCTTTTATGCAAATCCAAAACATTTGCTCTGTTTTGAACATGTCTGACAACCAAGGCCAAACTGCCCTCAAATAAATTCAGTAAAAAATTAATGCTATTTCAAATTTAAGTCTCGATTTCTGATATTCATTCTAAAGAGCATCTTCAGTGCTATACCAGGATCTGCCACATTAAGAAAGACACAATTTCAGTAAGACACAATTTCAGCAACATTGAAAGTGCAATTACAGAAAATAGAGCATTTACCTCTTCCGTAATGACCAAATGGTTCAAATTATGCCATTATTGCCTTAAGATTATAAGGCGTAATAGCTTTAGAGCGCCGCCTTGTATTTCTTTACCGCCAAGTAGCCCCTGTTTAGGGCGCTTTTGCCTCCATCGCCCGGTCGTGGGCGCTCTTGTTTTTTTTTGCTTAACTCCATCGCCTCCATCGCTAGACGCGTGGCGCTCTTAGCTGCTTTTTCTTGCCGGGTTTTTCTTGTTTGGTTTTTTCTTTCCTTTTTCAACATCCGGAGGAGCAATCCGTGAAGAACAAAGAATCCGTGAGAGGTGTGAACGGAAGCACTTAGCAAAGAAGTCCCATGAGCAAGAAGAAGAGTTCATCCGGTTTCTTGTGTGGTGATATGATTACGACTATTATTTCACCTCCGTGATGCGTACGAGGAAGATCTCATGCCATGTTTGTAATAGTGGAGATGTCGATGATGGCAAACTTTATTTTATTTTGTGATTCTTGTAATATGGCTGTCCACCAGGAATGCTACGGCGTGCACAAGGTTCGATGGGTGTTCTAGCAAATCAAACCCAGCCCCCAAACCTCGAAGCATCGCAATGACTCGAGAATATTTGTGCAGCTAGATCTGATGCTTAAGGTTTGTATTGCTATGATTCTGGAGAATATTTGTGCAGCTAGATCTGATGCTTAAGGTTTGTATTGCTATGATTTCGTTCATCTATTTGTGCAGGTCATCAGGGCCGGATGAAGCAAAGATATTCTTGGAAATTTGAACCATTTGGTCATTACGTCCGGTAATTGCCAGGAGGAGGAGATTCCGTCGTAAAGGGCGGGCGGCCACCGGGCCCTTTTGGCGGAATGCTCCTCCTCCTGGCAATTACCTAGTACATAATAATCAGTAGCATTACAATGATCATCTTCACCCATGGGTTGAAGCCTGGTGCTTGATAAGCAACACTAGTTAAAGAAAAATATATAAAAATCATAATCATGTTACTCTAAATAAAGATATACAATCTGTTGTATAGACCAGAGTGATGCTTTTAGACGCACAGGAGCCTTTTAGAATAGTTTACTGTAATAGAGCAGACATATCAAAGCAGACTTCCAAGAATAGAAGCAAACATACAAAGGAAGAGTAATGGTACCCAGCGTTGCTGGGCATAAGTTGAGAGCCTATAAATGTTTTTGGCTGTAGTGAGAAAAGCCCTATACCTTTCCCATTCTGTTTCCCTTTCCGTTTTGCTCTATCCCCTATTTCACTTTTTCTTATTTTCTATACACTTTTCTTTTTCTTTTCAGTTTTTTCCCGTTTTTTTGCATATATTTCCTTGTTTCCCCACCCCTTTCCTTCCTTTCCCTCTTCCCTTTTTCCGATAACCTTTTTCCCTTTCCTTTTCCTCCTTTCCCCACCCTTTCCTTCTTCTCCTTTTTCCATGCCCTTCTCCCTTTCCCTTCACCTTTTTCCATGCCTTCTCTTTTCCCCACCCTTTTTCCATGTTTTCCCTTTTCCTCAATCCTTTAGTCTGTTGCTTTTTTCCATGCCTATTTTCCCTTATCTTTTCTTCCATTTCCCAGCCTTTTGCTCTTCCTTTTTTTGGGTGCCCTTTTCTCCTCCTTTTTTTCTTTTTCCTCTCCTGCTTTTTTTGCCCTTTTTCTTCCTTTTTCCTTTTCCTTTTCCCTTTTCCCATGCCTTTCCACATTGTTTTCTTTTCTTATTTTCCTATACTTATTTTCCTCCTTTTCCCACCCTTTCTCTCTTCCCTTTTTTTTTTTCCTTTTTTTTTTCTATTTCTTCGCCATTTTTCTCTTCCTTTTTATCTCATGCCCTTTCCCCCTTCCTTTTCTTGTTTACCTTTTCCCCTTATCTTTTCCTCCATTTCCAGCCTTTCGCTCTTCCTTTTTTTGGGTGCCCTTTTCTCCTCCTTTTTTTCCCTTTTCCCTTATCTTTTCCTCCATTTCCAAAATTTCGCTTCTTCCTTTTTGGGTGCCCTTTTCTCCTCCTTTTTTTTTCCCTTCCCGTTTTCCATGCCCTTTTTTACCTTCCCTTTTCCCATCTCCTCGCCCCCTTTCTCCTTTCCGCTTTTCTATGTTCCCTTTTTCTCTTCCCTTTTCCTATTTTCCTCTTTTCCCTTTTCCCGTACCCCCTCCACCTTTTTCCCTTTTCCCTCCTTTTTTCTTTTCCATTTCTCTTCTCTTACGCTCTTTTTCCCTTCCCTTTTTTTCCACCCCTTTCTTCTTTCTATTTTTCCCGTGCTTTCCTTTTCCTCTTTTTCCCACCCTTTCCCACTCTTCTTTTTCCCCTGTACGATTTTTTTTCTTTTCCCCTTCCTTTTTTATTTTCTCTTTTCCTTTTCCCATGTTTTCTTCCCCTTTTCCCTCGCTCCCCCGCTTCCCTTCCCTTTTCCCTTTCCTAATAGATTTTTTTCTTGTTTTCCTCCTTTCCCGATCCTTTCCTCATGCCCTTTTTCCTTCCTTTCCTTTTCCTTTTTCCTTTTTTCCCTTTTCCCATGCCTTTCCACATTTGTTTTCTTTTCTTATTTTCCTATACTTATTTTCCTCCTTTTCCCACCCTTTCTTTCTTCCCCTTTTTTTTCTTTTCTTTTTTCTATTTCTTCGCCATTTTCCTCTTCCCTTTTATCTCATGCCCTTTCCCCCTTCCCTTTTCTTGTTTACATTTTTCCCTTTTTCTCATGCCTTTTTTTTATGTTCCCTTTCCCCCTTTTCCCTTTCCTTTTTCTTTCTTCTCACTTTCCCTTATTTCTTCCCTTCTCCCCATCCTTTTCTTGTTCTCCCTTTTCCCTTCCCTCTTCCTCATTTTCCCAACCTTTTACTCTTCCCCTTTTCTCGATTCATTTTTTTTCCCATTCCATTTCTTTTTCTTTTTCCTTTTTTTTTTTCTTTTCCTTTTCCCTTTCCTTTTCTTTTTCCGTTTCCTTTTCCTATGCCATTTTTCCCTTCCTTTTTCCTCTTTCTTCAACGCTCTTCTCCCTTTTCCCATGCCCTTTTTTTCTTCCCTTTTTCCATGCTTTTTTTCTCCTCCCTTTTCCCCTTTCTTCAATCTTTCCTTCTTCCTTTTTTTCCCGTGCCCTTTCCTCTTCCCTTTACCACTTTATCTCTTCCCTTTTCCCTCATGCCCTTTCTCCGGTACCTTTTCCCCTTCCCTTTCTTTATTCTTTCCCTTTTCATTTTTGCATGCCTTTTTTCTCTTCTCTTATCCCCACCCTTTTCCTCAAGGCTTTTCTCCCTTTCCCGTGCCTTTTTAAGCCTTTCACGTTTTCTCTCGTCTCTTCCCTTTTTCCTTTCCCCCCTTTCTTTACCCTTTCCCCTTAAGAGATCAAAGTACGACCAATCATGGTGATAGTAAGTCGTGCAATAAATCTCGAAAACAATGCACTCGGATGATCTCGAACATTCAAATTAGGGCTTGATCCAAGAATTACGGTATAACATTATAATATAAGATAGTGGGAAATGTTGGCAGTCACTGCAAAATGTGGCTGTTTCAAAGAAAATGAGCAACATGCTCAAACTGATGCAACCAGAGATGCTCCACTTAAAACTACTACAAAATGCCGATTCAATAGGAAATCAAACAAGAAAGAAGAAAATAAAAAATGTTTTACCTTGCAACAATGGCGCCACAGAAGATTGTGGCCATGAAGATTGCGGCAGAGGAGCTTACATCTGCGGCTTCTCCAAAGCCTGTTTACTTCAAGGAAAATGAGCAAGAACATGCTCGAATTCACATGCAGCCACTATATAAGGATCTTTGCTCTAAACATGCTAGCCGACCTTGATTCAACGATAATGAAGCAAGAAACAAGAAAACAATATATTTCTTACTCTGCTACAACAGCCGTCTTTTGCAACAGCGGCGCCATACTTGTGGCCGTGAAGCATGGTTACTTCAAGGAAAATAAGCAAGACATGCTTGAATCGACATGCAGGCACTATATAAGGATGCTGCTCTTAAACATGCTAGCCAGACGCCGATTCAACAGATAATGAAGCAAGAAACAAGAAAACAATATATTTCTTACTCTGCTACAGCAGCCGTCTTTTGCAACAGCGGCGCCATACTTGTGGTCGTGAAGCATGGTTACTTCAAGGAAAATAAGCAAGACATGCTTGAATCGACATGCAGGCACTATATAAGGATCTTTTGCTCTTAAAACATGCTAGCCGACGCCCGATTCAACATAATGAAGCAAGAAACAAGAAAACAATATATTTCTTACTCTGCTTCTGGCCAGTCCTTTTGCAACAATACATACTTAAAATGGAAGCATGGTTACTTCAAGGAAAAATGAGCAAGACATGCTTGAATCGACATGCGGGCACTATATAAGGATCTTTGCTCTTAACGCGTGCTAGCGGACATCGATTCAACGTATAATGAAGCAAGAAACAAGAAAACAATATATTTCTTAATGTCCTTTCTGGCCGGTAGTCTTTTTACAAATGCAATACCCATACTTGTGGGGCCGTGAAGCATGGTTACTTCAAGGAAAATAAGCAAGACATGCTTGAATCGACATGTGCACTATATAAGGATCTTTTTAAACATGCTAGCCGACACGATTCAACAGATAATGAAGCAAAAACAAGAAAACAATATATTTCTTACTCACATTTCTGAAATGCCTTTTAACAAATGACGCCATACTTGTGGTCGTGAAGCATGGTTACTTCA
Source organism: Isoetes taiwanensis (assembly GCA_021234155.1). NCBI lineage: Eukaryota > Viridiplantae > Streptophyta > Lycopodiopsida > Isoetales > Isoetaceae > Isoetes > Isoetes taiwanensis. The sequence continues at coordinate 5,808,436 of JAJEKV010000059.1, read as the reverse complement.
AGGAAAATGAGCAAGACATGCTTGAATCGACATGCAGGCACTATATAAGGATGCTGCTCTTAAACATGCTAGCCAGACATCGATTCAACAGATAATGAAGCAAGAAACAAGAAAACAATATATTTCTTAATGCACTCACAAAGAAATAGTCTTTTTTACAAATGGCGCCATACTTGTGGCCGTGAAGCTTGCATCACAGGACTTACATCAGGGCCGGCTACGACGAGCTTGCGCCATTAGAAACCCCGGCCGGTGCCACCGGACAAAACCCTGCTACGAAACCCTCTTTTGCCTTTTTCTCTCTTTTAACATAAACTTCTCGCCCTATGGTTTAAGGGCGGCGCCAGCTTCCCCATCTCCTTGTGAATTCTCAGACACGCTTAGATAATCGTGGGAACAAGCAAAAGTTTACCTAAGCGCCACTTTGCGTTCCCGGTAAAAGAAAAAAAAAGGCCAGGATTGGTAAGAGGAAGCGAAGCAGAAGAGAGAAAAACAAGCCAGGATTGGTAAGAAGAAGCGAAGCAGGAGAGAGAGAAACGGAACGTGCTCCAAAAATGGCAGGAACGCAAGAATCCGTGACTCTTCCCTCTCCGTGGCTATTTTTAGGCGATTTTCTAATTTCCTTGGCCTTAGATTTGCGAATGTAGAGATCTGACGATGCAAAATAAGGCACATCAGATTTTGATGACATGGAAATTACACGTGGATAGGCTAGAATTTGAGGAAAGGCTGTAGGCCCGGTAGAGCTGGTGTGCTTAAAAAAAAAACAAAAAAGGGTGCGGTGCTAACCTCTTGTATAAGAATACATTACATGTAGCTCGCCGTGTAAACTATCAATATTAAAACCCGTTAGGCACGTAACCTTTGACACACTTTACATTTCGTGATATAATACATTATAAAAGATCAAAAGTTTTCCTCAAACTCAAATTATCTTTTTCTTCAACACAATTTCCATGAAAAACTATCTCAGGGATGTGTTTTTGTTATTGACACTCCAACGAGTATAACTAAAGGGTCATCTTTTTCAGTCACTTTCTAGCCAAATATTTAATTTAATTTAGTAGTCAAGCTCTCTTTGGGTTTTGAGAGACCATGAAGATTCCAAATACGTAATTAAGCAATTTACAAATGCAATAATAAAGAATGGTGTGCATCCACCGCCTTTAAAATATGGTCCTAATACTAACGGTGACACCTTTGAAAATAAAGACTTAAATCCTCAGGCTTGAATGGCAAACTTGTCTCTTATGTCTTTGTAGGTCGGGCAAAAAGTAAAACGTGATGTTATCCTCCATGCTATCCGACTCACAAACTTTACATAAGCTTTCTTCAACTGGGATTTTATACCAAGAAAAAAAAAAAAAAAAAAAAAAAAAAAAAAAAAAACACACATCCTATCTCCATTGCAAGCTGTGTGAGCTCGCCCCTGCATCCTAGCTCCTAACCACTTAAAAGTTTTTGGCATATTAGTATTTAAATAATCTTGACTTTATACTCACTAATTGAGTTCACAAGTGCTCTGTAATGTGTTAACCGACTGCTCTAAACCATCCATGAGCTCAATGGCAAGCTCCTCAAGCAGTGCCCTTGCATCTTCCTCGCTTTCTGGCCAATTCGTATCAATTAGGCTCCCCATTTACTCGCCTAAGTCCTAAGATCATGTAACCATCCTTGCTGGCCCAAGCACACAAATGCTTGATATGAGATGCGTTTGAACGCTTGATTCTTCACTCTGTTAATAAAATTGATTGTTTGAAAGAGTGCTTCAAAAGCGGGAACATCTCTGTTTTTGCAAGCATCATAGCATTATCGCATCTGAGCTTTAATACCTAATTCTTCTCGCAAGAACACTTTTTGTACGGATTCAATCTGCCCCCAAAGCTTGGATGAGATGCTTGGTCCCCAAATCGGCACTCTATAAAGCAAAACCGATTGCACTAATGTCTTATATAAAATCCTTTTGAGCCCCAAATTTGAAAGTGATGCCTTTGAGCATTTTACAAGCATGCTATACAGAGCAGATTTCCCTTCTGTTACTCTTCTCTTGGCACATTCTTTCCAATTATAACCGTAATAAACAAATACCGGCCTGCCCTTGGTTCCAAAGACCATGGACTCCAAGATGTCCAGCGCAGAGCTTGCAATGCTTTCTTCTTGCTTGCAACCAAAGCCACATCGTCAGCATCAATAACAATTGTATTAGATACATACCCAATCTAGTCCCCGCCAATGAGCGAGTACACATCCATTCTTCCAATTCTTCTATGAAGAGACCAAATAAAGTTGGGGACAATGTGCATCCCTGACGCACTGAATTCTTGACTATTGTATCCAAATCACATGATGGCTTGATAAGCACTTCAGAGTAGAATTGTGAAATAGCATTGCTCATCTGTACTGGAACTCTAATTCTAATTCGTGCCGTTCTTTTTCACCTAGAGCTCTCTTCGTTGGACAATATTAATTGCCTTGGTGAAATCTATGAATGCAACATATAATACCTTATTTGAGAGCAACTTTAGCATAGTGCATAAAATAGGTGATTCTCTAGCAAATGTCTTGGTTCTTGGAAACCCATTTTGGTTGACAAGTAACATCCTTTTCTAGGAAACCCATTTGCTGCATGTGTAATTGTGTTTGTATTGTGTCGTTTTGTTTTGCATGGGTATACTACGGTAATAACAAATGTAACCTTCTAGAATTTCGTATTCTATATTTTTGTGCTTGTTAATATATCAACCAGCTCCATGTTAATTTGTTTAACAGGTGGGGGAGTTCGAAGTAGGAACTCCACATTAGGGTGTGTTCATATCAAGGGTGTCAGCACGACAAGCCGTCTCTAGACGATCATTGACCTGTCGCCTCATCCCTCGTTAAGGACGGGTTAAGTTTCTCTATCGTTTCATTCGGTTTTTTATACTAATTTAAACCCTTCCATTTTCTGCCAGGCATGTGGGATATATTACAACACCCTAGCTCATAAGGCCCGTTAGCATATCGTAAGCAATATTCTAACACTTTGTTGTAATGTACAGATAGTTTTAGCGCATCCAAAACGCCAGACTCGTGTTTCAAGAAATTTTAAAAGAGGTGTGTGATTCCTTGGTTTCTTGCTTATCAGAAGGGCTCTTTTTTGGCAAAATGTACTTTGTATTTAAAAGGGCATTCGTAGGTGTCAAACTGGAAGTTACTAATTCATTAGTTCCGCATTCAGGAGTTGTTTAGAGGCATCTTACCGATACTGCAAATGTCAGTATGCATAGGATGCAACATGCTAGGTAACGCCTTCAAAAACAATATGGTTAAGAAATATCGCATTTAATCTTGCACTGGCGTTGCAGTTAGCGCATGTAGAAGGGAGATCGAGAATCTCTATAATACTATGCACAACATGGTTAACCATTGCTTCTTGAAAAAATGCATTGCAGCCCAATAAGATTTACATGGGAAGCACCAATCTTTGCAAATTTTCATGCTGAAAATTTGTTGCTACCATAACAGTTCATGGTAAGATATCTTTGCTATGGCAAACATTATAAAAAACTACTGGTATCTGCCAAATATCCACAGGTGCTACACATTTTTGCAGGAAAATTAACCAAAACCTCTTTTGAAGAATAGCATCAAAGGCCTACTAATGAAACTAATTCTTCTACATGCAACAGTAAGATATTTCTTGGACATTATGCACATCGGCATTCACAATATTCACAGCTTTTCTAACTTTAAGAAAGCAGGATCATGCTGGTTATTGATGTGCATTCTTAAAGAATACAGAAAGAAATGCAAGACAACTTTGGCAGCAAGCTTCAGCAAAACTCTTATGAGAATCAGGTAAATGTATACTATAGGATGAAAGACTTCAGGAATAAGCAAGGATAATGTTTTATTTCGTTTGTCTAATAAGAGATCACAGGGTCTGCTGCATTTCCATTTATCAGATCTATGCTACCGGAGCTTTGTTTTCTCGTTACAATGAGTTAAGGACGTCCCCACATTGCCCGATGTATTTCTAGTTGCAGTAACCTGACTTTAGCCAAACTATTTATTCAGACATTTTCGTTCCTGTTCCACTCATGCAGTAGACATCAAGCAACTAAAAAGGAATAACCTGGTCAGCAAAACCTGATGACAAAGGAGATTATTAATCAATACTGCAGACCTAACTATACACTTGTTCTTCTCTGCTCTCTGGCTATATTCAAGCCTCTGGAAAAAAAAGATCAAGAAAGATACAATGTGTTGCTTCCTGTAGTTTAGACTGATATCTATCAATGAATTATCATGTGAAAGGATGATATTTTTCTACAAATAAGTTCCTTTTTGCAGATTCATTTCACTGGTTAGATGTACAATCTAGGTGGCAGGTATACATCTAAGTATACAAAACTGTGGCAGCAAATGCTGTATAAGCAGGAAGATTCTTACATTTGGTAGAGATTTTCTGTTAAGAAACACAGCTGGGACCATGCCCGCTTCCTTTCCTGCAAGTTAATACTTCTCCTTTATAGCACGACCCATCTGTATCGTAAAGCTTATAAGTTCCTTGCGTACTAGTTTGCATTTGCTTATGATTAACACTAAGCATTTGTTAAATATACTTAGGCATGCACAATGTTCAAATATGTAATTCTTATCTCTCAATCTAATGTTCGATCACGCCTCACATTTACAACAATGAGCAACCGCCAAAAAGTTCCCTAGAATTTTGAAAAGACACGTGAGGCGATTTCAGAGTATGGAAGTAGAAATGTGTTTGATTGCAGGAAAGGGTATTGAAGGAGTAAGTGTTGCTTAGAAAGATCTAAAGGCCTTAAGGACATTGATGTGAAAGATTATGGGATTAATCTGGGTAAAATAGGTGCATCATGATGGATGCTATTGTGAAAAGGAAACAGCTATCTTCAAAAATGAAGCAAAGTGCCAAGACGTTTGATATGCTAGTCAGAGTGTGAAGTGTCAAGAAGGAGATGGGTCTTAACTTGGCTAAGTTCAATCTTGCAACTCGTGGTGCAAAATCCAATTGGTTCGTCTCACCGAATTTGCAATTAGGTGACTAGAAGCCATGCTTATACAGTTTGTTAAGAATGGGGTTGCAGAGGTCATCCATAGTGCCAGTAGCGGACCGCCGTATTTAGAGTCCGGGATGTGGTATTTCCAGACTTTTTTTGTGGTATTTCCGGACACCCGTTATCAGCCACTGTAACTTCACAGTTTCAAGCCCGTAATCAACTGTTTTGGGGCATTTTTGGATCAATCCGGCTCTATCTGGGCTCAAGTCGCTTCCTCTCTTCATCAAATTAACGTTAAAGAGACAGACAAAGTGATTAGAAGGGCTTTTGAAGCAGCTCAAGCCGTCCACGGAGCTGCAAGAACGATCCGACCAGAGATTTCAGCTCCGCCCCTATTTTTTATTTGGTTTTTTGGCCGAAATACCACTTTTTGGCGGAAATACCACCCTTTGGCTGGAAATACCACCTTTTTGGCCGAAATACCACCGGCTGATAACGGATGTCCAGAAATACCACCAAGAAAGTCCGGAAATACCACATCCCAGACTCTAAATACGGGCGTCCGCCAGTAGCATTGTTGGAGAGAAAAAAGTATGCTACTAGGTGTGCTACGAGGTGGATTAAACCATTGTTGTAGTCATCTCCTTCTAGGGTATCTAGATATGGTTGGGCCAAGATGTTTCGAACCATTACTTTAGTGCCTAAACGTTCTTGGTAAATTTCTTCCTTAATAAGCTTTCTACGTCCATGGTCAATTTTCGTTATCCCCGACCCCTTTCACGTGATACAGCATATAAAATTCCCCCTTTGGGTTGTGGTTTTTATTTCTTAGGGACACCAATTCATTTAGTCCTTTAGGTATTCTTTAACCATTTTGTGGCTTCTAAGCCGCTATTGTATGCCATATGATATAACAGTTTATGTCCAAGGTTGCTTTCAAACCTCGCTGTTGTGGCTTTCCAAATGACTTGGCATCCTCATCTAAGCCATAGTCATGGCCTAAGTTAGCGAGTGAGCCTTCGTATGAATCGTAGGTTACCTGGAGTCATCAGGGTGCTTGCCATGCATTTTGTGAGCCTTCCTAAAATACCTACGTTTGATATAACCCGGGCTTGTATCGATGTTCGAGCCATATATGTTCTAACTTACACCTCCATGTAACCCAGGCATTCACCTCTGCCTGATCCGAGTATGGATCATGTGAGAGATCTAGTCTTCGGTGTCTATGAAAGACACATACGAACTTCTAGTAGGTAACTACTATTCGCTACCCATCTTGAAATTGTACTATTGTACTGTTCAACTCTATCATCTTAAGCTTTATTCTATTGCCCGTCGATATTTATTTCAAGTGCGAACTACAACATCCTACCTTATCATGCAGCAGATTGACTGTTGTTTGCACATTCCAGACATACTCCAAACCCTTCATTGGTACCTATGGGGTACACTCGTCTTTCTCTCCTCGTGTCACTGCATAGATTACCTCTCCGAGATGTTCATCATATGTGCACATAGTACGTATATAGTAAACAATTATCCTCATCTCACAATGCTAGAGCTCTACTCTAACTTAGCTAAAGCGTAACCTTCATAGTTCTTTGAAACAAAACCCATTGCTTATGTACCTTTATGATGTGGCTGCGCGACCTACTTCCCAAATGAACAATGGCCAACTCTATGTTGGAATTGTATATGCTGCCATTTCCTTAGTGCCTTATAGTCCTTCAGTCCCGTACATAAACTATGATTCCCCCACGAGATTATGCCATAATTCCGAAGGCTACTTCCCCACATGACGAGCTTTTCTAAAGGCTTCAGCTAAATATTCTTTGTGTCCCCAACATCAACCATGCTTTGTCACAATTAACCTATTTTCTTAGGTTATCATGTCAACTTCAACTTTTGATCGGTTTTAGATGTCGTCGTCTTTGGCTCCTTCATGGTGAGATGGATGCATTAAACCCTCTCAATCTCATAATAGAAAACCCCTATGTTTGAACCTCCATTAGTAACTGCTATATGGTTATCCGATTTCTTACCCTCTTAAGAGTCTCAAAATCACACTCCATAAGGGGTGCGTACCTCAAAGCAAGGGATCCTCCAGCCTTTACTTCGGGGTCTAGAATTGCTCCCCATGAGTAGGGTAACTCTTACGATATATGGAGTGTGTAAAGGTATAATCGGCAAAGTCGCCGTCCTTTTCTTCTTCCATCATTGAACGCGATATTTTATACATCTTGTTATTCCCAAACCCCAATAGATACTCTCAGTTTATAACGCTAGCTTAATTCATTGGTATTTACAACCTTTGGATAGAGGCAGATTTCCATTATCTCTGCTATGTCATACCGAACCCAAAGCCAGCTCCTTCTTCCATGCACTGTGTAATCAATTGTAATCTTATATACATAGCATCTTTCTTACACTAGCTTGGTGTATATATAGGCAATTGTTTAGGAGTTACAATCGGAGTTTATGTGATATGGGCTCCATAGACATGATGGCTGACGACAACAGTAATACAAGGAAGAGCAAGCAATGGCTATCCTACATTGAGCTTGAAGATGCCAAAGTTCCATTCAAGTATATTGTGACACATCTCTAGTGTGTGTAGCTACCGCTTTTACTTGATTGTCAAATGACTACCATTAGGCTAGAAGATTTAGTATAGCTTCATCTAAATGGGTTAGAGGCTAAAGTGTGAGTAACATGAAAATAATTATGAAAGTTGTTCTCAATGGATTACCACTATGACTTATGCTTCCAACTATAAATGCTGAGAGTGAGAACATAAAACATAGTTTTGGTAAGGTCTTTAGGTGGAAAATCAGGCTACTAATCCAAAGATCGATTAATGCGGCATGTTAATCTAATTATCTTCTAGATGTAAAGGGGTGCAGTAAAATCTTTAGTTGTAACTGCAAAACAAATTTTTAGTGCACAGGACATTCTAAGGGAAGTAATATACTTAAATGTGTGTGATATTTATAATCAAGAACTTTGTTGTCATTTTTTATGATGTGTTCTGTGAAGGTTCGTCATATCTCTTAAAAAGAATGTTGCCAAAAATATGGCATAATGTAAAAAATACATGTTACTTCACTTCATTACTAACAGTTCCTTTATTGGACATCGCAGGAGTTTGATGAGATTGAAGATGCTTGAGAGATACCCAATGAGCTTTTAATGCTTATGAAGCATGGTATTGAATGAGAAAAGTAAGAAACTAAAACAAGTTGACAACCTTGCTTGATTACCTTTGAGAATCACTAATTTATTGCATTGTAGCTCAGTGGCTTAGTTACAAGGGGTTTTTGGTGTTACCGTCTGTTGCCATAAGAGAACCAACACAAAATTTGTCCAAATGATGTTCAATCTGCGGTGTAATGCATTTATAATGCGCAATGTACCTTTTCTTCAAAGTGTCAAATGAGAACTTATCAATGCTAGAAGCTTGTTTTATAATGTATAACTCTAATCTCACTACTTTTTTTTTGGATCCTTCATTGCCTAGTACAAAACTTCAAGAACCATTTTACTTGGTCAAGTGGAAGGTTTACCTATGTTTGTCATATGCGTTGCACCTCGATGACTTTCGTGACATGGTCTTTGCATAATAAACAAAGGTTGGTAAACATTTCTTTATGTGAAAGTATGAAGGATATTGTGCTCTATAGATGAAGATTTATTCCTTAGAAGCCATATTAGGATATTTAAGCGTCAAAACATCTTACTTCAAACATGTTACTTTAGGAAGGGCTAAGGTTAGTCTAAGAATAGTGTATTCTAGTTCCACAATCCCAATAAGATGGCAAAGGGTATTTTTAATACATGGCACATTTATAGAAATTGTGGGGTAAAAGCACGCTGTGGTGTATCAAAAACGTGCATTTTGACGCCACATTTTGGCACCACCTTTGTGGTAGAATCGGGTGGTGCATAATTGCATGAGATTGCGGGAGATTTCTTGAGTCTTGAATTAATGAGCGTCGGTTATTTTGAATTTTATGCCACGCCATTGTCCACCTTTTTTGAATTAAGAAAGAATCACCTCTTCCTCTGTTTTTGCCGCTTCTTGCCGATTGAACCCTAATGGAGTCGAGAATTGAATACCAATTGGTTACACGATGAAATCTCTCCTCAAACAAGAGATTGTGCCCCACTTAAGATCTAAAGAAGCTTAGCTTTGGGGTGACAGAGTTCCAAATAAATCAAGCTACGTGTATTTTCTCCCAAATGTTTTGTTCAAACCGCAAAATTAAGGCATATGTTTTCTTATACAAAGGTTGAAGAATCCGAGCAATGAACAATACAAAGAGTTCATGCAAATTTACAAAAGAATTACGGGGAAGCCACATACATGGGGTGGAATGGCTCCCCGAACCCGGGTGGCTTATTATCCGCATATAAAGGGGGAGGCTGTTAATTGGAAGAGCTTCTGGATTATTATAAAACTCCCCGATGAGGAGGCCGGTTCTTCTAGACCCAAGAGAAAGCATAGGCAAATCCAACCCCGACGAGGAGGAAAATAGTAAAAGTGACGGGGATGATGAAGATGATAGGGAAAAAACCAAATCAAATTCCTCTAGACCACACATTCAATCTGAACTCACAATCAAAAGCAAAAAGCGAGCAATGTTCGAGACCAAAACATGCCATTGCGTGTATGTTCAATTATTAGTTGTGTTACAAATGTAAAAAAATCTCAAGCTTGATCTAGTTGTTTCTATCAACACAGAAAAAGGTAACATCAAATCCACTTCAAGAATCGGGTATGTCTACTACCATTTTGCATCATGTTGGTCAGATTGTCATGTTGTGTCTCTATGATGCCATCCGTGGGGCATTCGTGCAATGGATGCCGAATGATAGATGAGGTATGTGTGGTGGTGGTGAGTTGTTGGCATCCACCATGTCCCACACCACACCCCACGATCTCCCACCACTACACTCTACCATCTCCCAATCACCACACTCCCACACCACACACCACCACCACACTCCACCACCACCACCACCACACTCCTCCACCACCACCACACTCCACTCCACCACCACCACACCACACCACCAGACTCCACCATGTCCCACACCACAATCCACCACCACCACACTCCACCACGACACACCACACCCCACAACCACACCCCCACACTCCACCACCACCACACCACACCCCACCACCACACCCCATCACCACACTCCACCATGTCCCACACCACACTCCACCACCACCACACACCCCACCACCACCACCACCACACCTCACCACCACCACCACACCACCACCACCACCACACACACACCACCACCACCACCACACACACACCACCACCACCACCACAGGTTGTGTGGTGTATACCGTGGCAATATGTTGTGTGGTGTGTGGTATGTGGTGGTGTGTAGAGACTACTGTGTTGTGTGGTGTGTGATTGTGGTTTTCCATCAAGACGCGGCTTTACTATATTAGGAGGTCGACATATAATGTGTAGTGTTTTGTTTTTGGCACTATGGCGGCGACTTGTGAAGGAATGGTTGGCTGCAACATCAACTAGGTTTGATAGATGCAAGCAACGATGCAAACAAACGAGGATAGGAAAAATGATATCAAAAGAAAGATTGAGTTGATGGAGCATAAAGCATCGAAATTAGAGCTGATTTGCACGGATGGCAATCAATCATGACAAAGAAATCCGAAGCAAAGCAGAGGGTGTTCTGGTTGTGTTTAACTAAAAGATGAAGAGCTAAATGGTACAAAGTTGCCTGGGCTGAAACAATTAAATAAGGAATTAACGTGAAACTAAATTGAGCTAAAGGCATGTGAAGACTTATCACCGAGCTACTACTCGAATGCAAAGATTTGAGATTTTTTCTGAAATGCGTAGTGGTCATGACACTCCTTTAGATCCCGCACTTCCAATGCTTCCCGAGGCGAAGAAGAGGGTGATGAAGGTTGTCCATTTTGTGGACGCGAACCGAAATGGGAGGGTAAATGTTGCTGGCCAGATAGCGTGTAATGCATCATCACATTCCATATCTATCACACCATTTGAGGTAAATATTATCATTCTAACCCTCGCCTAAAGACTCTATTGATTTTGAATTTGTTTTGCGTACACTCTAGAACCTCGGCCCCAGCTTGTGCCCACATTATGATCGAGACATGGCTTTTGGCTTTTGGTGTTCGAGTAGTACCACAAGAACCAATAGACACAAGTAAGTCCAAAGAGGGGTGAAAGCAAGGTTTGGGAAGTCTCATGTTTGTACTCGTGTCCTTTTCATCCCGGGCTTAGTCTCTTCCATCCCCGTTGGCTTAGTCTCTTTGCTTGTCCTCATTATTGTATCTAAAGTGCCACCGGGATGAGATCGCCATTTTAGGGGCACTTTAGATATATATAAATAGGAATGCCCTGGTGCGTGACCCTCTGAATGGTTGTCAACTCACCGTGCTTGATATTGTTCGCTGCAAACAATATAGATTCGCCGCAAACAAGTGCCTTAACTAATGTTTAATCGATGTTGTCACAGGTGTCTACCAACTTAGTGTTTGCGTAATTGCAGAAATTTGAGACCAAGGATATCCAACACTTGCTTATCCACGCCGATCGGTTATGAGATCAAGCAAGATACCTCCCTTGTACCTAGAATTCACCCCATTTGATAATTCCTAAGCCAATCCCAAACCGGCCGACGGCGTGGAGACTCCAAAAACGAAATTTGATAGTCAATCGATGTATCAAATCAAGTAAGTACCGATGCTACATACATGATTTATTTTTTTGTATTTTTCTATGGTCTTCCTCATTTCAATTATGTTGCGTAGATAAATGCTACTGCAATCGAAGCCATCACGAAGAGATTCCTAGTGCATCCGATTTAGGGGAAAATTAATTCCCTTGAGATTCATTCTCAGACGGGTCCTTCACTAGAAAAAAGTTTTGGTGCTGAATATGAGCCAAATCACGGATGCGGTGATGAAGTTGACAAAGAAACCCCTGATCCCGGACAAGATGCGGGCGCCTTCAACGAGTCCAATACAACCTCAACCAACAAAAACCAAGAGGTTTTAACTGAAATTCTCCTTGTTCTGGATTTTAATGGGGTTTTAGACAAGTTTTATGACTTGAAAGAGAGGATCCCTCGCATCGGTCTGAGCCGGTGGTGACCATCCGTGAAATTGAACCATCAAAAGTTCAAGTTTCAGCCCGGATTTCACGAAGTTCTTAGAATGGTGTTTTTCAAAATTTGAGATTGCATTGTGGTCCAAAGATGGCTAAGAGTAATGTTGACTTGTTGACGAAAGTTGTTTGCAGGAATATAAGGGCAGATTTCTTTTTTTATTTGGAATCGATGATCGCACCAACACAAAATTAAAAGTGGTTAATAAGCCAATTTTCCTTAAGGATCTCATTGTTGATAGATGACAAAGATATATATAAGGGTTCTCGCCAACCCGGTAGAACACAATGATATGTCCAAATAGTTTTGCTCCCACGAGTTGGATTCCAATTTCCTTTTGAGCAACTCAAACCATGGCTAGAGGGACTTCCGGGCCGCAGTAAAAGTGTGCCTTATGTGAAGGAACATCAAATGTGGAACATGTGGGATTCTCAAGAGTCAGCGAATCGCATGAAAAATTCTCGACAAGTATTTTCATAAATGAATCTTGTAAAAAAAACTGAAAGTCAATATAAGTAAAAAAATTTCTATGATATGTGTTGTAATTTTTCAATTTAAAATATTTGAATGGATTGTGAGCAAATGTTCTCGTGTGTGTTTAGAACTAGAGATGATAGAGCTTCGCGCCTCCTCACTATCTAAAGCCAAATACACATCCGAAGTGGTCTTTGAGTGGAACTGAAATCGTCATGATTAGCTCCAATCGACATCAAAATTTTGAAGCCGATACGCTAAAGGGTTCAATGATCAATTGATCCTCCTCTTCTCAAGGTGATACTTTCATCCGATTTGTGATCATCGTGGTTGTGTCGATGATATGCATATGTTTGCGCATACATGGAATACTACTTGATTCTCCAAGGAATGAGCCATCCCTTTCATTTCTTTGACCCTCTTTTTCACTCGACATTGTCCAAGGACACAAATAGTTACAAAACAATAAGGAAACATGTGAATCGATAAGTGCCAAGACATGTTTTTGCCCGCTTTGTGATGGACATCACTTGACCTCGCTTTTCTCGATTGTAAACGCGGTGTCTCGCATGCAGATATAGACCGTGGATATATCACTTTGATAGCTCCCGGGCTTGCATGGCGTATGCATATATTAAGAGGTTAGTGCTTGCTCATTGCATTTTGCTGTTGTGGCACAATGACAACAAACTTTGAGTGCAGGTTCCTCGGAATTGCTTGGACACAATAATTTCAGCTTTACAACCTCGATGTTGTGAAAATTTCGAGCACGCCTCTTCAAATCGATGGTCATTCATGTATTCCTGCCAGATGTTCGCTTTATGCACAAATTTGTGAGGGGGTACTTAAAAGGAGTGAATATATTGTTGCCCGATCTAGTAAGTCAATTTAAATGTAGCAGACAAACCAAACTCTCATATTGACAAAGTGTGGTTAATCGCAGTTGTGGACATTTCGCACTGTGATCTAGTTGATGTTAGAGTGTTCATGCTTGAAGTTTTAAGATTAGAAGCAACAAAAGCCGGACCGAGAGGGAACATATGTATTGGGAAGTATGTAGGTGCATGAGTCACCTCGCACTTAAATCATCAGATATCTTTCTTATGTACATAATTGTTATTGTAACCTCGATTCATTTCAATGAAAATTCATATTCAATTCATCTCACAAACAAAGGAATCAAGTGTTTCGAAGAATTCAAATCTTCAAAAGAAATCAAGACAAACTCATTTTCACAAATTGAAGCACAAGACTTCACATGAGTTCAAAACTACGTAATGGTTTTACATTCCATCATCATCGAAAAGAACTTCGGGTAAATTCTCAGAAAATTTTCTCCTCATCTAAAGGATCCAAACTTATATACGTCATGTTTTTGACGCTTAGTTGGTGGCATGTGAAGTCCGATTGCACAGATGACAGGTTGTGAATACTATGCCTAAAGCGTCTTCTTGAAAGATCATAGCCGACGGTTGATCTTGCCCTTCTTGTAATACATACCTTCTATGACAAGACACTACAACATAATAGGGTGTTTTTCGTCAGGTATAGCGTCAAACAAAGTGACGCTATGTGTGTTTTCAGAGACCTACTAAATGTCACAAGGTTGACGCTAAAAGTGCTATACTTTGATGTCGCATGGACGTCAACTTTTAAGGCAAATTATGTCCACGGCTACATAACGCAAAAATGACACAATGACTACATTTGTAGCAATTGCATAGCATGTTTGTGTCGAGCTTATATCTAGGTTATTCAATAATTGCGTCATATTTTCAATCCTATTAGTCTTGACACAATGACTAAATTTGTGACAATTGCATGCCATGTTTGTGTCAAGCTTATTCAATAATTGCATCCTATTTTCTATCATATTAGTCTTAACACAATAACTATATTTGTGGCAAATGCATAGCACATTTTTGTCAGAGCTTATATCCAAGTTCGTCAATAATTTGCGTCATATTCATACCAAATTAGTCTTGAATATGTAGCATAATGACATGGGGTTTTTTTTGTGTTTTTGTACGTTTTTCACAAAGGTTTTCCTAAGATTTCATGGCGTATTCGAATCGATGTACTAATGCGTACATCTAGAGTGCACCATTTCTTAGTCGTTGATTTAGCTTTTTTTTTTCAATGGTCCAACATCTAAGGGCTCACAACAAAAGCCCTCTTTTTTTTATTTTAGGGGCTTGAACATGCAAGCATTGAAAAAACCATTTTAGGGTTTTATTCCTTCTTCGATTCTATTTTATTTTTGCAGTGGATCTAAGTGAAGGCACAGGATGAACTCCTTTAGTCTAATTGCAGGTTGGGTCCGTGGGTGTAAGGAAATCAAAGCCGCTTCAATGTACCAACCAGTGTGTAGTAGCGTAAAGAGATTTCGTGGATGTTTGTTTTAGATGCTCGTGTTTTGGTAAAGGCCTGCCCTCAGATATAAGGGCAAGGAGAGGACATGCAGCCTTCGGACCCCACTACCTCGCTATAAAATTCGACGCCATACAAGAACTTGTGGACACGCTACATGATTTCGACCTTGTTCGATCCAAGGGGTAGAAGCAGCTCGATCCAAGGGGATAGGCCGGCCTCCCCTTTTTATTTTCAATTTCGTGTGTATTACGATAAGAGCCAGTCGCTGGGGTTAACTGACCGCCTTCTCCCGCCTCTTTTCGAATGTATTAATTAGCTTTTCTTAAAATTTTGTTGAAAAAGAAAGGAAATATAAGCAAGGAAATGGAGCAATCCCCTGCCTGGGCTTCCAAAAATCATACGGCCGCATTGTAAAGTATGCCGCAGATGCAACGGCCACATGATCTATGAGAAGCGGTTGCTTCTTGTTTAAATCCTTAATGGATTTGGCGTACGAAGATGTGCGCGGTGGATTGATATCTTTAAACACCTAAACGAGCTCAAAATGTGCGTGCATGCAAAGGGGAAAGAAATTGCTTAGTGTCTTACGGGCTGGAGATGAAATCCTGCAGAGCTGTGCTGCTAAAGACGTCAGTTTCATCATTCTAGGAAGTGCGGTATGTATCGTGAGATATTGATGATGTTAAAATGTATGCTCACATGATGAAATGTAGTCTAATTAGTAGTGTTGTTCCGTTTGGTTATTGAGCTCAAGACAAAAACAAAGATTCAACTCACCGACATTTCGGTCCTGTTACTTCGGTATTGTTTAAATCCTTCTCATATACATGCTTCATAATTTGCCAAAGGAATTAGATCTTGCCTCCTTATGCAAGCATTGTTGAGTTGTATTATTTTGGGTATGCTAGCCATGGACAATTGGATGAAGTTTTGCAATTCTTTACTGCAATTCAAATGCAAAGTATGCAGCCCAACCATGTAACCTTCATTGGAATTCTTGGTGCATTCTTGATGCATTGTTCAAACACCATAGCTTTGTCTCTCATGGAAAATGGGTTCAATGCACTTATCAATATGTATGGCACAATGTGGTCTCATGGAATTCATTAATTACAGCATATGGGCAACATGGATATGGAAAAGATGCCATTTGCGCGATGCAAGCAGAGGGCGTGATGCTTGATGAGGTTACACTTTATAGCGCCATTTTGGGTGTAGTCATCTTTTCTTCTGAGAAAAAAAAAGCATTGATTATCAGGATTTTTAGTACCTCCATTAATCAAAGTAGGGTATTCGGAGTCTCACGCTCAAAGCCTAAATTTGGAGCCTATAAATTATGCAATTTAAAATATATCGTTTGCAATAACACATCATCCATTTTGTACTTTTATTTTATTTTGTTTTTTATTTTTTGTTTACCTCCGTAGTTTATCTATGTTTGTTTTTTTTTTAAATCCAAAGGGCCAAAAATTTTTCTAATATAACAACCAACATAACTACTATTAACATTAATTAACACAAACCATTACAAACATGTTTAAAATTAAATTCCCCCTTAAACCCCCTTTTGTTTGTGGTAATTCTACGTTTAATTTTTGTCATTTTTATCTCTTCGTGAATTCTGAACAAATTTGTATTTTAGATGTTTTTTTTTTTGTTCATGCAAAATTGCTTTCATTTTGAGTCTATGCCTATGGTTATATCATGCATAACAAACAAGGGAAAAAAGAATGAAATAGAAGTAATTGCACCAATAATAATAAGTAGCTTAATCATGATCAAATTAATTGACGAAATAAAAACATTACTTTAAATTAAAATAGAACATCATTTTGCATTTAGTTTATATTGATAAAATAAATCCAACAATTAAGTTTGCTACACTTTCTATCATGCACTCATTCTAGATTATCATCAGTAGTAAGAAACGGACTTTTATTGTTGGGCTCATTGAGTTTTTTGTTTTCGCCTCTAGTTCCAAAAAAGAGCATATGAACATTGCCTCTATTTTCACATCAGCCTAGAGTCTTAGGAATTTATAATACAGATCCAATCATGATATATGGCCTCTTATGCCCTGCTCACATGCATAAAAATAAAAACGCCGCTGCAAAGCAGTTTATTATGACATCCTAAGCAAATACAGAAATTTCATAGCAAAGCCGCAAATGTTTTTGGCCAAGCTACAGACACCTATCAATGTAAACTGCAGCAGAAATTTATCTGCCACGACCGCTGGTCACGCCCACCTCCATTCACACTCACCCCTGCTTTTGGTCCAATCGCTGAAAACATCGGTTTGGTAGGTCTACATGTCCTCGCTTTTCAAAGAATCCTACATGTGGATTTATGGAGGTATGGTTTTGTTCGATAATGGTGTTCTTTTTCTCAAAGACTAAAACATCCATCGTTGTTTTGTAGTTTCTTCTATTGTGACATGTCATTTTATAATACAATCCAATCGTAGGAAAAGAATACTTGAATTTCTACATGTCTAATAATTCTATTGTCACATGTCTTTATAGATGTAGGAAAGAATATTTGATTCTCTACATGTCCTATACTTCTGTTCACATGTCTTTATAGAAGTGGGAAAGAATACTTGATTCTCTACATGTCCTATGCTTCCATGTCACATGTCTTTATAGTAGTAGGACAGAGTACTTTATTTGCTAAGGCATTGTAGGAAAGAATACATGAATTACGACATGTATAATACTTCTATTGTCACATGTCTTTATAGAAGTAGGAAAGAATACTTGATTCTCTACATGTCCTATCCTCCCATATCACAGGGTCTTTATAGTGGCAGGACAGAGTACATT
Organism: Isoetes taiwanensis; assembly: GCA_021234155.1. NCBI lineage: Eukaryota > Viridiplantae > Streptophyta > Lycopodiopsida > Isoetales > Isoetaceae > Isoetes > Isoetes taiwanensis. The sequence continues at coordinate 5,790,567 of JAJEKV010000059.1, read as the reverse complement.
GATTTGCTACATGTGATGCACGTGCACGATCACATGTCCTTATACTAGTATTCCATGTAAGACAAGTTACTTCAACTACTTCAATTACTTAACACCTATTTTTGCATAACAAAACCATCAAGAATTTGATTTGTATTCCTTGAGGGGGTGCATGATCGCTGCAACAAATCCCTAAGCATTAATGTCATAGGACCACGGAAAATCCTAACAATATCCTAACATTTTGGATATTGTTAGATAAACACCATTAAACCACGCTCCAACATGCCAAGTTGGCTCCAACATGCCAATGTGGGTCAGGCATGGCACCTAGGCTTAAGCATGCCATCTAGGCACTCCGAGTGGGGATATGGCACTTAAGCAAGCCCACGTTTTGCTTGGGCCAAACATGAAAAGATGTCCATCTTTGGCGTTTTCATCGGGTGATGTTGGCCAATTTTGGGTGATATGGCTAGATGATGGTGATGTGTACATGATGACTAGGCCTTCATGCAAGAAATATGATACCCTTTCGAATTTTTGGTAGAGGAGTTCCGCAAGGGATAAAATAGAGGGATCTTGAAGAATTTAAAGTGCTGACCCCCTTCCCCAAATCGAACCAGGCAAGGACTTTATGCAGCTTCCTCAACAGACAAAAGAGGCCGATCCGTGAGACGGACCAAAGAAAGGTTACCAAGGCAGCCTTTCAATTTTTCGCGGCGCTCCTACGGAGAGAAAACCCGGAGCCCGTTTCCCTATCCGACCATTGAATTCTCCATTCAAGTAACTTGCTTCGAAAGCAGTGTTCAAAAATTCAAGATCCGTCCCGAGAACATATCAAACCGCAAAGTGTTTTGCAAATGACCATGTAGAAAGCCACGTGCTTTGTCGTTCGGGCAAAGACAAAGGCTCTGAATGGAGATTTGACTTCGCCATGTCGTCCAAAACAACGAAATTACCCTAGAGACCAAGTTACACGGCCATTTTTGCAGCAAAAAAAGAAACATCGAACCCCTACATGGCGATTCTCGCACCTCCTCTAAGGCCAATTCACTTAACGTGTTGGACATGGGCTACTTTGGCTTCCTGGGAGCAGGGTGGTCTTCGCCCCCTAAACTTGGTCCCTGTGGTAATGTCGATGTTTCGAGTCCGCTTTTGTAGTCGGATCACGCTCCGGGTGGGAGTGTTGCCCGCCCAGAGGCGACCTTCCAGAGAGGACCTTTGGGTCAACTACTCGGAAGGTTTTAGGCTCCGCCTTTCCGGCTTCAACGCCCCCACCGCCATGACATTGTGCAAGATCCTGGTCCACCGACTAGTATGGTTTCCAAAACGTAAAACCCCGCGCCTTGCCGTGTTATTGTAGGGTTTACGCGGGGAGGTCGGGCTTTGGTCCGCTGCACTTGGGACATGGTCGAAAGCAAAATGCTTTTTGAAAACACGGGCAAAAGATACCGCAAGAATGGGGTTTGGATTTATTCTCCTCCTAGTTTTGCAATTAAAAGTGTAGAGCCTTTTATGCAAAGAGTAAAATTGTTTGGGGTCACTTCGGGTTGGCCAATAGATCAAAACTCAAGTTATTTCAGCTCTCATGGCTCCCCATGCATGTTTAGAAATGGTCCACCTAGTTATCAAAGAAGTCGACCACGCTTTTGCCTCCAAAACGTAAAACCCCGCGGCGCTAGGTTATTGTAGGGTTTACGTTATGGAGGTCGCTTTTTATTCAGGTTGCACTTGAGACATGGTCGAGAAGCCGATTGAAAACAAGAAGCAATAGAAACCGAATTTAATGGGGTTTGGATTTATCCTCCTCCCGCTGTCGCAATTAGAAGTCAATAAATACATTTTGTAGTAGGAATTTTTTTGGAATGATTCGGATCGCCAATAGATCCAAACTATGTTATTTCAGTTGCCATGGCTTCGCATGCATGTTCAAAAAGGTACACCAGGTCCCAAGTGCAATCGACCACGCTTTGGCCTCCATAACGTAAACCCTACAATAACCTCGCAAGGCACATGGTTTACGTTTTGGAGGCCATACCCCAGCCAGATTGGACCAGATCTTGCACAATGTCATGAGGTAGTGGGAGGCTTTGACGCCGTAAGACTGAGAGCTCTAAAACCTTCCAAAGGGATTCGACCCAAAGGTCCTCTCCTCGAAGGTCCCCGCCACTTTGACGGGCAACTCTCCCACCCCTAACCGTGATCTGACTCGCCAACGGACTCAAAACATTCACATTACCGAGACCAAGTTTCGTGGGGCGTAAAACTACCCCCGCCAAGGAAGCGCCAAAGTAGCTCATGTCCAACACGCTCAGAGTGAATTGGCCTTAGCGGAGGGTGCGTCATCGCCATGTAGAGGGTTTTCGCTTTTCTTTGTTGCAAAAATGACCGTAACTTGGTCCCTAGGGTAATTTCTACTGTTTTCACGACATGGCGGTCAAATCTCCATTCCTGAGCCTTTGTAACTTGCCCGAATCGACAAAGCACGTGGCTTTCTACATGGTTGACCAAAACACTTTGCGGTTTGATATATTCTCCCGCATGATCTTATCTTTGAACTTTTTTGAACCCGCCAGCTAGTTACTTGAGGAGTGGATTCAACGGTCGGATGGGAAACCTGGCTCGCTGAAGGAGGCATTGGCATTTGCCCCTCCCGAGGAGGACTTGTAGGAAAGCCCGCCTCGGTAACCTTTGTGATGTCCGGTCTCACGGGTCGGCCTCTCTAACATGCCATGTGAGCTCCAACATGCCACATAGGCTCCAACATGCCAATGCGACGCTCCAACATGCCACGTGGGATCCAACATGCCACCGGGCTCTAACATGCCACACGGCTCCAACATGCCTCGTGAGCTCTAGCATGCCACCTAGGCTCCAACGTGCCACCTAGGGCTCCAACATGCCACCTAGGCTCCAACATGCCAAGGTGGCTCCAACATGCCACCTAGGCTCAAGCGCCAAGGTGGCTCAAATATGCCACCATCACCTCAACATGCCACGTAGGCTCCAACATGCCACCTACGCTCCAACATGCCACGTGGGCCCAACGCGCCACCTAGGCTCAAGCATGCCAAGGTGGCTCAGAGTATGCCACCTAGGCTCCAACATGCCACCAAGGCTTCAACATGCCACGTGGGCTCCAACATGCCAACTAGGCTCCAACATGCCACCTAGGCTCCAACATGCCAAGGTGGCTCCCACATGCCACCCAGGCTCCAACATGCCGCCTACGCCCAACATGCCACGCGGACTCCAACATGCCACCCTAGCATGCCACCCAGGCTCCAACATGCCACCCAGGCTCCAACATGCCACCAGGCTCCAATATGCCACGTGAGCTCCCACATGCCACCTAGGCTCCAACATGCCACCCACGCCCCAACATGCCACGGGCTCCAACATGCCATCAAGCATGCCACCAGCCCAACATGCCACATGAACTCTAATATGCCACCTGGGCTCCAACATGTCAAGGTGGCTCCAACATGCCACCTAGGCTCCAACATGCCAAGGTGGCTCCAACATGCCACCTAGGCTCCAACATGCCACCCACGCCCAACATGCCACGTGGGCTCCAACATGCCACCTAGCACGCCACCCAGGCTCCAACATGCCACCTGGGCTCCAACATGCCACGTGAAGCTCCAACATGCAACCTTTCCTATCACCCTCCAGGGCAAATGCCAATACCCCCTAACCCGCCTCGAGTAGGCTCCAACATGCCACCCACGCCCAACATGCCACGGGCTCCAACATGCCACCTAGCACGCCACCTAGGCTCCAACATGCCACCTAGGCTCCAACATGCCACCTGAGCTCCAACATGCAGCCTTTCCTATCAGCCCTCCTGGGAGGGCAAATGCCAATACCCCCTAACCCGCCGAAAGTAGGCTCCAACATGCCACCTAGGCTCCAACATGCCACCAAATCCAATATGCCACGCGGAGCTCCCCACATGCCACCTAGGCCCAACATGCCACCCACGCCCAACATGCCACGGGCTCCAACATGCCACCCAGCATGCCACCCGGCCCAACATGCCACATGAACTCTAACATGCCACCTAGGCTCCAACATGTCAAGGTGGCTCCAACATGCGACCTAGGCTCCAACATGCCAAGGTGGCTCCAACATGCCACCCACGCCCCAACATGCCACGGGCTCCAACATGCCACCTAGCATGCCACCTAGGCTCCAACATGCCACCTAGGCTCCAACATGCCACGTGAGCTCCAACATGCAGCCTTTCCTATCGGCCCTTCCTCTGGGAGGGAAAATGCCAATAAACCTTCCGGGAGCTCAATTTTCCTATCCGACCGTTGAATCCGTCATTCAAGTAACCTGCTTCGAGTAGGCTCAAAAGAATCCAAGATCCGTCCAGGAGAACTTATCAAACCACGAAGCGTTCTGCGGGTTGACCGCGTAGAAAACCAAGTGTTTTGTCGTTCGCAAAGCATACGTGCCTCGAATGGAGATTCGACCGCCATGTCGTCCTAATGCGGTAAATTACCCCAAAGAAACATTTAAAGAAACACGAACCCTCCACATAGCGGTATTCCCCGGATCCCTAGTTCCAATTGACTACTGACGTGTTGGACATGAGCTACTTTGGTGCTTCTTGGAGAAGGGGTGGTCTTACGCCTACCTAAACTGGTCCCCAGGTAAAGTCGACATTTTGAGTCCATTGGCGAGTTAGTTTTACACTTTTGGAGTGGGAGAGTTGCCCGTCCAGGCCATGGGCCTTCGGAAGGACCTTTGGGGACCGCCTCGAGAGGTTTTAAGGGTCCGTCTGCGGCATCAACCCTCCTCCTCTACATGATGACATTGTGCAGATCCTGGTGGCCCGACTAGGATCTGACCTCAAAATGTAAACCACATTGTGTTGCTAGGTTATTGAAAGGTTTGCGCTATGGAGAACGAGTTTTAGTCGGTTGCACTTGGGACATGGTCGAGAAGTTGCAGTTGAAAATGTGAAGCAATAGGAACTGAGAGAATGGGATTTGGATTTATCTTCCTCCGAGTGTGGCAATTCGAAGTCAAGAGCACCTTTTCAGGATGTAAAATTTGTTTGGGATCGTGGGATGGCCAATAGATCCAAGCTCGTTAGCATTTAAGCTGCCATGGCCCTCGCGATGTGTTTTAGAAGGTGCACCTAGTTATTCAAGAAAATATCACGTTTAGCCTCCCAAACGTAAACCCTACAAATAACCTAGCAATGCAGCGGGTTTACGCTTTCGAGGCCAAAAAACGCGGGTCGCTTTCTTGGATAACTAGGTGCATCTTTTCTAAACATGCATGCGGAGCCATGGCAACTGAAATAATAGAATTTGGATCTATTGGCCATCCCGAATGATCCCAAACAATTTTGCTTCAGCAAAAACCACTCTTGACTTCTAATTGCCACAATCGAGAGGAGGGCAAATCCAAATCCCATTCGCCGGGCCTTATTGCTTCTCGAATTTCAATCGCAACTTCAACCATGTTCTAAGTGCAACCGACTAAAACTTGACCTCCATAACATAAACCCTTCAATAACCTAGCAACACATAGGGTTTATGTTTTTTAGGCCATATTCTTGTCAAATTCAAGCAGAATCTTGCACAATGTCATCACGTAGAAGGAGGGTATTTACGCCTTTAAGACGGACCCTTAAAACCTTCGAAGCAGTCACCCAAAGGTCCTTCTCCGAATCCGCCACGGACGAAAACTATCCCACTCGAACTATGAACTCCACGCCGCAATGGACTCAAAACATCTACATTACCATGGGGACCAAGTTTCAGAGGCGTAAAGCTACCCCTTCTCCAAGAAGCCAAACTAGCACATGTCCAACACGCTCAGAGTCAATTGGCCTAAGAGGTGGCACATCGCCATGTGGAGGGTCTATGTTTTTCAAGCAAAAATGACCGTAATTTGAACCCAGCTAGCAATTTTTGCCATTCCTCGACGATATGGTGAAGTCAATCTCCATTCCTGAGCCTTTGTAACGCCCAACGACAAAACACTCTGGGTTTCTACACAATGAATCGCAGGACGCTTTTATGTTTGGTAAGTTCTCCTGACAAATCTTGGATTTTTGAACTTGCTCTTGACATGTTATTTGAATGGCAATTGCAATGGTGAGAGAGGGAAACCGAGTCCGGGGGCGGGGAAGAGGGACTTGGCATTTGCCCCCCAGAGGAGTGATGGCAGAAAGGTCGCCTCCACAACCTTCGGAAGTTCCGGCTCTAGATGGCATGTTGGAGCCTAGATGGCATGTTTGTTCAATCTCGCTGCTGGAGCCCGCTATGGCATGAATGAGTCACCTGGCATGCTTGAGCCTAGGTGGCATGTCGGAGCCCATCGGCACGTTTGAGCCACCCTAGCATATTCTCTAGCTTAGGTAGCTGCATTGAGCCCACGCGGCATGTTGAGCCTAGCTGTCACGCTGGAGCTCACTTTGGCATGTTGGGGCCCAAGTGGTACGCTTGAGCCACCTTGGCATGTTGGAGCCCCGCACGTTGAGCCAACGACATGTTGGAGCCGTGAGGTGGTGCCTGAGCCACCTTGGCATGTTGGAGCCTAGGTGGTGTGTTTGAGCTCACCTTGGCACGCTGGGAGCCCACATGGCATGGCTGAGCCACCTGGCATTGCTGGATTGAGCCTCCTGGCACAAGCTGAGCCTGGCGGCATGTTGGAGCCCACTGCATATTTGAGCCACCTTGCACCCAGGGTGGTGACAAGGAGCCACCCTGGCATGTTGGAGCCTAGGTGGCGGCCTGAGCCCACCTGGCACATTGGAGCCCACGCAGACAGGTTGAGCCACCTGGCATGTTGGAGCCCAGTGGCGACAAGCCTAGGGTGGCATGTTTGAGCCACCTTGGCATGTTGGATCCTAAATGGCATGTTTGAGCCATATTGGCATGTTGGATGCCACGCGGGTATTGGCTGAGCCACCTTGGCTTGCTAGAGCCAAGGTGGCATATTTGAGCCTAGGTGGCATGTTTGGGCCACCTTGGCATGTTGGAGCCTACGTGCCATGTCACCAAATTTACAACGCCACCCCTAATTTAAAACCAAAGATGTACATCATTTCATTAGTGGCCTTAGTCAAACTTGACCTTGCTTACTTAGCATGCTATGCCACAATTGGAGGGTTACATCATCTTTCCATGCTCTCAGTTGTGGCTACAAGTGTAACGACATCAAGATCCCATTATACCTCTAGCATTTATTTCCTATGGGTTTGTAGGCCCTCGACTTGTAAACAATGTTTCAAGGGTTATCCGAGAATCGTTTTAGAAGTACAAAGGGACCAAGGATTGATCATATCATGGCCCACAAGTTTACCTCATTATATATGGCTACCGTATTATCGACATGTATATAACCTTTCCTATATTCATTTCCTTCTCCTCCTAGTTTGTTCTCAAGTGTTGCAGTTAGAAGCTCACTTAGACTCACTTAGATTCAACAACTCAAGAAATTTAACAACTCCCTTCACGAGTCGTCCATGTGAATCAAAAATGTGAAATGGAATTTCGCTCCATTACATGACTTAAGAAACTCAAGTCCTAAGGGATAGGCAATTGGGGATTCTTAACCTCTGTGGATGGAATTCAACTATTGAAAATGGGTGAAAATAATCGCATTAACTAGTTTTGATGATTCTTTCGCGATGGTATTCTTCTAGCGGAATCACTAATTAAGAAATTTCGTCCATGGAATCATTTGCCCAAACTATGCAAGAATACAAGACTACACATTTTGAGGGAAATTCTACCTCCTAATGAATCCATTGCACTGAAGCGTGCTTCTGGCTTGCATGGATGACCTCCTCTAATCCATCTTATTCCGACCTCATACAAGTGTTAATCCGGAACCAACTCCGAGTCAATCGACCGAGATATTCATGCTCAAAGATTTGAGCAAAATGGCACGAAGGAATACCATGTGATGTAATCATCAAAACTGTACGATTATTTTCATCCTCGAGTGAAGTATGGAATGCCCATAATGACATGGCATTCCGCAGAGCAACATTTGAATTGCAAGTACATTATAGATAAATGGAGAGTTGGAGTTAGAAATGTCTAGGAAAAATAAAATAAAAATACTAATAGGCTATATTTTCCTTAGGATGAAAAACAACTCCCCATATTTTTTATACATGCATGGTAATTTGTCATTTATTCAATCCAGAAAGATGAACTAAGAAGGATCTTGATCCACATCCTATGATTTTATCAGTTCTATAATTAATGGTCGAGATTAAAGGCAACCGAGATCAACGCCAAGGCATCTTGATCCCTCCTTTAATCTTATTGGCTTAGAATAAAGGCAATTTTCCCGCCTAAGTTTTGTGCTTTGTGCCCTTTACCACTGGCAATTTTGAAGAAACATTTATCTACCGCATGGCTATGGCTTACGCGCTTTCACCGACTTCTCGTGATGGCTATGGCTTCACATGGCTATGGCGATACGCTTTCCAGCGAATCGGGGTACCGGGCTACCGGACTTTCTCCAAATTTATGGCCTTTAGAACTGCAGGGCTTCTTCCTCGATTCTACCTTGTTGTTTTGATTTTTGTTTCCAAATCGAACCAAGATCTTGCCATTTATTTGAAAACTGTGGATAGGGATTGTGATAGTCGCTAGGCTCAACAAATGCCTCTAAAAAGAGCCAAGACCGATCGATCCTCGGGTTTGGTAAGATCTTTCTATGACCGTGCTTCTTGGCTTAAAACTCATCTAACAAATAACTGGAGCACAAAAATAATTGTTCTAACTTGGCATGGCCATTTTTTCTTGGCAGATGGTCGACGAGCCCCATTGTGACAAAATGGCGTTGGTTTAAATAGGCCTGTGGCTTTAGCTATCAAACATATAAACTTTCGATCCGCATATGGAAGTCAAAAACTGCGATACATTCTGGTATTATGGCAATAAAAAACCCTCTCCTGACAAATTGGGATAATATTTTGAAACTAGGTTTCAAGGTACGATAGAAGCTTCATGAAGCAAACACATTTTATAAGATTTCGTATAAGGTAGTAGCGCATTTAAAATATGATGACATGCCCAATCAATCATGTTGTTGTAGCAGATGGATCTCATTATATGTATGATTCTATTATGAAGCTTGCTTTTCAACCGGAAAAGAAAGCAGATGGAAAGATTTTAGATAAGGTGGTAGCAGTTGCATCTAAAATATGATGATGGTATGTGCCCAATCAATCATGTTGTTGTAGCAGATGGATCTCGTATTATAGCAGACATGGATCTCTATTATGAAGCTTGTTAAACTGGAAAAAGAAAGCAAGGGTTTCTGTGGCAAAATTATATAGGTAAAGGCTCTTCAAGAGCCCAAACAAGCCGCTCGGCCATTCTATTATTAAATATTCTCATATCTCTTGATGAATCATTTGTAGCCATTTGTTTATCTGATGAATCAATAACATGGATCGAAAGTTGTTCTAAAATGAGCCTTCATGATTTCGCCAGAGGTTTTAGTGGCCTATTCTTGCAACTCCTAATAACCAATGTTTAATAAACCTTTGCAATAACCAATGTTTAATAAACCAAGCACATTTATTCCTTGGTTAAACAATGTTTTGCCAATGGTTAATATATCATCATTAGTTGTGATAGGAGATATATTAGAAATGTGTTTTCTACGCGCTGTAATAGTGCATTTTAATTTTGGGTAAAGTATGCCAATGCGGTTAACACTTCATTTGCTAAATGCATTAGCTTTAAATCATAATATATTAACTCTTTAAATTGTGGTCTATTTTTTTAATGTGTGCCACGGTCAACATTTTGATTTGTTAGAAGACATTATAAACAATACTTTGTTTTTCCTATGTGTAGTAATACTTTATTATTTAAAAGTATGCCATGTGTCCATATTATTTGATTAGCTTGTGAATAATGTTTTATTATTTAAAAAGTACATAATGCAATCAATAGCTCATTAGTTAAATAACCACATTAGAAATTTTAATGCTTTTTCTACATGTTATAATATTACTTTACGTCCTTATTTTAGGAAAAAACAATAGCTAAATTTCAATAACATATGTAGTGTTTCATAAATTAAAAGGCTATGCGATTTTTTTACCTTTGCAAAACAACACTTTGAAACGACGGTGAAACAAAGAGTTGAGGAAAAGAACACTTGAAAACATCATATTTCTATTTCCTAATGGTTCTTTCTTTGTGTCCTTTATTTCTAAAGTATGGTAATTCTAATTTTCAGTGTAGTAGGTCCAAAAGTCCCATGCTGCTATTTTAAAAGATAAACAACGCATGGTTCCACAAAAACAACATCAAGGAAAAAAGTACATCGCTGACAAAAACTCACAAAACTATGTTAATTTATTCTACGCTGCGGATTTTTCTCACTAAAAACCACACAAAGGGAAATTTTCCGGCCAAAACCAATGCCCTCTCTTTGTGCAAATCCGACAATCCGGCCACGTGGACTTTTGGGATCATTTTGGTGTTGTTTTTGGCATAAACAACACTTCCGCATAAGTAAAAAATAACCGTGGTCCAAAAAAATCTGGCCGGCAGGGATTACCGCCGCTATTCCGTAAGCTCATGTGAATCTTCCATTAGCCATTTGAAACAACTCAGATTAGTTCCTTTTGATCAAGCAACAACATCGTAGACAGATCATATATAGCTTTTCTAGCTTAATTTTTACTCATTGCTATAGAATCCCTAGCCAAATTAATAAAGCTGTTTGTAGGACTCCTCGCGAAAACATTGTCTCCATGGTGAAGGATTGCGTATCACTTCACATAAAGTTCACACTCAGAGCATAAATGCTTTGATCTCGATAATACATTAGTAGCCATAAATATCATGACCAATATAAAGGACAAAAACTCAAAACTAGCTTACGAGGCGCGATGTCTTGTATCCGGGCCCCTATCTTTATCCGCACTTCCCATTGCAAGTTTTGACATCATCTGTAGAAAATTTTCAAATTCGCTTGAGCAGTGCTTTGTCTTAACAGATGCCCAAATTTCACCGCAATAACAATCTACTATATATATTTCACCATACTATCAATCACACATTTCATCAAATCCACAAATGCATACCTGTGATCTTAACACACTCAATTTCAATTACTGCCACAAACAATCAACCAACATGCAGCCTTTGGGGAATAATTGGGGAAAAAGTAATATATTAAGTGTAAAGTTTTGAAGAAAGGTAACGCATAACTGAAATTCGAGGACCTAATGCCTAATTGACGCCTTCAAAGATTTTGGAAAACTATTTAATAATAAACTTAGCATCAAAATAAAAGCCCGATTCAAATTGCCGAGGAGAGAGAATTTGAGGTCAATCGGTGGCAAGTCATCCAAAGAGGGACAAAGAAACCCAAAGCCCCGTTTTACTGGAACATATTCCTTCATCCTTTGTTCTTCCCGAGCTCCATCGCAGAAGCCCCGCTGCAGCCATATAGCCAAAGGAAGGTATCAAACTGGCTCACCTCCTCGAGGACTTTAGGAAGAGAAGTAAGAAGGGGAAACGATGAGAGAAGCGTGATCTGCCGAAAACGCTGGAGATAGAAGGCCGCAAAAGAAAAAAAAGAATCAAGAAAAGTATAATGCATGATTAAATCTTGGCTTTAATTTCGCCATAATAAATAATAGAAATCTCAAGAGTTGGGATCATAATCTCACCAGCCATCTCACGGGTTGAATGCTAAGGGCTGGATCTTATCTATATTATAATGTTTCTGAAGTAAACCACGCCTCTAATTTGAAGGGATAAGATTGTCCGAGCCTAATCTAAAGGCCCTGATTTTAATTTGTAGGGTCTGCCAATGGCTACTGGTTGAAACTTCATGCTCTAGAGTTCATGAGGAAACCTTCATGAAAGCAGAGGGGCAGCTTGGGGCCGCTTGGTTTTCTTGGGCTGGCGGCATAAACTTCTCTAGAATCATCCGGCCGCTGTAAGGAGGGATAAGAAAAGCATTTCTTCCTCACAAATAGCTGAGTGGGATGGAGGGCGGTGCTGCCAGTCAGATGTTTTCATTTTGTTTTAAAAGATTTGTGTGTGATCGCCCAGCACAAGATAATGCCCCGTGACGCATATCAAATGGGCCATCGCCACGCCAGAGATACAACTCGACCGGGACGGTAATGCCTAACGATAGCTGTAAGTAGCCCTAGGGCAACTTACTAGGAGTGTTCATATATTATTAATGCACATGTGCACATTAATGAGGGGCACACCTTTCCATGTTGGCATATTTTGCCACCAGCCACTAAAGGCAGTGGCCTTCCACTATCCCACACAAATTGGGTAATTGGAACCCCAGCCTAAACCCCCATGTCTATTTAGGGTAGGAAACCCTAGCTTTAGTTTTCACCTAGGTTTTAGGAGCCTGGCCATTGCCCCAGATGCAAAACCATTCCCGACGCTGCCCGCTTAATTATACCACGGGCCTCAATTCGACGCAAATTTCAGCTAGATGGTTGAACTCAGTCAGAGGAGCCACCTATGATCAGATATCAATTTAATAGCTTAAACCCGCCTTCTATCAAGTAGAATCAAAGAGGTTTAGACTATTAAATTGCCTATAGTAGCTATCTAGATCTTAGATTCGGATATTCAACTAAAGAACCTAACTTAAGATTAGATCTGGTTCTTTTAGCTCTTCCGTGATATATTTGGATGATGTATTTCGTGGAACTCCTTGTATTGGGAAGGGGGGTGAGGCCTAAAGTTTGTAGTTGATGCTCCTAGAGTAGCCTCCCCAGCAATAATCAGATTCGCCTGTGGCCAAGAGCCACACCTCGGTTAGGGTGACAAATGGGACCCGGGCTAAGAAGGAGATTCATGTCCTGATTCGAACGATCCCCCGGTGTGTAAAGCCTAATGTGGGATCATCAGACTAGGTCCGATGGCTTACCACCGAAAAGTGTAAGGCATGGGCCTGACACTTGAAGTGGTGTACACTTTCCAAGTCTACTGAATACCTGCAAAGGGCCCTCTAGTCACCTTGAGTTACATGTAGATCTCGAGGGAGTGATCCTACCTCGCCTCATCGAACCGGGAGGATGAGACCTGTGAATAGCTCCCTTCTGGCCATGCATCCTGGGCTGGCTACAAATGTCCCGACACTTTCAACCTACCGCAAAGTGCACAGAGTTTACGGAGGATAACCCTATGCCATGTTCTGGCGCCGCCCAAACCATTGCCATGAATTCCCTCGGGTCCGCTAACGAACTCGAGACCCAAGCCACCATCCTTCGAAGTCCGGGAGCCTTGGGTAGAACTCTCATGTGATGTACCGATCTTTGTCTATGCAGATATGAGGAGGACCATCCTTCGAGATGGTCACTGTGATGTTGATGTATGTGAAGTACCACATGTATGTTTACGCTCAAGCAGCCTAGGCAGGGCCCCCCGAGGGAGACGGTAGAATGACACCTTCAATTTCTCCCAATCGACTCAAGTACGTGCAAGATATGTGGAGGGCCTTGTATCAAAGATGGAGCTGGTGGGGAAGAACTTCCTCGTTTGTATACTAGTGGAGTGCAACTGTGATAATAGTAGGGGACGCCACAAGTTGGTATCGTGAGCAATGTTCTTGGAGACCAAGAGCAAAAGCACCGACCATGTTCCCAAAAGAGTAATTAACTTGATAGATCCTCAAGCTCTAAAAAGTGGGAAAAAAAATTTTTTTCACCTTCAGAAGCTATGCTAAGCTAGTAACAATTAAGGAATTGGAATTTAACAAGATTAAAAAAGAATGAGCCAAAATTTTCTGTAGGTCTCTCATGGCTACTGGTCGCAGAAAACTAACTTTTTGTTTTGAAGTTTGGTATGCTAAGTCATGGAGACATCGAGTCAAGAACACCAAACATGATGAATTTGAGATAAATAATGTGGTAAGGCTAATTCTAGTATAGGAATTAGTTAGAATAGCATGTTTTAATTACCTAAAAACCCTAGAAATATGATTCACAGCTCACCGGGTCTAAAACTAAACATTAGTATTGGAACGAGGCTAAGCCGTGAGACCATTAGGTAGAAAAAGTCTGGAAATAAGTATAAGTTTTAGATAAATTGGTGCCTTAGCATAAATGTAGCAACTTGAGTTTTGGACCTAAAATTCCCCAAGCTATAAATAGATGTAGAACCCACTCATTTTTTCGGGTCTAAGCCCTAGAAATCCGCCTTCCCAACTTAGGCTTATCTTTCTGGCTTTCATCCGATTGACGCATCCAGAAAACATGGCCCGAACCAAACAGAAATCAGCATGGCTGCCGCCCAGCGAAACCACTACCGCCAATCGGTGACAGATCATTCGGGAAGATGCTTCGAGAGGCTCGCGAAGAGGGGATCGTCACGGACGAAGAGCAAGACACCTCTCGATTTGATCGGGATGTCTTCAACCGCCAGGAGGGACGAGGGCCACATCACCAAACCCATGGACGACGCAGGACGAGGGAGGTGTGTATGAAGAAATAGAGCTGGTATCCGACAGCAGAAATGCTGCATGAGCAAGGATGGTTTCGGTTTCAGTAGCACCTAGAAGATCTTACCGGGGAAGTAATGAAATTTGGTAGTAGAAGGGAGGACAAAAAAGAGGAAAAGGAAGGAGGAGGGAACAAAGACAGCAGAAGAAAAGAAGGAAGCAAAAGGGAAGTTCGTGGCTGGTATAAGGGAGAACAAAGGACCCGCCTCGGCCAAGGAAGAGGCTCTCTAACCCCAACATTATCATCAAGGAGCCGCAACCGACGTAACCCCGTAAACCCTTCCGAATTTACTCTTTCCGATGGGGACTTCAACCCTAACGCAGGAAGTTTTCCAAGAATCCAGGGCGGACGAAAGTAAGAAGTAATTCGAGAGCAGCCGCACCTCGAAAGCAACCCCAAAGAAGTACTCAGCGCGTAAGCCCCCGAAAATCTCAAGATGGGATAGAAAGAAGCAACCACGAATCTCACCGGAAGCCTACGCCACCCCATGCAGATTTAAGGAGGAGAAAGATGAGGGGAGCACGAGGTCTAAGCATGAAGAAATGGAGGCCTATAACAAATATTATGAAGAAAACAGAGTTAAGTTCATCGAGGGAGGGGAAGCCACCAACGGCAAAGAACCTTAAGGCCGCCACCACCGCCTAAGGTTCCCCAAGCCGCCACCCGTGAAGAAAAGCCGGATAGGAAGGAGGTAGAGTAAGAGCCGCTAAGGAGATTAGACACTTCCAAATAAGAAATTCGTCTCCTAATCCCCGCGGCTCCCTCTTCTGCTACGGTTGGTGCGCGTAGTTATGCGTGCCTATAGAATGACTTTAGAGTCATTGTGACGAGGGTGTCATAGCAATGCAAGAGGCTATCGAGGGCAAGATAGTACAACATTTTGAAGATTCAATTGCACTATCCACGCTAAGCTGGTAACCTTGATGCATAAGACATGAGTCTTACACCCGCATTAAGGGGAGAACGCCTTTAGAAACTTTTGTTGTAAATAATTAAAATTTTGGTAATATAGAGCAATCTTTGTCTACTTCTGGATGACATAAACTTGACTCAATTAGAGCAAATTAATAAGTTTTAGCTTTATTTCAGCAAAATAGGACATTTGGGAGCCAGAGACATGATGTCTCATACCGCTACCACGCTAAACAAAGTTAGATTGAAGCCAGGGCGCTAAGTCGCGGAGACTCCTCAGCCTTCAAATCCTTCTGGACTAAAATAGCCCAAATCACTCAAATAAGGGGTCGACTTCTGCCTAATTTGATGAGCCCATCACCCTTACACCATTAGTTTACCCAAATCTGGACACCTTTTTAACCTAAAATGGGACTGATGTTCACGCTACCGTCATAAAACAAAAAGTTAGGATTGAAGCGAGGCTAAGTCGTGAGACCTCTACCACCTCTTCACCGTGACTTGTTAAAGTCACCTTCAACCCATCGTGATAGCATCTTTAGGTAACCTAGCCTTGTTCAAGCGATCTCCTATAGTCCCTCAAACTCCATTTTGACCTCGATAATAGAATTACCCAACCCTAGGAAAATTTTCTGTCATCCGTACCGTGGTTTTCCCCTTTCTATAAATAGACCCTCACTTCTCGTGAAAGCACCCTACAAATCTGCTCCCGCCCTTCAGTCAGCCTCTAACTCCCCGAGGCGCTCTTGCAACCGCTTTGTTACCCCTCTTCTTCCCAATTAATCAATGGCAACTTCTGATTTCAGAGATGGTACCAGCCGGGCCATGTCATTGAGGCCGACAGCCGACCAAATCTTCCAGATCTTCAGAAGGAGGTAGACGCCCAAGCAAACCTTTGCACGCCGTAATCTTCAGCCTTTATAGGTAGAGTCCCCGACCGAAGTTTCAAGCCAGGGTATCCCGCAAGGTAACTCCCCTTGTGTAGGATATTTTGTTCCTAGACGGGCCCCCGCAAAGATTAGACGATGTCCCGAGCATCGCCAAATAATTTACAAACAAAAGCGCACTGCGACACCCGCCAGCCAATGGTCCTAACCGCCACCGTGACTTACTTCTTTCAACGGCCGGGTAATCTTTCTCACCCACCGTGGCCGAATATCGCGGGGGAAAACCTCCATTCCCCCCATGGATCGTGATCCATTAGCCGAAGCAGCTAACAATCCGCCTCACACAAGCATTTTAACAGGAGCAGGAAGGAAGGAAGAAGACTCGATGAATGTGAACTGAGGAGGGAGGAGAAGATGCTGAGCCTCGACCTAGCAGGAGCAGCCGACAAGCCGGATGAGTGGCAAGACTGGAAGAAGTTTCGGCAGACTCGCCACCCCCAAGTTAGGCATCACAAGCCTAGCTCCCATTATAATCGGCGGTGAGGAGTTTCGCCTCGTTTATATCCAAACCTCCTGAGTGCGTAGGGAATTTAATCAAGAGTTGCCGCACTAACTCCTCGGCGAATGACTTGACGACTTCATCAGTCTCGAGAGTCCGGATTTCCTCCGCTAAGGAAGCCGACACTTACATCTGTGAGAGTTTACCCACATCCAAGCCTACAGCAACATCAGGGCAGATCATGGAGTACAAGGCTGGAGAACAAGCTACCGACGAGGAAGAGTTCCTTTGCCTCCGTGAAACGATGGGGATCCGCTATGCACTCAAACATCCTAACGGCAGCTCATTGGTCTCAAGAAAGACTTCCTGATAGGACAGCTAATTCGACCTCGAGGGCTTCACGAATACCAATGACTACTGTGGAGTCACCACGGTGGAGGCTGATGATTTCGAAGCGCATAATCAGCTGATACCGAAGTAGTCGAGGACCTTATCTCGCAACGACAGTCATTACGCATTACCTCGCCATTGCCGATGGATGGAAGAATAGCGTTATCCACCGCGAAATTCACCCCAGAGGCTTTGTGTGTGAAGGAGTATCGTTGATTGCAATTCCTCGATTCGGCAGGCATGCACGGTTACCCCTTAACAATCGGCATGCAACTCGTGAAAAGAGCGGGTAGCACTGACGCCTCGACTACTTCATACCCATAAAAGGCAGTAAGACTGCCTATGATAGCAGCCTTATACCCCAATCGCTAATAGAAGATTTAATAAGAGCATTACGTGGTGGATCTCCACTAATGTCTTAGGAACTTGGGCCATTCAGTGGGAATGTTCTAAGAAAAGTTCCCGGAGGATAATCCATCTTAATGATCAATGTAAATGATTAGCAAGAGTTGCAGTTCTTGTATTAGTGTAATATAAAATATAATATATTCTCTTTGCACTATAAATGTTTTTGTGATATATTTGTGTCCCTCAACCATGCCAACAAACATAAATAAAGCAAGAAAGCAAGGAAACTAACTTTCATGTAGATATGAACCACTTGTGTAAGCAGCCAGAGGCCTGAAGCGCTAGGAGAATCCATTAATCATGGAACTTGGCTAGGAACAGAGTCTACCAGGCCACTCGCAAGAAAACCCGCTTTGAAGAATTTGGACAAATGACCCTGTAAGAAGAAATATCGCGAAATGAGGACGGACCTCGAGCAGATAAAGGTTTCTATACCTCTATTGCCAGGAGCAGGTTCGCACTAACCGGGCCGCAGAAGCACGCCTCTGAGAACGTAGAGACAAGAAGAGGAGCAAGAGGAAGGTCTCACTCTGACCACTCAAGCTCGATTCGCATCCGACTCGTGAAGCAGTTAAGAGCTGCAACCAAGTCCGAGACGAAGGCGTAGAGGGAACCACCCGAGGGATCTATTAAAGGGACACAAGAACCCTCCGACTCACCGTAAGAAAGCAGACTCCTCGCATTGGGAAACGTTTGGAAGGCCAGGAAGCTCCTCGAGCAATTCTCAAAGCAGGAATGGCGTCGCATGGAAGCAGAGGTCATTTCTGACGATGAGCGAATTTCCGCAATGCCTATGGTATGAAGGGGATATGATAAAGGCAGGTGGCAACAGCTTAACCCGGCGAGCAAAGACGCGATTTGGTGGAAGGGCTATGCCAAGGCTCTCGCGTTTAAGCAGGATGCTTGCGGTGTTCAGTTTTGCTAAAGCCTTCTGCCACCATTATGTCCCAAGAGAGCACAAGTCCAAGATGATGCAGTTAGCCTTCTACAGTTGCAAAGAAGGCAACAAGTCAAGCATTTAAATACACAGAGGAATTTATGAGGCTAAGGTCGAGGTGCCAAAAGTTAGAGAGAAGCTAACGCTGAAAGCTACATTGAAGGTCCGAATGAGGAGATCCCTAGTTTTGTAAGGGCAATAAACCCAAGAATGCGAGACGGTTTTGAGTCCAAGGCAATAAGTTTCAGGCGAACAGGACCTCTAATAGTAGCGCGCAGGGCAAAGAGCATTGGCTCAAGATAAAGCTAAGTAAGGCAGCCAGCTTCAAACCTCGAGAACAACAAACTTCAGATCTACCAGGAGCCCCATATAGTGGCAACTGGCGGGAAGCAGCAGGAGAAGAAGGTGTATCTTTCAAAGACAAATGGTGAAGGGTCAAACTACTCCAGCAAAGGCGATCCTTTCGCAGGCCATGCCCAAGGAGAAGAGAGATGTGAGTGCATAGAAAAGCAAACTTTGTTTCAGTGTTTCCAAATTGTGCCATAGAACAAACAACTCCGCCCATATGTCATGAGTGCGCCGCTTGAAGCAAGAGTTGGGAGATTGGGACACTTTGACCGACGACGACGGGCGCAGGGAGGCCCGCTGACTACATTCGTGGCGAGGCCATCTTGCCGCACAGATACAGAGCAAGCAGAGAGCCAAAGAGGAAGTAATTTTACGCTGGAAAGGCCAAGGCTGCCATTTATAGTCCCAATAGATTCAGGAAGTAGCCATAACTCAGACTTCCCGCATCGGTTCAAATGTTGAAGTTGAAACCATTGTGTCAGCCAAGGCCCGCTTGTCTTTAGCAAGTGGAGCAAGTATATGTGACGGCAAAAAGAATCAACTTTGACATCGAATTTGCCGGATTAAGATCCGCATGGGGGGCGGAGGTAATGGGCATCTAAGAAGTACCTAATTTGATAATAGGTATGGGAGTAACTTTGAACCAGCAGGGGCCATTATTGATTGTGGAGCTGGCGGACTCCTTCCCCAACACCCGACGGCAAGATCATTGAGATAATGGGTGTAAAGAAGTTGTTCCCATCATGCAAGCAGAAGGTTCTAAACGGCTGTTCAAGTGCATCAAGAGGAGCAGTGCAGCATAATATCCCTCAAGCTTGAGATTAGCTGAAATGGAATTGGAAGGAAGCAAAGAAGACAAGATGTTCAAAGCAAGTTGCCGAGGCAATATTAAGTTGATCACGAGTTCCACGATCTCTTTCCAGATGAGATCAAGCAGCCCTCCTTATAGGGGAGTCGAAAAGTGGTGATAAAGCACTGAACTGTGAACAAAGCCCACGCTGCTGGGCTCCATATAGAATGACAACGCTAGAATTGTCTGGAGCCAAAGAAGCAGCTAGAGGAGCTGCTCGACCTAGGTTTCATTAGACCCTAGCGGTCTCGCTCTGAGCTCCATTCTTTTGGTCAAGAAGAAGGATGGATCTTTGAGGATGTGCATAGACTATAGATATTGAATAAGTACCACCATTAAGAACAAGCATGCTTCCAAGATCGGGGATGACTTGATGATCAGCTTCAAGGAGCAAAGATCTTCCAAAAATTGACTTAAGGTCAGGTTATCATCGATAAGGATAAAGGAGGAGGATATCCACAAGACCGCCTTCGTGACGCTGCATGGGCATTTCATGAAGTTCACGTTGATGCCTTCGGCTTACCAATGTTCTCTCGCGAACGCTCATGAGGCTCATGAACTTATATCTCAGGGAGTTCCCTCGACACCTTGTGATTGTTTTCTTTGATGACATTTTGCGTATAGCAGATCCCTTTGAAGGGCACGCGTAAACACTTGAGAAGGGTGCTGAGAAGCTGAGAAGACAATTCGCCAGGTCGCCTTCTTCGTTGTCGGCGCCACCGCAACAGAGAAGGTGGAATACCTGGTCATGTGATCTCGCAGAAGGCATCTCGACGGACTCGCCAAGATTGAAGCAGTTGATTCGGTCATGCCAAGAATGTGCACGCAGGCCGGTTTCTGGCCTAGCAGTGGTACTACAGAAGTTCGTAGAAGAACTTTGTTATGATAAAGCAGCCCCGCTAACAGACCTAACGAGGGCGTAGAAGGTGAAAGATTGCAGAGCATTGGCACAAGAAAGCCCAAAAAGGGGTTTGAATTGTTGAAGGAAGCTTTACCAACAGCCCCAAATTTTAACTCACGGACCGGAGAAGGATAAGCTTGTAGCAACAGATGCAGTAAGATAGCCATGTGCAAAGTATTACAAGAAGAACGGTGGTAGCCAGATGATTCCGTGAAGAACGACGCAGACGCCACCCAAACGACGCATCGTGAGTTGCTTTCTGCGCTGTCGTGGCATTAAGAATATGGAGGCACTATCTCTTGGGAAGGAAGTTCCAATTGATACCGGCCCATCGAGCTCCTTAATATGTATTTCACGAACCACACCTCAATCTGAGGCAGCGGAGATGGGATGAGTTCCTCAAGAATATGACTTTGATATAGTCTACAAGCCGGGAAGCCCAATGTGGTAGCAGACAAGCAGCTTCAAGGCACCCCCGACAACTAGAGTGCATTGCAACGTTAATTTCAACGCCTCCGACTTTGGTAAGAAGATTGAAGAGTCCTTGCCAATGGATGTGGGATTTCGAAGTATGGGTAAGCCTCTATGAGGCTAGAAATCGTGAGTTAGAACGGGAGGCCTTCGCTATCATAAGAAGGAAGGCAACCTCGCCAGTTATACCATAAGAACAAGCTGTGCGCACTCAATCATCGTGTAAGGAAGTTGATCCTCCATGACACGCACAACAGCCCAATAGCTGGCCATGATTCATGAAAACATATTTCAAAAAGCGCAGCAGCCTATTATTGGCCGTGAATGAAGAAGCAAATAGCTCGCTACATCAAGGAATGTCACGAAGCGCCACAGACGGCGTGAGTACCAATTCCGGTGGGGCATTAGGAGCCATTAGCGCCAAACGCTTAAGTGGGAGGTAATCAGCATGGATTTCATCACGTGATCTCAAGAACAGCGAAAGAGGCAAGGATGCCTTTGATGGTAGTGGTTTATTAAGTTGTCAAAGATGGTACATTTTGTGATATTCTTTGCGTGACCACATATGCCTATGGATAAAGAAGCTCTTCTACCAAAGAGATCTTCGTGCTTCATGGTATGCTAAGGAGATTATCTCCACAGAGATCCGGGTTCATGAGTGCCTTTTGGCAAGACTCCTTTGCTATCGACATCTCGCACTAAGCTATCCATGAGCACGGCGATCACCCTCGCATCGGATGGCCAAACGGAGCGGACCAACAGGATCTTAGAAGACATGGCTACCTAAACTATGTCGGAATAAGCAAAGTATGTGGGAAGAATTCATTCACTCTGGTGGAGTTTCCAGACATAATAGCACTAAGCAGAATCGCCCTGCGTCGCGCCATTTATGATCAATTATGGCTATCAAGGTTTAACCTGCACACTTGGCACAACCCCGTCAAAAAGTGCAGAAGTTTCGCAGCGCATGTTGGTCAGATTGGCGCAGCGTACCGTGGAAGAAGGTTCGAGGTTATCCTCGCCAAGAAGCAAAGAAGAAGTCAGCCAAGAGCATCGCCACGCTAATCGAATACCGCAGAGTTCAAAGTTGAGATGATGTTTGGCTCAAGATCAAGGTAAAGCAGCTAAGCTCGTGATTGGAATTGCAAGAAGCTTGCCCAAGGTGGGCTGGACCCTTCCTAATAATCAAGAGAGAGTAGGTAATCAATCCCACAAGTTGGAATTGCCAAAGACACCTAAAGATTCATAAGGTCTTCCACGTGAGTTTGTTGAAGAAGCATACTCCAAACCCGCACGGTCTTGGACACTTCCAACGTTGTTGGAAATGACGGAGGAGCAGCCGGAAATAGTTCCAAATGATTCTTGATAGAGCTTTTAAGAAGACAAGGAGGTCCTAATTCCTCCAGATTTGGTCAAGTGGAAACACTTACCGCTGGAAGACGCCACGCAGTACCAAGAAAGATTTAGTAAAGCAAAGACTCCACAATTTATGGAGCAATGGACGGCAAGGTCATCAAGAAATCGGCTCGTGCATGTCGACGGTGTAGGTTAATTTTGTATAGATTAATTCCATTTACGCAACCCATGCTTGGTATGGATCGATTGTTACCGATGATGAGACCACTACTGCGATCTCTGTATGCGGTGTAATGTCACCGTAGGCATGACCGCTGCCTGCCACAGTGGAAGGTAGATTAGAAAGTCTACTGTCTCCACGGAAGCAGACGACCTCGAGAGAAAAAGAGGTCATTGGCGAAACGCATTGATAGGAAAGCACCTTTAGCCCCATATATGTTTTGATAGGAGGAATCCATCCTTCACGCTCCACGCGCAGAAGGATATCCTCCACGTACCAAGGCAACTAGAGGTGTAGGCATGAGTGGCATATAGTATATAGCGCCATCTCCACGCCATTATGGAAGATTCATCCTCTTCCTACCGAGATTAGCCATGCATTCATGTAGATAGGTGGGTTGGTCACTATATAACCAAAATTTATTAAAAAATTAAAACGGTACTAACGTAGGGTCGACTCAGGCCAAGAGAGCCCTCGAGGGCAAGGAGGTCAGGAAGATAAGACTTGCAACACAAGTTTTGTTGAACGTTGCAAGGAATGAAGAGTAAATTTCTGACAATAATTATAGATAAGGAAATGCTGAAATTTTGTCTAACTTAAGATAGTGAATACTGCAACTTGTTGTTAAATGGTGTTAGCGTGAATTGATAAGCATTCTTAAGGCACATAATGACGAATAAATGTTCTAAAATAATTTCATCTTTAGAGTAATCGTGGATAAATGTATAAAGATTATATTGTGGTGGCATCACGCTATCGCGTGCTGCGTTAGAAGATCCCAAGGTGGAGAGACTACCGATGTCGCGACAAAGATCATTTCAAGGTGGGAGAATGATCGCCCAAAGACAAGATACCCCGGCAGATCGCATTACTGTAATCGCCATCGTCACGCCGATATCGCACCTGATTGACGGTAATTAACGGATACTGTGTAAGTAGCCCTAGGGGCAACTTACTGTGAGGTTCATATATTATTAATGTGCACATGTGCACATTTAATGAGGGCACACCTTTCCATGTTGGCATATTTTGCCACCTAGCCACTAAAGGTAAGTGGGGCCTTTCCACCATCCCACATGCCAAATTGGGTAATTGGAAACCCAGCCTAAGTCCCTCCCATGTCTATTTAGGGTAGGAAACCCTATAGCTTGCTAGTTTCGCCCCTTAGGTTTTAGGAGCTCGGGCTTTGGCTGCCCTGTGAGCCAAAACCGCTTCCGTGACGCTTCTGCCGAATACCATCACTAATCTGATCAGCTCAGCAGGATGGTTGAACTCAGCCCCAGGAGCCACTCAAGGATCAGAGTTTGGTCAATTTAATAGCTTAAACCGCCTTCTAGTCAAGTAGAACCGTGAGGTTTAGACTATTAAATTGCCCATAGTAGCCATCTAGATCTTAGATCTCGACACTCAACTAAAGCAACCCAACTCTATGCGATTAGATCTAGTTCTTTAGCTCTTCCGTGATATATTTGATGATGTATTCTCGCGGAACTCCTTGTATTGGGAAGGGGGCAGAGGCCCTAAAGCTTGTAGTTGATGTCCTAGAGGCCTCCCAGCATTAATCAGATTCGGGCCTGGTGGTACAAGAGCCACACCTGCCAGGGCAAGGCCGACCGCTAAGAAGGAGATTCATGTTCCGACATTCTCGAACGCATCCCCCGGGTGTAAAGCCTACCGGGGATCATCAGTGGATTAGGGTCCGAGGCTTACCAATCGAAAGTGCTGCAAGGCATGGGCCCCAGCACCCGTAGAAGTGGTGTACACTTTCCAAAGGTTCACCGAATACCGGGGCAAGGGCCTCTAGTCACCTTTGAGTTAGTATGTAGATCTCTGAGGGCGCATCCCCACCGCCCCATCGAACTCGGGAGGATGAGACCCGTGAATAGCCCCTTCCTATGCATCCGGCCGCTGCCAGTCCCGATAATTTTCAACCCACTTCCGCAAAGTGTGCACAGAGGCGATGGAGTGGATTAACCTTATGCGCCATGTTCTTATGCTGCCAAACGCTGCCAAGAATTCTCATTCAACGAACTGAGACCCAAGCCACAACATCCTTTGAGTCCGGTGCCTTGGGTAGAATCCCCTATGTGATGCTGGATCTTTGTCTATGCAGATATGAGGAGGACCATCCTTCGAGATGGTCATGTGATGTTGATGTATGTGCTATCGACATGTATGCCACCAAGAAAGCCTAGGTAGGTTCCTCAGGAGACGTAGAATGACACCTTCACTCTTCCCAATCGAGACTCGCTACTTAAAAAGTGATGGAGGCCTTGTATCGCATGGAGCCGTGGGGAAGAACTGCTTGTATACCTAAGGAGCGCACCGTGATACTTGTGCAGGGGACGCCACATTGTGGGTTTTGTTTGTGAAGATCGCTTTGCACAAAATGCCTTTGCTCGGGATATGAAATTTGAAATCTTGAAGGTGACACTACTTGATTGATCATAAGCAAAGGTTGTTTGTTATAGCCGATAATTCAATCTGCTTAGGTAAGAATGGTTAAGACAGAGAAGGACGGTTCCTCCTCTAGAACAAATACCGTGAATTCAGAAGGAACCTGGATTTTTCTAAAGGTAGGCCCATTAGTCGCTTTTATAATTCATTGCTTTTTATAGTTTTGGCCACTATAAGATAGCAATTGTTCCTCGCCCATGCACTATTGTAAGCCAAACAAGTAGTGGTGTGTTTATTGCGTTGCATTTGATTCAAAGCAATTTGAAACAGAAGGTCTATAGTTCCTCCTCTCAAGAAAAGAGAATAAATACCTAAGAAGAAATATGTAAATGCCGAGAAACATCTAGATTTCACATAAGAAAAGGTAAGGCATATTGTTGCTTTATGTCAGGGTGACTTCTGAAAGCTATGATGTAAGTCTCTGAGTTGTAGTTCATTTCACATACAAAAATTGGAGAGGAATGATTTTAGAGCATTGCATTTTCTGGCCATAATAGGGCCTCATGAAAACCGCAGATTTTTCAATCATTCAATCTTTTTGTATGGTTACTTTGAATTGTGCAAGGTAATCACTTATTGAAGAAATTGGTTGGACAAGTGGAAGCTCAAATGTAAGTCTATTCTCTTCTTAAATTCCTCACCGCTTCTTATTCAATTTTAAGGATGCTTTTGCATGAAATTGTAGACAAACTTCCTCCTTGAAGGTCGCTGCACATACCATATATTGGAACACTTCCTCGATGATATCTAGATCATCAAGATTTGGATTTATTTGGCCTGCGACAGCTTGGAAGGTGGGCGTAATTGATTGCAATCTTATGTAGAAAGTGCTTCCTGTGATGCGCTAGATGTTGGCCATTTCGCCAATCCATTTCTAAGTGTGGTATCTTTTCTTATTATCTTGGGTTAATGTCAGCTTCCTTTACATTTTAATATAATATAAGTCATCGCTTGATCTCTTTGATCGTTAGATTTTAACCTGCTAATGTAAACAATCAAACATGGAATGTTTATTGAAGACTCAAACAGCTTTGAAATCCTCAAAGATAGTTGAAGTTTACTCATTCATGTGGGAATCAATTTCTACTTTTACGGGCAATTTCATGTAAGTACTGCGATGTAAATTAAACTCGTGATGAGGGAAGGATATCATATTCTATAAATTTTCTTCGGTTGCTCCTTAGCTCAATAAAGATTTAATTCCCTTCCGTGATTGCCAAGATAGAAAATTATTAAGCTTCTCCTCGACGGTAAAAGAAGATTTGATAACACACTACTCAAAGGTATGATTGCCAATTGGCCATGATCCTAGCATTGGATCTTAGTTCCTTTGTTAAGAATGTCTGCTTTCTTTGTTTAGAAATTTGTTCTACCGTGTATATTGATGATAATGCTTTGAGTTATGCTACCCGCCAGTGCTAGTCATATACGTTGTTGTGCCATGGCCCTGGCTCAAACTTCTTGATATACAGTAGAATGACCTTGTTGGCACTATATATGTCGCCGCATCTTTTGTACCTCTTTATCAAGCATAAAAGTCATTCTTTTCAAAACATGATGGTAGCCCTATGCCTTTTACATTGTGCAAAAAAGCTCATCTATATGAATGCTATTGTTAGATCTTTGATGTTTCCAATGCAGCCAGAAGTGTTTGTGTTTTTGGCAATTGTCCACCGATGTTCTGCTATAGTCATGTTTAGGCTTTCCCAAGGATATTGGAAGCAACTGGATAGTTAGAATGATATTTACATGTACATTTCTAGGAACAAATGTCTTACACCTCCTAATCGCGACTTCCAATAATCATGAGCATGCAACTTCTGAGATCGTGGAGCAGCAGCTTGTCATTGAAATCAAGCATCAAACAATAACTGAAAGTAAATCCAGCTCGTAAACCCAAATGCATATCCTCATGTAGGGTCGCATTTAGTCTCTATCCTCTTCCTCGCGACAAAACAAAATGTCGACATCCGCTAAGCAGATTAAAAATTGGTGGACAACATAAGCTCTTTTAGATATGCAAACCGATGCTCATGTAGTTACTTTGATGGTCGTATAAATGATGATCAAGGAGGAATTTATTGTCTCATGGATTGGCTTTTGGAACGCTGCATATAAAATATGGGCAACAATTTAATGATGAAGAAATGATGACAGTCATGAGGAATTTTTTGATCTACAAGATTTCTATCCTTTGGCATGCTGCATATAAAAAAAGGCAACAATTTAAGGATGAAGAAATAATGTTCAAAATGCACGTCACATGCCCCAATCCTAATGTTTCCATATGAAAAAATGATGTTCAAAATGGACATGTCACATCTTGCACCAATCCTTATGTTTCCATATAATTTCTTAAAAGACTTAGAAGTTATAAACAACGATTTTACATTTTATTCTTCTAATATTGAAAGGTTTGTCACTATAATTAGTATTTGTTTCCATCGAACAAAGTACCCTATGCACAACCACTTGAATAATGCAAGTTTGCAAGGTATATGGACACAATCCAATAAGTCCAGTGACATATTTCGAAGTACCTTAGACTATGCACAACCACTTGGATAACGAACAAAGCCTAGGTTATGCACAACCACTTGGATAATGCAAGTTTGCAAGCTATGTGGACACAATCTAATAAGTTCATTGACATATTTCAAAGTACCTTAGACTAGGCACAACCGCTTGGATAACGCAAGGTCACAATGTGGACTCAATTCACTAAGTTCAATGACAGGTTTCCAACCTAGCCCAGCAATGCACTTGGTTCGTTGACATATTTCGAAGTACCTTAGACTATGCATAACCATTTGGATAATGCAAAATCACAATGTTTCAATGACATGTTTCCAACCTAGCCCAGCAACGTTGGGCTTGGTCTAGTTATATCATATTTCTTTTAAATTTCACCATGACAATCCTATGGTTTTTTTCGTTTTGAATCAAAATGTATATACCGAAGGTATATATATTGGACACCATCATGTCATCCCATGCACCCATCCCATGATGCCCCATTTTTTCCATGGGGCATCAACGATGATCCCATTTAGACTTGGGTTATGTTTCATACAAGATCATTTTTCATCCTTAAACAAATAAATCATACATCCTAAGGATTCTAATGGCCATTCTTCAAAATCCCTAGTTCAATCTCCGCCATGTAAGCTTTGTTGCTCTGAATCTCCGCTTTTCATGAATTGGGTTTGTCACCTCCCCGCCAAGGTTTGGCTTTGGTGTGGTTTTGGCTTATCTTGTCAAGACTCTACAAAATTTCTACAGGGCTCATTTGCATCGACAAATTTCCGTCTATCCTCAGACAATAGTCTCGGGAGGGGATAACATAGATGCAACTTTAGGCTTTGAGATCCCATACACCGGCCTAGACAGTCAGGTTTTCTAGTACTAGACCAGTCCAAGACTTCCAAAAAAACTTGACAGAGTAGGTACAACTCTTCATCGAGATCAAGATTGGTTTCATAGGTCGTTATCTCTTTATTCAAGTCCATTTGTTCGGTTGAATTCCCTTCCAAATTTGTCCGCTTTCCGCATTACGACTCATAGTCCATACCCAAACAGATAGGCACGCTGGCCCTTTGTCTCCCTCGGGCCAAAATTTCTTTGCCCCTCCAATGCAACCTTTATATGCCTTTGCCTGCATTAGAAGGTTGATTTTCCTGGTAGATACTTCCTCTCCATCATTCCAGAGGTCAGGGGTTACCCCTTCTTAGAGGTTGGCTCTTGCTCTCGGTTACCTTCCTTTCAAATCTGCTTTGTTTCCAGATGGGGCCTATAGTGCCATTGGATTCCCTCAGGACTACCTTTGGTTTTTTAAGTTCAAGCTATTCTCCAGACTTGTGGCTACATACTCAGTCTCTCCCGCTGTGGACTGCTCCCTCCCCAGCTCGGTTTTTCCCCAAGTCGGTCTCCTCCAGCTATGACCGTAACGCCAAGGATATGGCTGTGAAAAGCAGCCAAGGCTGAGCCCAGTCCGCCACCTCCACCTATTACAGCCTAAGACACGGATGCCTTGGGAACTCCCTTCCACTTCGGTCTGCCAGATACCATCTCAGCCACGCTTCAGAAATCGGTGTGCACTAACTCATTATTATAGATGATTCTGTACAGCTGCCCTTTGGAACCTTAGCATCAGGTTCTGGAGCTTCTCAAGCTCCTCATTGAAAGGTTACCTTCGAACTCTCCACAGCCACTGATTACCTCCTGTAGACATAATCCGAGTTTATGTCAGTCATGGTGCAAACCAAGCCAGAGATGTCTCCCAAGCACCTTCCAAGTAGACGCCATGGTCCAACCTGACACAGTCACTGCCATATACAGATTTTAGGGATGTAGATATGCAGGATGAGCTCCACCGTGCACATAGGCTAGAAGCCAGCCTTAGAACAGACATAGAGTATAGGTTCAGATCAGCTTGTGCAGGGCTTGGCACTTGAATTTGCGTGTTGTGGGGGTTGCGAAAGCAAGTTCATGTTTAGATATAGAGGCAGCTACATAATTTTCTCAGATACTCATGTATATCCGAAACCAAGGATCACAATGATAAGACCGCCTGATACAGGACACACCACCGTCTGGTGCATTTTCGGAGTCCGGTAAATAGGGCTATATGTTTTGTAGCATGGCAATCACCTTAAGGGCACCCCCTACTTCTGCATGTGACCTCCTCTCACCATCCAAATTTTAACTTGTTTGGCAGAAGATGAGCTCAAGTAAGGTTCGAGAAACTAGGCTCTAGAAGAAATGTAAGGCAGATATCCCTGTGAGGGTCATCACTTGCCTTTGATCAAGGCCGCAAAACCCCTCAGTCAGAGCCGGTACCAAGTTTGGTGTGCTCTTTATTTTTATTTTTTTTTCTTTTTAAATTAAACTTGTATGTTTCTCGTCTCAGGAGGGAAGCTTAGTACCCCCAGCTTTGTTTAGGCCCCTCACTTTGCTCTATAATTGGCCATGGACTGAAAGGGGCTCGTGGACGTAAAAAATGTTATATTATCTTATCTATCTAGATAGTTGCCATTCTATGTCATGCTCCACCAAATTTTGCATATATAATGAGTATTTACCACTCGTGATAGAAACTCCGAAATTCGGAATTCTACCATAATTTTTCCTCGCCAAGCGAAAACTCGAAATGGAAAATAAAGATTCTAACTGAAATTAAAGAGACTAATACCCTGCTTTTTATGCCTACCAAGTGGCATGTTTGAGCCATGTCCCTTTGAGTCTATGTGGGTATGTTTGAATCACGTGATCCAAATGGGCTTCACGCCTCATGTTTGAGCCTCTGGGGAGTATGTTTGAGCCACATGTAAGCTTGGAGCCTATATGTTTGAGCCAGTGTTAGGGCAAAGTGACATACTCCTCGGCCAGGCATGTTTGAATGCAGCACAACATTTCAACTATAAAAAGAACATATGAAATCATATGTCATCCTAACAAAACAAAAAATCATTTGAAAGAACATTTTTATGACCCTAGTGGAATACTAGGGGCATGTTTGAGCCACGGTCATGCCTTGAGACTAGGGGCATGTTTGACCCTGTGGCAATGTTTGAGCCAAGGTAGCATGTTTGAGCCTAGGGAATGTTTGACTCAGAGGGAACAATGCTTGAGCCTAGGTAGTAGTTTGAGCCTATGTGGTTGTTCGAGCCTATGGCATGATTGGTCTCTAGGGCAACACTTTGAACCTATGTGACATATTTGAGCCTTAGGTGGCATATTTGAGCATATATGATACGCTTAAGCCGAGATGTAAGGGAGCCTATGGCATGTTTAAGCATTGAGACAATGTGGCATGTTTGAGCCAGCTGTTCTCGCTTTGAGCCGAAATGGGTATAATCCAAAGTCTGTGGGCATGTCTTTGAAGTTTAAGGGCACTTCCCTGGGTTATATCGCCAATGCCCACCCTCTTCCCTCGTAGCCTCGGGTTCCCCATTTGATCATTGAATCCTTATATTCAAGGATTCTGCCTCAAGGTAAAAAGCAACCAAGATTGATCTAAGAGAGCTTATCAAACCCAAGGTGGAAGGCCCTACAATGATCATAGGTACAAACCCAACCATTTTGTCGCTTGGGTAGTATGGAGGCTCAAATCGCATTCAAATTTGCCATATCATCCAAAATGATGAAATTACCCCTAAGAACTAAGTTCCACCGGGCCACATCCAAGGAATAAACATGAATCCACCTACATGGCAATAATATTCCACAAGCACCACCTAGGGCCTATTGACCACGAAAGTGTGTTGCCATACCTAGCTATTTTGGTGCTCCTTGGTAAGACAAGGGGTGGTCTTCCCAAAACTTGGCTATCCCTAGGTAATGTCAACATTCTCACCCATCGCGTGCTCGACTACGCTTATAGTGTGGGAGAGCCGCCATCCATCAGCCAAGGCCTTTGGAGAAGTTTGGGGCAAGCCGCCTCTGGGAGTTTTAAGCTTTGGTCAAACTGACTAAGTATATGGCCTATGAAATGTGAATCTGGTGGCCTTTGCTAGTTTCTGAAAGGTTTACGCTTAGAGGTTGAGTTTTGATCATTTGCACTGGGGCCAAGGATAGTGTCAAAGTTGCATATGTTAAATACGGTAAAAAGTATGAAACGATGGAACACTCTCTTTGTAAAAATATGTGGATGTAAAAAAAATGGTCGGGTGAAAGTCGCCTGAAGTGACGCTACCATCGAAGTTCGCTGGACTCCTACCACTAAAGAAATGAAGTTTGAACCTATTGACTTCATCCCAAATTTTTCCAAAACACCATTGCTCTAAAAGCCGCCATTGAATCTCGAAATAACAGACGGAAGAAGGATAAATCCAAATGCATTCTCAACCTAGATCACATCTTGTGATTGAAATTCCAAAGACCTAAAGTACATCCGATGATGAACATCCACGAATTAGGATCATATGGTGAAAAATACTCTTTACACCCAGCACAGATAGGAAGCGATGTCACACTTTACAATATTGAAAGCAATATTACACCTATATAATATAATGAAGGTATAAAATGAATCCCCGCTGCCAGACATGTTGAAGAAGATACCGATTACTGTTCAATCTCCAATGATGATCTCCTCCACGAGATGAGGCTGTTTTAGTGGGCAAAACTAACTAAGTGGACGATGGCGTGAGCGGTAGAAGAAGAATATCAAAGCATTGGTTCATTTTAATTTGCATACAAATTTGTATTTGTATTTGGGTGATGATAAGTTGGACTTACATTGAGCATGATATCGGCGACCAATCTGTTCGATTTGTAAATAATTTAATTTGAATTTCTTTACAAAAGTTTGCTCTAAGTTGCTTTCCCCTTTGCAATTTGATTAGATATATAAGACCTAAGGACATATATGCATACACATATAAATATTGATATACTGCTATGAAATATTTCTAATGCTATTTATAATGCTTAGCATATTATCATTAAACCATGCTAGCTCTAATTGAATACTATAAAATTGCTATTTGCAAAGTTGTTTCCTCATATGATGTGAGGGTTTAAAAGGGAGAAGATTGTGCCGCGGGTATTTAACTGGTTCAATTTTGACTCAAAGGCTTTGTTTCCACTATCCTGCATCGAGCTTTGATCTCGAAGGTGATGGCAGCCAATAAAGTTAAGCCGCCTGATATTAGCCGGTGTTGAAACAAGGAGGCCTGTGCTTTCAAGCATGGAAGGTGAAAGTGGAGAAAGCATTAGAAATTGAAGGGCTTTGGGATTATGTGAGACCCCATCAAACCGAAGCAAAGGAAGGTTACAAGAAAAACCGGAAGGTGCAAGCAAAGACTTCTCGGTTGTTTTCATCCTCTAAGGATATAGCGTAGTTTCAAAGGTATTATTATTTCCAAGCTTGCTATGAATTATAGCTTCTATTCATCACATGAGTCCACGAGAAATGTGGCAATATTTAATGTAATCGAGTATGAAAAAAATTAAGCTGCCTCGACATAAGCCAGAACAAGAATTAAGAATGCCCAAATATGTAAGAGGTAAGGATTTGGTGGAACGGTTTTGATAAAATGGAAGGTATTTTTTATGGATTTAGATGGTGCCGCCCTCTGCTCAAATCTAAAATATTATACATATCGACATGTTTATTTAATATGATGAAAATATTGCTTCATTAATCTCAAGCATTAACCGCAAAAACTAAGGAAGAAGCAATAAGTACGCTAAGAACCTAAGTCACACAAAGAGAAGCAAGAAGGATTATAACTGTGGGGAGATAGTATTTTATTTGCCGAAAGAGGGCTTAGGGAGAAGTAAGGAAAATGAAGGATGTGGGATATGCTATGGATGTGGAGAAAGTGGTCATATTAAGCCACAAATTGTTCAAGCAGATAGGGCAAGGTCGTGACGTATGGCGCTTGTGGGGAAGGAGGACATCTTGCTAATATGTGTACAAGAAAAGGAAGAGGACGTGGAAGTTTTAGAGGTTCTTCATTTAGTAGAGGAGCTTCCAAGAAGGACAGCTTACCTTTCAAAACCAACTATAGGTCGTATCAACTCAAGAAATTCCCCAAGAAGAGGTAAATCTGTTCGTATATCAAGTTTGTGCGATGAAATTCTTGGCTAACCATGGTTATAGATTCCTGAGTCGGTAACCGTGATGGAAGTTCACAACATTAAAAAAGATATGCAAACTAGTAAACTAAAATGTGTAATGTATGGCAAATGGTGAAGAACAAAAAGTAGAAGGTTGTGGCTTATTAGAACTTGAAGGTGAAGATGGAAGTGTGATATCTATTGATAATGTCTTGTGTGGTTTCTGTGGAGTGGTGAAGAACTTAATTTCAGAGTTGATTTGGTAGATAGAGATTATAGAGTGTCATTTGATAAGCACATGTGCATAGTGCACAATAATGGAAACATTGTATTATATGCAATAGAGTTGGAAATCGGTTTGAGTTTTATCCCAAGAAGTGTGGATATGCTATTAAGCATTGAAGTTGAAAATACAAATCAATAGAATTATGGCATCAACGCCTAGGTCAGCCACAAATTTGAAAAATATAATCTTTATGGAGTAGCTATTAAGGCATTGAATGACTTAGGGATGCTGTAGGTAATATTAAGGAAGGTTTAATACCACCATGCCATGGTTGCATGTTGGGTAAGCAAAGTAGAAAGCCTTTTCCTAAGAAAAGTGAACGAGTAGGTGAAAAGTTAGCTTTGGTACATTCCGGATTTATGCGGGCCCTATGAGAGTTAGAATAAAAGGAGTGGAAATATTACTTTGTATCGCTTTATTGATGATTATTCCCAAGAAATCTTAAATGGTATTTCTAAGTCATAAAAGTCAGCATTCAATTCATTCAAAGTCTATCTTTAAGTTGAACGGGAAACAGTGGTGCAAACTAAAATGCTTAAGGTCGGCCAGAGAATACTTCTATCGATGAGCTTAAGCATTTTCGTGCGTAAAAAGGAATTAAAAGGCAGCTTTGACGCATGACTCAACAAAATGGTGCGTCTCCGAGAGGAAAACCTAACAAGAATGGAATCAAAGATCGCAATGCTAAAGATAAGGTGTCTTCCAAACTTTTATGGGCGTATCGTAAAACACAGCCTTCTATGTGCAAAACAAAATCTCAAGCAAGGGCCTTAGAAGGTAAAAGCCCCGTATTACGAGCTTGGGATGCAAAACGCCAATCTACAAAAAGAATTTAAAGTTTTGGGATACTAGCTTATGCAAAAAAATAATGGAAGAGAATAGGATCGGGTTAGACGACAAAAGTAGAGAAACTTACTTCAGCCATGACAATGTCAAAGGATACGACTTTTGCTTATCCAAGTAAACGAAAGCAAGAATTGTCAGCCGAGATGCTCTTTGAAAAGCATATATATGGATCGGGTTTTTATTAATAAGCAAGATCAAGATGCGTATAAAAAATATTAACCGGGAACCTGGGATCATTTTGATGATGAGGAAGAAGAAACAGGAACTATCATGACACTAATCGCTGCAGGAGCTAGAGCTGAACAAACTCAACATCTAGACTTCAAACTGAACGCGATGATGAGGAAATGAAACCACTCGTGAATACCAGAGGGAGGTGCTAAACCGCCAATTGTCTTAAGGAAGGAATATCATCTCGACATGTTTCAATATGGAAGGGATGTGAGGGGCTTCCGAAGAAGTAAGGAGGAGAGATGCAACCGAGAAGTGTGTCATTTTAAAGAGATTGAAGAAAGTGATCAGGTAATACCCATTTTAAGGACTGTGTTAGAATCAAATACCAACTAACTAAGTAATGAAGCTATAGAAAGTCCTAGAGTCGATAAATGGAACATGCAATGATGCGTAATTAAGTTCTCTTTAAACGCATTTGAGACATTAATATGCCAGTTGATGCGCCCACAATGTAATGTTGTTGGAAACAAGTGGATTTTAGAATTAAACAGGCCGCATGAACGGACACAAAAAGTTCAAAGCCAGACTAGTGGCCAAACATTACACAAAATAGAAGGTAGTATTGATTATGATGAAACTTTCTCTCCTATTGTTAAGTTAACAAGTATTAGAGCGATATTATGGCTACGCTAATAATAATAATAATTTAGAATTGCATCATATGGATGTTAGCACTACGCTTTTAAATGCAAGTAATTTGAATGAGGAGATTTATGGAGCAACCTCCCCGGATATGGTGACCTGGATGGGGATAGCATGGAAATTACGTATACCTATGGTCTACGCGTTTACTCAAGAATGGGTATGGCTATCTGAATCATTTGAAAGCACATGGATTTGAAAATTAAACATGGATGGAAATGTGTATGTCTATAGGAGACGATCGCTTTTGTATAATTCGCTGTATGTAGATGATTGTGTCATGGCAAAGAATGATGTTAACGCTTAAAAATGTTGCAAAAAATATTTTAAAGCAAAAGATTTCGCATGACAGACTTGGGGAACCCAAACAGCTTGTTAGGTATGGAAGTTTATGTATTATTAGTGTTCGGATTTATAGCCATCACCCGTGAAAAGAAATATTTTGTGCATGCTTTAAAAGATTTAAGATGGAAGAATGCAACTACAAAGACTCAAAGAGCATCCGACTTTAAGAATCACCAAATGTGTCCGAAAACGTAAGAAGAAAAGATCATATGATGAATCGACCCCTATAGAGAACTTATTGGATGTCTTCTAATATGTATCGAATTGTACACGCCCGACATCCTCGTATAAAAATATGTTAAGTCAATTTTAAACAATCCCTCGGGTGAAGGGATACGGGTGTTCTAAAGGCTGCATTCTAAGGTTTTAAAAGGCACTCTAAACTATGGGCTTATCTTCGACGGAACATGGTATAAAATTGGAAAAGTTCATTGCTTCTGAAGGTTTTGCGTGATGCGATTGGGGTGGTGATGTGGATACAACGAATTGAGATCGATATGTTTGCTTTGATAAGTAAAGATTACCGAAAAGTAGAACAAACCTCTATTGCTCTTCTACTGTCGAGTATGCAAGCAGCTTTAATTTGCTTCTAGGAGAAATAATTTGGCTTTGGACGATTACTCTAATTGTGCCTAGTGCGTAAAGAGCCAACACCATTATATTGTCATAAGTATTGCCGTGATTGCCATGACGAAAAATCCAAATTTCTTTACATGAAAGAACAAAACATATTGAGTCGCGATAATCATTTCATAATTTGATCACGCCACTACAAGAGAAAAAGGGCTATTAGAGTCAGCTATAGCCGGTTGATATTTTTGATGTTTTTCTCGTGAAATAGTGTTCTGTGAGTTAATAAAGCAACACTTATGTTTAGATATTTCTCCTAATTCGATGCTAAGGTCCTGATTCTATGGATGACGCTTTTATCATTCTAACTAATCTAATGCTATAACCGACGCTATTAACCTGACTCATGAGCCGATGCACTATGAATCATAGGTGTTAGCATTTTCAGGGTTCAGCATGTACTTACTCTAATTGTGACTTCTAATCGACTCTATAGAGATGACGCTTTGTCATTTTTGAAAATCTATCATTATAATCGACATTATAGCCGACGATGAGCCGATGCATTGCGAGTCAAAGGTGCTAGCATTAGGTTCATGCATGCATGTCATCCGACTCTAGTCCCGACGCGCTATTATTGGTGCTATGTATAACTTTATATTGGACTCCACCGCGACTCTATGTCCTACACTACCAAGTAGTTCTAATCTCGACCCTACCAATGCCCTGTATGTTTGATGCTATTGACTATATAATCTAACCCTATGTCCACGCTTTACCAAGGATCAGTCCCGACCTTACCATTGATGCTATGTATGACTTTATATTGATCTCTAATTCTCACTTTATATCCGACACTACCATCGATTTTAATTCGACTCTACCAATGACTCTATGTTTGATGCTATTATTGGACTCTATATGTAACCCTATGTCCTGATGTTACCGCTTGACCTTATAGTAGTATGAACTCTACTATTCATGCTAACATGATTTAACTCTTGTTTGTAATGATCTCTAGAGTTGATGCTATCAAAGAACTCTACCGGCCCAACTCTATACCATCAACTCATATAGTATGCACTCTAAGTAGTCATGCACTTTGTATTCTTTTTAAGCATTTTAAATAATCCTATATGCAAAGATACCAAAGAGACACTTTTGCCATTCATTCGAAGAACCATTTTCCGCTTATACTGCATTATAATTACTTCTATTTTTCTCTTTCTCAAAGTCTTCATTTCATACCATCCTACGTGTGGCTAGAAACAAGATTGGTAAGGCTAATAATATACCATAAAGTGTGCATTATCGTGATTTGTCTCATATGATCCAAAAGATCATAAATGCATAATAATTAGCAATTGTATCACGAGTATCTCAACACACATTCTTCAACGACAAATGAAATATACTTAAAAAAAATTGATAAATGTTAGCAATGTCATATAAATCATGTTCAACCCTTCTTTCATCATCATCCACCGCTAATACATGTCTCTATCCGGGATTTTCTCTCACGCTTTCAAGCCGCGAGGATGTTCTCAATATGCATTGAGACCTCAACCTGGTCTTGGTGGTCCTCCAATCGAATCATGCTTTGTAATGAATGGTTTCTTCGATCACTAATCAACTCCAATTCAAGAGGAAGCGGCTATCGATGATGATCTTGAGTGTCACAATTAGAATCATTGAGAAAGAGGCATGGCAATAACCATCCGAAGCTATGATTAATTAACCACTCATCCGCCATTTCATCCCTAGGATTATCATGGAAAAACCCCGCTTCAATTCCTCGACTAGCACTACAACCCCAACATTTGGTCCATTAACCGAAAACAATGTAAAGAAAAAACAAAACATGAGTTGTTTTTGAAGATTTGGAAAAACTCTACACGTGAAGTTATATGGAGGTGTGGCTTTGCATATGCCGTAGTTTTTCTTAAGGAGCCGTGAGCTTTTTTTTTTAAGAATGTGTGGTTTCTAAGTGGTGTGATTTCTTTCTAAGGATGTGTTGTTTTCTCAAAGCAGATAGTTTTTTGAAGGGATGTTTTTAAGGTGGTGTTTTTTAAGCTGCCCCTGGGCAAACCTTGGTCCATGTGGGTTTTCGCATATTCTGTGATATGCCGTATATGCTTGAGATATTCCAAAACTGCTCCAAACCCACTATCTCCTTAAACTCTCTGGCCAAATTCTAGTTCATGTAGGAGGCTAGATGGAAACCTTAATCCAAAAACAAGTAGCAGCGGAAAGTAAATGGAGTTTATGAATTTTGACCTAATCTTCAAGCAAGAATTTTATTCTTCAAGATTAAAAGGTTAGAAACCCGAGGGGCCCAAGCTCTGTTTTCATGACTTTGAAATAGGATGAAGTTCAACGGAAGGCTTCAAATAAAGCCATCGTTTAAGGATGCAAAACATGCATAGTTCCATGAAAGCAATTCGATGATAGTGATGAGGAGGTAAATGACCCATCGCTTATGGCTTTTGAATCCCAAATTTGTAAATGTAATTTACCTTGATTTGTATATAGCCCGCCGCAAAACCCTATAAGTAAAAGTATCACCAAGCCAAAGATTCAGAAAGGTTGTCATTTCAAAATGTATCAAGATGAAGAAAGTTCAAGAAGAGTCGAAGATTTGGATGATGAGGTTTTGCTTTTATCTCTTTCAATTTCTATCAATGAGCACATCTATGTACAAAGGAATCAGCAAATTGCAAAGAAACAGAGCAATACAAAAATCAGAAACGCCACATCTT